>CM062295.1:494374992-494415773 GCA_031216915.1 Pictodentalium vernedei
CGGTTGACATGTCTGGTCACAACCACAGACGGATCAGATTCATCAACAGATTCATCTTTCCACAATTCGGTTTTCCCTCTATCAATTCTCTTATGCTTCTGAGAAAGTGTCTGTAATTTGATCCCTTGGTTTTCATTCCCCGACAGATCTTGAATTTCCATCTGGTCTCGATTTCATTTTTTTTTTTTAATATTTTTTTTTCAACTAAGTATTTTTTTTTATATAATAAAAAAATGAAAGTGTCAATGACACTGTAGTTCAACTTGACAAACTTGAACTTGTTAAGTTATAAATGAAATGGTAAAATTGAAGATCCTTGGTACCAATGTTATTTGATGAAATTTCAACATAACAGCATTGTGTGTGCGCATCGTCAGAGTAATCCATGCATTTTTAAATGTAAACTGTACGACTGATTAAAGGAAGAATGTTGATACACAAATGCAGTATGTTCAGAGGTTATTGTAAATAGCAACTTTTTCACTATTTACAATAACCTCTGAACATACTGCACAAGTGTCTTGTCTGATCTTGTTTGTAAGCGATCCAATCATAAATGTACCCTGCAGGGTGTGTCAAAGGGAAATATTGATGCTTAACTGCACTAAGTTTTTACTAAGTTCATCGAACGTCATTGCCAGTGGCAACATTTTTTGACGAAAATTGATAGCTCCAATCTAGAGGTAATCCCGAACAAGCATACAAAGTTTCAAATGATCTGATCATAAATGTGCCCTTTATGGCATGTCAAAGGAATATATTGATGCCTGACTAAACTAAGTTCAAAGATCGTTGCCAGCTGCAACATATTTTGACGGACGGAAATGGAAGAAAATCGATAGCTCCCATCTAGAGGTCACCCAAAACAAGCATGCCAGGTTTCAAAGCAATCCAATCATAAATGTACCCTGTAGGGTGTGCCAAAGGGAAATATTGAGGTTTGACTAAACTAAGTTCTAAGAACGTTGGCCGCGGCAACATTTTTTGATGGAAATTGTAGAAAATCGATAGCTCCCATCTAGAGGTCACCCCAAACAAGCATACCAAGTTTCAAAGTGATCCAATTATAAATGTGCCCTGTAGGGTGTGCCAAAGGGAAATATTGAGGTTTGACTAAACTAAGTTCTAAGAACGTTGGCCGCGGCAACATTTTTTGACAGAACTTGAAGAAAATCGATAGCTCCCATCTAGAGGTCACCCCAAACAAGCATACCAAGTTTCAAAGCGATCTGATCATAAATGCGACCTGTAAGGTGTGCCAAAGGAAATTGTGGACGTACGTACTAACGTACTAACATACTAACGTATGTACGTACGTACATATGCCGACGGACGAGAAGTGATGGCAATAGCTCAGCTTGACTTTGTCAAGTTGAGCTAAAAATGCCGATAGGATCACCGATCCAATGTCGAGTTGTGACAGCACAAAAGTGTGTTTAATCATTATCAACTTATCGTCCGGGAACCAAAAAGATTGGGTTAGAGATGCGGCCTGTAGGGTGTGCCGATGTTGACAATATATGTGACAAATCTAAGATGGCTGCTGGTGGCCATTTTTTTCAACAAAAGTCAGAAACATTCAATAGCTCCAATCTAGACATTGGCCTAAAACCACATATGAAATTTGGAACTAATCGGGTGAAAGATGCGGCCTGCAGGGTGTGCTAATGTAATTGTTGACAATTTATGTGCCAAATCTTAGATGGCCACTGGCAGCTATGCTTTTCAACAGAATTCAGAAAAGAAAACTTCAATAGCTCCCATCTAGGCATTGTCTGAAAGGTACATATGAAATCTGGAACTAATCGGGTGATAGATGCTGCCTGTAGGGTGTGCCAATGGAATTATTTACAATTTATATGCTAAATCCAAGATGGCTACTGGCAGCCATGTTTTTCAAAGAAATTCGGAAAAATTGTGAGGGGGGTGAAGGGGATAATAAAACTGAGTTTTTTTGACAACACTGAAACTGGAACCAAAATAGAGCTGAGATTTTAAAACCTCACAGCTTTTGGTATCCTGAATAATACACTGTGAAAGCCTGTTATATAAACTGCAACTTTCCTCATAGAAAATATTCAATTAATTAATAGATATATTCAATTAACTGGTAGAGTGTTAAATTATTTTTGGTCGTCAAAGTTTGTTCACAATAGGCACTCTCCCATAAATTATAACAAGGTAAATGATTACAGACTAAATTATATCACTTTGAAGATAATATGAAGCACATCCACTGAATATGAAGCCTTTACGTTGTGATACCGTCACACCAGGGTAAAGCCCAAATATGGGCTTCCAGCAATCTACCAGTTAACTGGTAGAGTGCTAAGTTATTTTGGTTCATAAAAATTTGTTAGTGCGTCTTTGCCTTGTTACAATTTATGGAAGAGTGCCAAGAGGCACTCTCCCATAAATTGTAACAAGGCAAACCCATATATACAAAGAAATTTCACGTCTAAGATAATGTGAAGCACATCCACAGAATATGACACCTTTAGACTGGGGTACCTCTCTTCATATTAAAGCCCTGATAGTGGCTTCTAGCACTCTACCAGTTAACCATCATTTGGTAATTTTCCAACATTTTTGTTATGAACTGAACCTTTATTCTGCTTTATCATGTTCATGGGGCTCTGTCAAACAAATAGATTAACTCTTTATATGCTGCCGTTCTGCTACAAAAATACCCAGCTGCCTAGGAAAGCTGAAATCCTGGATCTTGTTTACAAACTAGATATCAATGAGGTACACTTGATGCAAACCAGTATACCCCTCGGGGTATAATTAACAGGAGTATTCTATTAAGGAGTATTCAATTAAATTTCACCAATCGTAATTAATTGTTCAATCATTGCATGCTAGTTATTTACCCCCACTTTAACTAGGAATGGGATTGTGCAGTTAAAAATAACCGACCTACACACAAAAATGATGGCACACTAACAATTCCAATACATAGGTTATCTGCACTGAGTTAATTCTTCAGATTGTATGTTTCAGTGTATTCATGTGCATAGTCCAATCACAAAACAATTGTTAGGCAGGCATGAGAGAATTATTCATCCAAGAAAGCCAAAATGAGCTCAAATTCCTCTATTTACATATAGAAATTTAAGAAAAATCCTATTTCAACTAAAAATTATGTGGATATCTAAAAGCAATATTGATTGATATATCTTTTACTTCTATAAAGTTGCATGGAAATGGTCTTCCATATCATTCCCCTGCATATTAAAAGAAAATAAAATTTGAGACATTTCAATGAAAACAAAAGCTAATATCAGCTAATCTGCATAACTCTCACATCCCTGGTCAAGTAACGTGCTTGTAAGACAAAATAATCCACATTAAGTGCAAAGTCATCTTGAAAACAGCTTTATATATATTATGTCCTGAATCTGTACATTGTGATCAATACATACATTCAAGTATTGATGAAAAAGAATACAAGGAGGAGAAATAAATCTCCCATTTTTTTTTCATATCTTGCAGTCCGCTTACTAAATAAACAACAACAATTTTTTACAGGTTCAAACTACTCTTAATACCTTCAACCCTTAACTTGTAAAGTGCTGAGTTTTTTCTGACAACAAATCAAAGCTCATCATATATTGCTCTATTACATTTAATTGGATAGTGCCTTATAGGCACTATCCAATTAAATGTCAGAGAGCAAGTTATTGTTTTAAACAGATTCATATCAGGGACAATAAAGGCTTCCTTGTGCAGAATGTAGCTACAGACAGTTATTGCCTGTCACTTTTAATAAAGCCCAAAATAGGGGCTTCCAGCACTCTACCAGTTAAGGGCCTGGAGATTTTTATACATTTTCACAATACTTTGAAAGTCTACCTCCAGTGGCTTTGCAGTTGTTTCTAGTCAAGTCTTGGATGCCTACAGAGGCAGCCAAGACTTGCCTAGAAACAACTGACAAGGTACTTAGAAAACAAGTTTTGAGTTTACCTAAACAATGCAGGTTGGGGCACCTTTTCCTTTGCATTAAAAAGTTTTCAGTTGGAATGAAGCCCCTAACGGTTAAAATTTTATTCAGTAAAGCCTCCCTACCTCTTTGCAGGGATAAAACATCAGTGACTGAATGGTACATAATTGCCACTTTTTTTATCCAAAACAAAATATTGAGTTAAGAAAATTCTTTATATCTATGGTAGATACTTTTGAGGAATTAAATTGGGAATGTGTAGATTTTTACACATTTTTGCTATACTTTGAAAGTATACCTCCGGTGGCTTTGCAGTTGTTTCTAGTCATGTCTTACCTGCCCACAGAGGCAGCCAAGACTTGCCTAGAAACAAAAGATAAGGTACTTGGAAAACAAGTTTTGAGTTTACCTAAACAATGCATGTTGGGGCACCTGTTCCTTTGCATTAAAAAGTTATCAGATGAATTAGGCACCTAACGGTTAAAATTTTATTCAGTAAAGCCTCCCTACCTCTTTGCAGGGATAAAACATCAGTGACTGAATGGTACATAATTGCCACTTTTTTTATCCAAAACAAAATATTGAGTTAAGAAAATTCTTTATATCTATGGTAGATACTTTTGAGGAATTAAAATGGGAATGTGTAGATTTTTACACATTTTTGCTATACTTTGAAAGTATACCCTCCGGTGGCTTTGCAGTTGTTTCTAGTCATGTCTTACCCTGCCCACAGAGGCAGCCAAGACTTGCCTAGAAACAACTGATAAGGTACTTAGAAAACAAGTTTTGAGTTTACCTGAACAATGCATGTTGGGGCACCTGTTCCTTTGCATTAAAAAGTTATCAGATGAATTAGGCACCTAACGGTTAAAATTTTATTCAGTAAAGCCTCCCTACCTCTTTGAAGGGATAAAACATCAGTGACTGAATGGTACATAATTGCCACTTTCTTTATCTAAAACAAAATGTTGAGTTAAGAAAATTCTTTATATCTATGGTAGATACTTTTGAGGAATTAAATTGGGAATATGATTTTTACTAGCAGAGTGCATATATGTCAATAAATTTAATTATTTGTTGGTATTGAAGGTAACGATCAACTTCCATACTATATCATAACCACAAAACAAGAATGGAGTCTAAGTTTAGCATTACAGTTTACTCCTATACTGCCCACTGTGGAGGAGTTCCACCCAGGTCTTGGTTTCGGGGTTCTATTTTGCCCAGTAAAGCACCACTTGTTGACCACACAGTGAACAAGCATTGCTACCCTTTCTGGGTATCAATGGTTGGGGGGGGGGGGGGGGGAGTCAAAACCTGTGCCCGACATTTTGGGGAAATGTGCTCAACAGTAAATTCTAATACTGGATACAACCTATGATCTCAAATTTGAATGAAAGATGAAACACAAAATTAACAAGTGCAAAATCAAGGTACATTTGAGACTATAACAATGTGGACCATTAGGCAACATTATCCCCCCCCCCCCCCCCCCCCCCCCCCCCCCCCCCGGTAATGTCAAGTTATCACCCTTGCCAGTGTTATTGTCAGATTGCTCTTCCAATCTGGCAATAATGAGGCAATAATCTGGCTTATGAAGAAAATATCCTTACATTTTATGTGCTTTTACCTCTGCATCAGAAAAAATTAATTCCACTGGGCATTGTTTCTGCAGGTGAACATTTTTTTTTTATTCTATTTGTTATATCCTTAGGCCCCACAAAGTAGATCTTGTTTCTCAGGCCACTTTTGTAAAATTGCATGTGGGCGGGTGGTTTTTTATTTTATTTTTATTTTTTTTTGTACTTATTTCTTTGCTATCAAAAGTTCATGTTCTTGGTTTGTTTTACGTTTTACCCCTCATAATCTACAGAATAGCAGGGGTGGTGGTGTATTTCGTCCCTTGAGTGCAAGAAGGCTTTGCAATGCTAAAGCATTGCAAAGCCTTGTTGCACTCAAGGGACAAATTTATCAATTTTGTTAACTCGGGTAAAATATTTTTATTTTTTTAAGTTTGCTTCGGTTATAAGAAGAAAGCATGTGCCAGCCAAAAGGACCATGCAGGAGAGCCAGAGAAACAGATTTTTAACTTTTTTAGGCCTTATTATTTTTCTTTATTATTTCTTTTCTCTCAGAGGTTCTTATATTTATTCAATTTTGTTTTAGGCCTCATAATTTACAGAATGACATGAACAGTAGTGTACTTGATCCATTTTATTAACTTGGAGCATTTATTGATTTTTTAAGTTTGCCCAGGTAAAGCTGTTAAAAAAGTAAGTTGTTTTTCAGGCACCTCCCTCAGTATTGAAAATCTGCCTTATTACTTTTTGTTTTCACCTGCAAATTGCTTCAATGATGTGACTTTACAGTTGCAGGACTAAATATTTAACCAAATATATCTTGTTTGACAGAATTCACTGAGCTCCAAGGGTCTCTACAATGCTTTAAAGATTGTAGAACACAAGTTATGAAATAAATGATTTGAATAGATGAGTTTTAAGCTGTTTCATAAAAGCAAATAAACTTGGTTGTGATCGAAGATGCAGGGGCAATGCATTCCAGTCTCGGACCTGCAACTGAGAAAGCCCGCTCGCTCACCAACACAGATCACGCAAACACTACTGTAACTTACAAATGGTAAGAAGAACGAAGATTGCGCATAGGTATGCGGCAGGAGAGAAGCTCACACAGATAAGCAGGTGCAAGACCATGAATGCATTTAAATACCAGCACAATAATTTTAAAATGCACTTGACTTTGGACTTGAAGCCAGTGTAGATTCTTCAAGATGGGAGTGATATGGTCGAAGCATTTAGCATTCTTTAACAACTGCATGTAATGAAAACAATGTACACATTGCTTTAACTTTTAAACTGAGAAAAAAACATTACCTGTCCTTTAATCTGTAAATTAAATTCAAAGTATACATGATAAATTAAAACAACCCAAAAATACTCAATGATGACCAACTAAACCTTGAAGACAAAAGTAAATCATCATTTTCTGTGTTTTATAATGATTAATTTTTCAGGATACTAATTTCATATATCCAAAGCATTCAAATATATACTCAATAGGCAAATGAATCATCTTTTTGTATAAGCCAAATGGGGCATTACCAAAATAATGGAGCTGAAATGGTTAACAGGTTTTCTTGATCGATCAATCACATGGATTAACCTTGGTTAACCAATTAATCACTTGCCCTAATAGGTAGCTGAATAATTGCTCTACCGCTGATGATTTACAGAATGAACCCTTTACCCAACATAATGAAAAAAGCTGACCATGGTTATATACAAAAATCTCCATTCAGATTTTATTTAGGTCTCAATTTTTTTTTTTTTCAAAAACATAGCTTATGACCCCTCATTGGAATGAGCTCATTGAGCTCATTCCAATGACAGGTTATAAGCTATGTTTTTGAGACAAAAATTGAAAATATTTAGTTATTCAAGAGTTTATTTAGCAAGTATCATCTGCTACTCATATTGGGTAAAGGGTTAAGAATGACCATTTCCAGCAACTGATACAGTATAATGATCATGCAAGTGAACAACTATGTCAGCATGCAACTTGCATGCTTTACTCTGTCTCATATAATTGATGTGACTCAGTGTGACAATGTCTGCCTGTTTGCAGCAAGTTTTTTCCTCAGTTAACCCTTATAATCCAGTAATTCAATAGGATCAGTTAATCAACCAATTACTTTTTTGATCAATCAAAACATTGATCATTGGTTAAACAATCAATTAGTTAACCATTTCAGCTCTACAAAATAACCACAAATAACAAGCATTTGAACCCTCTGCACACTGATGTCGAAATATCAAATGTTCAAGCCACAAATGTTTCCTATAATGCAAACTAGTAGTTTAACTAGGAAGTTAACCAATTCAATCTTGTGACAGATCTCAATTATCTTTGTCACGCAACATTACGTGTACCTTTCATTTAAAACTGACACCAATATTGCTGATTGCTCTTATGTAACAGTTGTGCTAAAAATAGACTAATCAGTCTGATTGACTGTGCTGGAACTTTTCTGGGGTCGCCACAGTGATTACTTGAACAAAAACAAATCAGATATAAACTTAATTACAATTCTCTCTCTTCTCTCTCTCTGGCAACAAATCATTTTTTGTCTGAATTGTTAGGTTGTAGGGCTATGCAATTAAACTAATCATGATTGAAGGGATTAATTAAATTACTTGTAAATTGGATTAACCACTACTTGCATAAGGTGTGAAATAACATTTGGGTGGCGTGGAAAGGAATGGTTTCGCACACCGAAGGCGCGCTGGGACGATATGGGGACAAGCTCCTTTCGACCCTCGACCCTCGGTGGCGCGACAAAGCAACAGAAGCTTTTATCCTCCAATTAAACATCTGTTTTAACACCTCTGCACATGACATAATAATAACAATAATGCAATGTTAACGAATCCACCACAGTGCTCTCTGACTTACATTATTACCCCGACTTGGTTGAGGAAAAACAAGAGGCTGTAATCAACATTTTCAATTATTTTTATTATTATTTTAGCCTTATCATAATTATTTATTTATTGGTGTTTAAGGTCACATACTTATGCACAATGGCTAATAGTGACAATGACAGTTTTATGGGTGGAGGATGCCAGAGTGTCTGGAGAGAACCACTGAGCATCGACAAGCAACTGTCAGCTCCTCAACATTCTAACTCTGTTCAAGCTCCGCCAAAGCAGGGTTACAGCGGTTGAAGACATGTGCCCCATCGACATTCAGTACGCCTTAGTATATGGCGTCATCGGGCCCCCATCTAGGCAACCAGGATAAAGTGCTTTGCGCAAGGACACAATGCGGGACGTCCCAGACAGGGATCAAACTCAGGACCTCTAGCACAGAAGTCCAACAGTCTACCACTGAGCCACCACGCACCCATGATAATTATAACCACATGTAGATCACAAATTGAATAGAAAACAATTATGTTTTTCTTATTCAATAATGACCAGCTTTGGCCCAATCAGGCGATCCACACACCTCTCCCCGGCAAAAAACGTTATTCTGACAGCCAAAAAATAACTTTATTTTTCATCCCAAAAGCCGCCAGAAGTCTCCATTTAATAACTGATTAACAATTTTTTTTTGGGGGGGGGGGGGGGGGAGGGGCCTCCCCAACCCCAAACCACCTATCATATCTCATGCCTTTGGCATCTGAATCAGGGGTGTACAGGATATGATGCACAGCATCATCCTAGCTGCATAGCAGCAAGATGGGGGCTAGCATGAGAGGTGGTGCCCTCTCTCGTTGGACGGAGAATAATTTTGAAATTCAAGAACAACAAAAAAAAAGCAATTTCCTTGACTCTGTCCGTTTGTGTCCATAATTTATAAGTTGTGAAAGGCATCAATAAATATGCCACATTGCTACCACCAAATAGAATCCGAATAAATTATGACATATTTCACATGTAAATTTGCTATTAAGCACCCCCCATATAGTTTATTCCCACCAAGACTAATGACGAAATTGGTCACAAGAACAAGACGAATCCCAACGAAACAAATTTAATTACAATGTGTACTTGCGATAATATAAACCAGGTAGAAACAAATGAGTTTTCATAAAAATAGCTGACTGTACTGCATTTAGTGAACACAGTATTGACCAAGTAAGTTATTTACTGGTGTTTACGGTCACATATTTCTGCGCAATAGCTAATCATGGCCATGACAGTTTTACCGGTGGAGGAAGCTGGAGCACCCAGAGAAAACCACCGAGCAATGGTCAGCTCCCCAATATACTAACTCTGCACAAGCAGGGTTAGCATTGGTTCAAGACAAGTGCACCATCGATGTGCAGTACACTTTAGTACACAATGCCACCGTGCCCCCACATAGGCAATGGGGTGAAGTGTCTTTCCCAAGTACACAATGCTGTTGCCTGACAAAGTAAGACTTAAAGATATAACAATTGAACTCACTACAGAAATAAACTCGTGCTCAAGTCAAGACACTGAATGTGGGCGATCAAGAGATGAGAAATAAAAATATTAATAATAACGGCTCAGCAACTCCTCAAACATGTGAAACAACCATCCCAAAAGAGCGTAATTATACACTTTATATATCTCTTTTCATGAGTTTCCCCTATAGTTAATGAAAAAAGAAGTTTTCATACCCATGATCACCGTAACATTCCCTAGAAAAAGCATAGTAGGCCTAATGCAAGCACTACAGTGGAAATAAAGGAAATATTCCCATGCTGTTGGGGCTTCTTAATTTTTTAACATGTTTCCTTTTTATAATATTTATTCGTTGTGCAACAACCTCTTCCTTTAAACCCACTTCTACTGTATACCCACCTACATGTACATCTACACACAGTATATTTCAAACTGAGAAAAAATGCCAATTACACGGCAATTGAAAATGCCTTAAAACATGCCTGGTTGGCTTCACACCAAGTTCACCGACAGTTTACAGAATGAGACTCGTGGGCAAGGGTGGCACTACAGGAGATGGTCGACCCTCGTAAAACCAGCTTTTATCCCACTTACTTACCTCACCAACCTGCTTCCTTGAGTGTCCCCACTCAAATAAAATGAAAGTGTCAATGACACTGTAGCTCAACTTGTCAAGACAAGGACATGTACATGTATAGTATGTGACACAGCAATGACAAACATCTAGGTTATGACCTGATAACAAAGGTACATATAAAGTATTGTAACGGTCTGTACATAAATACTGACCGTTGCCTGCAACAAACGTATAGGTAAAGTATTGTAAAGGTGGGTGACAGTCAGATGCTAAACTAGAAAAGAAATCTTTTGAGTCCCAGAGTGTGTCTGACTGAACCCCAAAATATTTGTTCTCATAGCACAGTGATAACAAAGGCACCCCAAAACACACTCGTTCCTGTCCCAAGGTGAAAACAAAGGTACCCAAGAAGTTTTGTGAAGATCAGTTCATAAATACGAGCTGTATAGAACTTGTGACAAAAAACTGATTGGACCTAATTTCGGTACAAAATGGCCACTGGCAGCCATCTTGAATTTTGAACCGTACCCAGAAACACTCATTCTCGTCCCAAGGTGATACCAAAGGTACCCAAGAAGTTTTGTGAAGATCGGTTCATAAATACAGCCTCTACCCTGAGCCGTATTGACATGTGTGCTTACATTGTGTAAGTAGCACTGAATAAATCAAAGTTCATCTAATTTGCATAATTTCTGCATGAAAAAAAACCCCTTACAATATGTGATGTATTCCATGTTACTAAACATTCACACAAAAATTTATTCAAATCAGAACTTTCATACAGAAGTTCTGTACAAAAGACTGATTGCACTAATTTTGGTACAAAATGGCTGCTGGTGGCCATCTTGAATTTTGGACCACACCCAAAAACACTTGCTCTCATCCCACGGTGATAACAAAGGTACCCAAGAAGTTTCGTGAAGATCGGTTCATAAAGAGAGCCTCTAGCCCGAGCCGTATTGACATGTGTACTTACTGTGTATAAGTAGCACTGAATAAATCAAAGTTCATCTAATTTGCATAATTTCTGCATGAGAAAAAAACCTGTATTATATGTGATGTATTCCATGTTACTACACATTCATTCAAAAATTTATTCAAATCAGAACCTTCATTTAGAAATTCTGAGAAAGAAAATTCTGTAAAGATTGGTTCATAAATATGGCCGGCAGTTTTATCAACTTCTGAATTAAATTGGCTCTCCTCTTGCCAGCTTCCAAAGTGATTCTACTGCCCACTTCCATCGCGACAAGGGCACCATCGACGTGCAGTTCACCTTAGTACACAGCGTCACTGTGCCCCCAAACAGGCAATCAAGATTAAGTGCCTTTCCCAAGGACACAATGCAGTCATCCCAAACAGGAATCGAACCGTGGACCTTTCGGTTTGAAGTCCAATGCCGTAATCACTGAGCCACTGCACACCTGACAGTATCGCATACGACACCGGTCACAGATAATTTTTCTCTGGCCAACTCTAAGGTTTTTGAAAATTACTTATCTGTTGCCTTGTTTGATTCACAGGCAGGTGTTTGGCTATACAGCATGCACCGGGGAAACTTGACAAAACTATATACAGCCGAAACACTGAAAAACTTTGGGGAAAAGTTTCCTTCATTGAATAATTTGGGTACAATTACCTTATTTGGGCGCAGGGTTTACTATCGCTATTTGTGGCGAATTTAAAAACTATACTACTCACATTTTGATCACCCGCTACTCATATACATATTTGTACATAAAAGGTACATAAAAGGTAAATGTGTACATTTTATGTGTGTTTGTTCATTAAGCTTTGATGACAATTTATGCAGTCTGGGCCATATCGTGTAGGACATTTTCTTTGGGCGGAGAGGGCTGGAGCACACAGTGAAAACCACCAGGCATTGGTGAATAACTGTCTGACAATCCAATTTACTATCCCGGCACAAGCGGGATTAGCATCGGGTGAAGGCAAGTGTGGACATACAACACGCTCGAAGCCCTAAACATACAATACGTTGAGGCTACTCTTTCCTTTAACCGATGCTAATCCTGACACTGCCGGAAACCTGAACTGGAAAGTCCGACAGTTATTCGCTTGTTCATTAGTAGTTCTATCTGGGAATTCTGGCTTCTGCCACCTGAACCACTCTTTGAAAACAGAAGGCCCAGGCTGTTGAAAGTATCGATAATCCACAATGGCCAAACAAACAAACATAAAAAATGTATATCTTTAACTTTTTATGTGCAAATATGCAGGGGGTACGGGTGATCCTAAGCAAAATATGAGAAGTTTATATAAACAAGAGGCCCCAGGGGGCCTGAGGGTGCTCACCTGACATGATAGTCTAAATATCAAACCAGGGACTTCAATAAGCTGCATACACCCCTCCTAAGAAAAGCATATACCCACACAATACACAGGACTTTCCTTCTATTTTCAGTTCCTGCACTTTTACGTCCCAAAATTATAAGATAAATGCATAAAAAACAGTTTTTTTCCCCAAACAAAATATTTTCAGCCTAAATTTTTTTTTTCTTCTTAAACCGCATAAAAAAACAAAAAACTAATTTCCGGATTTTGGTCCAAAATTTTCCCACCCAGATCCCAAATTTTCAGTGTAAAAAAAAAATTTTTTTTGTCTTAAAAGTGACCGAAACGCATAAAAAAAACAAAAAAAAATTTCCAGATTTGGCCACACAAAGTAGATCTTCTGTTTCTCAGGCCATTATTTGTGAAATTGCATGTGGGCGAGCATTTTTTTATTTTATTTTTTATTTCAGTAATTTCTTCTTTGCCATCAAAAGTTCATGTTCTTGGTTCAAGTATTAGGCCTCATAATCTACAGAATAGCATGGGTGGTGGTGTATTTCATCCCTTGAGTGCAAGAAAGCTTTGCAATGCTAAAGCATTGCAAAGCCTTCTTGCACTCAAGGGACAAATTCATCAATTTTTTTTTAACTTGGATAAAATATAAACATATAATAAATGTTTGTTTGTTTGTTGGTGGTTAACGTCACATATTTATGCACCATGGCTAATCGTGACACATATATAATAAATAATAATAAACATAATAAAATAAGACATAAACCATTTAATTTTTATTTTTTTAAAGTTTAAATTGGTTATAAAAAGAGAGCATGCGGCAGCCAAATGACCATGCGGGAGGGCCTGAGAAACAGATTTTTTATTTTTTTAGGCCTTTTGGTCCAAATTTTTCCAAGGCCCACCCGGACCCCAAATTTTCAGTGTGAACATTTTATTTTTTTTGTCTTAAAATTGACCGAAACGCATAAAAAACAAAAAATTCTGGATTTTGGTCCAAAATTTTCTAAGTCCGGAATGGGGCCCCAAATTTTCAGCTTAAATATGAACCCAGGGACTTGGCTTGAACAAACTTGAATCTCACCCCCCTAAGGATGCTGCATACCAAATATCAAAAGATTCTTATTGGTAGATCTGAAGAAGAAGATTTTTAAAGAATATTCCTCATACTGCACTAATTTAAACATTTGGGCTCCCATAGAGAGCCCAAATATGGACCCAGGGAATTGATTTCAATAAACATGTGAAACAATCATCCAAAGATGTTATATGTGAAATTTGAAAGCTTTTGGAGCAGTGAAAAGTAGTCTTACATGTTTTTCCAATTACCCACAGTGTTAAAATGCTGACTCAGCACTTTTTAAAAGTCCCCAAAAAGTACCCCATGATAAAACCGATAGCAATTTTTTTTGACCACTCCATTCTGTTGGTCCAAAGGAAGCTTCACAACAAATAAGAATTCTCAGTGCCCTGTAGTATTGGAGATATGGGCGTTTTAATTTTTTTCTATTTTTAGCTCCTGCGGCGACGGGAAGAATTTTTTTGCATAAATTAAGTACTTATGACCCAATAATCCCTCATATCAAATTTGGTCCAAATCTGCCTCTCAGTTTGGAAAATAGAAATTTTCGGAGGGGGGGGGGGGGGGGAATATTCTTGCCCCTCTCATTACGACGCCAAATATAGCCCCACAAACTTCTCTTGAACAATCTGAGTCTACACCTCAAAAGGAAGCTGCACACCAAATATCAAGTCTCTGCTACTGATGGTTCATGAGAAGAAGCTTTTTTAAGATTTCAGCACACTTTTTGAGTGTGGCCCTACCAATGGGCGAGGCAACTTGATTTGAACAAAATCAAATTGCGATGTCATAACAAACTATGATCTCAAATATCAATTAAATTGGTTCAGCAGTTTGGGAGGAGAAGACACAAACACCATGTTCACGGACGACGGACGGTGAGTGATCACTATAGCTCTCCTGACTGAAAGTCAGGTGAGCTAAAAACTGGGCATTAGAACACACATATGTAAATATTACGGAAAAATTCTTGACCATGAAAAATCAATTGTGTTTTTACCTGAGAGAGTTTCAGCAAAGTTAAAGTTGAGTTGGAATTCACCATGTCTGTAAAGTTACATGTCTGTGACATTACAATGTCCCAGAAGGCACCAGTATAAAAATCCCCTTTACATGTTGCTGTTGCCATTGGTGTTCCATCTGGTGAAAAGAGAAGAAGACAAATTAGACTTGATTTCTTGAGAAGAGCTTATCCATGCCTAACAAACAACTAACTGAAATTATAAATTTTTCAGTTTTTGGAATTCATTAAAAATCTTTCCATAACCCACTGTAATGAGGGGTCATAAGGTGAGTTTGAATGGATTTTGAGAATAGTGCTGCTAATTTGGCCATTATATTGAGTAAAGAGTTGCTACAGATGAAAGTTACACTGTACAGTCACAGGGCTGGTTATGCTGTTAACCCTTTGAGACGCTAAAAATGATGTTCAAGTCAACTGACCTACCTCAAGTAAAGAACAAAGACGATCCTCTTTTTGGTACATTCAAAGCTTTGATGTTCTGATATAGTGTAATAATCAAGACCGGTCGTCATTTGCGAACTTCGCAACTGCCGACCGGCCTTGATTATTACACTGACGGTTCAAAAATTCAGAACATCAAACCTTTGAATGTACCTTAAAGACAAATGCTTCTAATGGCTTCTTGAAGTTTAACGTTGACGTTCTTGACCTTTTGCCTATAGAAACAATAGTTTTTTCATCAATTTTTAAAAACTTTTAACATCTAAAACGGGGTAAAATTTACCGATTCATCGACAACGAAAGATACTAATCGATTTCGGCATGACCGACCGACAATCGATTAATTGTGACAGCCCTAATAATTTTAGTATTTTAGGCTGCAATAACATTTGAGGTTAAAACTTTAAAAAATCAAAAAATAATAAAACAAATGACCACAAAGTATCAACGTGCTGTTTGATTTCGTACATAAGTACGAAATGGTTAATAGTGAAACTCTTTTATAACCAGAAAGTGACTAATCCTGTGCAATGCACTGGGTAAGTCACACTTCAGATTATAAAATGAAAGGGTCAATGACACTGTAGCGCAACTTGTGTAAGACATGTTCATGTATAGTATGTGACACAGCAATGACAACAAAGGTACATGTAAAGTATTGGAAAGGTCTGTACATAAATACTGACTGTAGCCTGTAACAAATGTACAGGTAAAGTATTGTAAAGGTGGGTGACAGTTAGATGACTCTAGCCAGAGCCGTATTGAAATGTGCACTTATTGTGTATAAGTAGCACTGAATAAATCAAAGTTCATCTGATTTGCATAATTTCGGCACGAGAAAAAAAAAGGTATTATATGTGATGTATTCCATGTTACTAAACATTCATACAAAAATTTATTCAAATCATAACTTTCAAACAGAAGTTCTGTACAAACAAGAGGCCCCAGGGGGCCTGAGGGTGCTAATCTGACAAGGCAGACTAAATGTCAACCCAGGGAATTGATTTCAACAAGTTGCATCTGCCCCTCCTTAGAAAAGCTTATACCAAATATCCAAAGATTCTGACCAGTGGATCTAGAAAAAAATGATTTTTAAAGAATATTCCTCATATTGAACTAAGTTATAATTTGGGCTTCCATAGGGAGCCCAAATATGAACCCAGGGATTTGGCTTTAACAAACTTGAATCTCACCCCCCTAAGGATACTGCACACCAAATATCAAAACATTCCGACTGCTGGATCTGAAGAAGATTTTTTAAGAAAATCCTCTTTTTGAACTAAGTTACAATTCGAGCTCCCACAGTGAGCCCAAATATGGACCTAGGGACATGGCTTTAACAAACTTGAATCTTACCCCCCTAAGGATGCTGCATACCAAATATCAAAAGATTCTGCCTGCTGAATCTTGAGAAGATTTTTAAAGAAATTTGCCTGAAATGCACTAAGTTCAAATTCTGGCTCCTATACTGAGCCCAAATATGAACCCGGGGGGTCGATTTGAACAAACTTGAATCAGATCCACCCCACAATGTTGCATACCAAATATCAAAAGATTCTGCCTGCTGGATCTGGAGAAGAAGATTTTTTAAGAAATTTGCCTGAAATGCACTAAGTTCGAATTCAGGCTTCTATAGCGAGCCCGAATATGAATCCAGGGAGCCTATTTGAACATACTTGAATCAGATCCACCCCATAATGCTGTATACCAAATATCAAATGATTCTGCCCACTTGTGCTGGAGAAGAAGATTTTTTAGTAATTTCTCTAATATACATAGGGTGCTATCAGAGTTATGCCCTCTACGGAGCCCCAAGTGGGCATGTCCATTTCATTTGAACAAACTTGAATTGCCATATGTTAATGAACATCCATACCAAGTTTCGAGCAAATCGACCTTGCGGTTTCAGAGGAGATGTCGTTTGAAAAATGTTCACGACGCCGGATGGACGACAGATAACGGACGACAGACGACGGATGGCAAGTGATAAGTTTAGCTCCCTTCAGTGAGCTAAAAACTGATTGCATTAAGGTTCAGCTCCACAGTTTTCCAGGCATTTCCAAATATGACATGCCATACACTCTCTTCAAATGCAAATATTCTGTAACTTAGTTATCTAACTCATAACATGTATTACATTTCCCAAATCCACAAAAAACATATAACACTATCTGACTAAGTAGAAATAAACAATCTGAATGTGGGTGGAATAATTTATTGTCAAAGGCCAGACTTCAACCTGAAAAATTGCAAGAAAAAATGCCGAAACCAGTCATTTTCAGCCACCTAGCAGCCTCAAAAGCAGAATTTTCCCACCAACCCCACCCCTGGAACAGAGCATCCCGTTTCTAAAATGCAAAAAAAAAATTATATGTTTCCGTCTCATTTTTTAGTTACCTGTCTGGTAACAAACCCGTGTAAAAATTACATTAAAAAAAATAGCCAGTTTTTTGAAGCCACTGTTTCCCATAATTCATCTGGTAATTTACCCCTATGTATCAGACTCCAACTTTGGAACCAAAACTTCAAATTCTCTTGTCCAACAAAAAACCTAATGTAATCATATATCTGATACTAAAAATATATCTCTATTTTACATGGCCTTAGTTTCAACATATGCCCTATGTTTAGAATTTCACCCCTGTGCAATAGTGCGAACTTGTGGAGCGGAACCTAATTTTGGTACAAAATAGCTGCCGGTGGCCATCTTGAATTTTGGGCCGCACCCAAAATCACTTGTTCTCATCCCACAGTGATAACAAAGGTACCAAGGAAGTTTCGTAAAGATCGGTTCATAAATACGGCCTCGAGCTCGAGCCGTATTGAATTGTTGACGGATGTTCAGACGTCCAAATGGATGGACGGATGATGGACCATGACAAAACCTCAAATTTGACTCTGTCAAAGTTGAGCTAAAAATGTTAACTTCCATATCATACACTACTTGAAAATATACAGTCACTAAGGCTAATGGGTTAGTCACATAATAGTGATGATCTTATTTATAACCAGAACAGAAGTGTGACTAACTCTTGTTTCAATTACTTTCCAAAGTGTGATTTACAGTAAAACCTGTCTTGAGAGACCATTGTCTTGAGAGACCACCTGTCTTGAGAGACCACATCTGCCAGGCACCGATTGGTTTTACTCTATAATGGACATGCTATGGGAGACCACCTGTCTTGAGAGACCACTGTGACCTGGCACCAACTTGTATTTTTATGCCATAATGGACCTGTCTTGAGAGACCGCCACTTTGAAGACTGAAACCATGACAAAAACTTTTTACCTTTTTTGGAATTGGAAATCCATTGTGGTTATACTAACATAATTAAAAGCTCTTAATTGGGTTTCAATTGCTAACTCATTAAAGATTGAGATGTTTTTATAAGACCCCTGTGAAAAGATTAGGATTATTGCTGAATAAACAATTTCATACAAACCTGAAATGTGACAGATAGGAATAAAAATACATTTGTGTCGAAAATCTTTTTGTCGCAAATTGAAATGGACTGTTATAAAAATTATAAAAATAAATTAGTGTTGAAAATCTTCAATGAAGATTTTCAACACTAATTTATTTTTATAATTTTTATAACAGTCCATTTCAATTTGTTACAAAAACTTCATAAAAAAGAACAACTACACAGTAATTACAAAAATCCATTCTTCTCCATTTCTGAATTTTGTGGTTGGTTATTCACTGACTTGAGAAAACCTGAAACCTGTTATGAGAGACCACCTGTCTTGAGAGACCACTTTTGTGTGGCCCAAAGGGAGGTCTCTCAAGACAGGTTCTACTGTACTGGGATTTCCCGGTTTGATTATAAATGATAACTTCACAAGTGAATTATGCAATCAACAATTGGGTCATGTATCCATGCGCACAAACATAGATGCTTTGCCGTGGGTGTAAGGTGTAATGGGAACTTCATTGTTTTTTGGTTTCTTAAACCTTTACCTAACATAAAAAGCAGATGACACTTGCAAAAAATAAAATTCTTGAATAACTATTATTTTCATTTTTTGTCTCAAAAACGAAGGTTATGACCCCTCATTGGAACAAACTCGATGAGCTCATTCCAATGAGGGGTCATTCATAACCTATGTTTTGGAGACAAAAAATGAAAAGATAATGAAAATTAATTGCCGATTTTTTAGAACAGCGCTGGCCGGTTTTGGCCATTACGTTAGTTAAAGGGGTAAATAATATAATTAGCATTAATAATGAAAAGTAATAAACAGAGTAATCGCTTGACTGGACTGGTTACGTGAAATAATTCATTTGAGGCGAGGGACTATATTGTAAAACACTTGTGCACATTCACGCACTCATGTTTGTACAATGCCCCTCACCTCTCATGAATTATTTCACTTAACCACTTGATTTTCGTAATAATGTACAGGTTTAGTAAATTACATGTTATATAGGGTGCAGCATTCAAGAAACAGATGTAAATATTTATAGATATACTGGATTGTGGAATTTTGTTTCAAGTGAATTCCCAAAATGAAAACATATTCCATTGTTAGTTAATAACTTGTTGCCGTGGTTGCACTTAACTTGAGTACAGCAAAACCTGTTAATTAGAGCCACTTTCCCAGTGAAAATTATTCATTTAACAGGAGTATTTAATTAATAGGGACTTGGTCACTTTCCTGTATTCTAGCAATAAACAGAGTTCAAGGTATTTATTTCAGTAGTAAATACAACCATGCCATGCATGGTTTTTGAAAGGTTGTGTCATGAGTTATCTCCCCTATACCACAGACTGTGCAAAATCATGAAGTGTTTTACCAGTACCAATCTCAAGATACAACTGCCAGTTCTCGGTAAATGATGCAAAATATTGCCACCAAACATTCTATTTAGTTATATTGGATAGAAATACACATATTATTGTTGGACTGCAATAGTAATCTGGCTAAAATAAGTCAATACGCTGGTGTTATTAAAGGGAGAATGCTGTCTTTCAGCATACTTTGTTGCAGGCTGTATGTAATACAATGCTTTATTATTTATTTATTTATTGGTGTTTAAGGTCACATACTCATGCAGAATGGCTAATCATCACCGTGACAGTTTTACGGGTGGAGGAAGCCAGAGTACTCAGAGAGAACCACCGAGTAATGACAAGCATACAATGCTTTAAACAAACTATCAAGATTTGTATCAATCTCCACGTTGCTATAGCCATTTTCAACTGTTTTGTCTATTTTCAATTGTAAATAATGGTAAAAAATGTCGAAACAGTTGCACGGGTCATGCCGTAAAGTAAAAAAAATTGATGATGCATTTATCGACTGAAAAGACAATTCATATATTTCCATTCTTGATGGTGTGATTTTTATTTCAATGAAAAAGCCTACGTAATTGTGTTTTATCTTATGTGAATGCATGAAGTTCAACGTAATTGTTACCAATCGAGCTGGGGGGGGGGGGGGGGGGGGGGGCATTTGAACTTGAACTTACCCGTGAGTTGAGTAATGCCAAAAGATGCTTTTGCACTGAATACAAGCCCAAGTCACGTCAAGATGGATGCTTTCTACGTCTCAAATCAAAGCTAAAAGTAATAGTTACCATTTGGGCAGGATGTATTCCGTGAATGTGAACAACCTGTCCTGTAGGTCCCTGTGAAACTTCAAAATATGATTCGATTTGAAATAGTCCCATGATTCGAATCGTTGAGATGTTTGCAAAATCCTACAAAGTGTCTCCTATTGAACTCTTCTTCTATCATCAGGTCTCCTGTACAGGAGACCTGATGATAGAAGAAACGTTCAAGACAGTTCCGCTTCTAATGACACCGATTCTGTTCTGGGGTGTTCTAGTAATTTTGCTTGATTTGTATGGGCTTCCGTTGCACACAATAATTAGAGCGGAGACTGACAATATCTACAGTTGTAAGAAGGTGCAATAACCACAGCTTCAAAAGTGATGAGACTTGATTCGATGTACGATTCGAAATCTGGTGCCAGGTTCGATTCGGTCCGAAATTTGAGGTCCGCAAGTCCCTGTTGCGATACCTAATAGAACAATAGACCAGGTGTTGAAGTCCACTGAGTATACGTGAGTCTGTGTGTATTCACAGATGAACAAGGGACGGGCATAAGTTAGTTGCCAACCTCACTGTCAGTATTTTAAGAATTTGAACAACCTACACTGTGCTGTAACCCCTTGCTCCTTAATGCTATGCGTTTCCGTGTCACTCAACGCATGGTACAGGTTGTTCAAATATCTGAATGCCTCAAACTCGATTAGTAACTATTATGAAAACGCTTTTCTGATTATGCCTCACCTGCTTGACATAACTCTGAACTGTTTCTTGAAACGCCAATCTTTGCACCTTTGAATGTTACCTTGTATTCCGTGTCGCCATGATAACGTTTCTCGGTGTTTTGACACACAACTGAAATGAATAAAGAAGAGAGCAACGTCAATGGCAATTAAGTATAAATATATCCTAAGAATTAGCAGGCCTGAAAATAAGCAGTCTGACATCTGCAGAATGAGGTCCCCAGAGGGTGAATTTGATGATGCTATCCCATACAGTGGGTCAATTTATCCTCTGGGTTCCTCTTTCTGTTTAGTTTTGAGACCCAGATTTGGATTGAGGTTCACAGAGGGTAAATTTAGTGATGCTACCCTGCTATGCAGGGTAGCATCACTAAATTCACCCTCTGGGGACCTCATTTTGCAGATGACAGTCTGCTTATTTTCTGGCTTGAGAATTAGTCACCCTCTCCTTCCTAAATTTTAAGTCATATTAAATACTGCTATCCACGTAAACTTTTCATCTCAAAAGAGTATCATAATAAACACATTTTATTTTTCACATTTTTTAGCCATGAGCTTTATTCAGAAAATGATAAAAAAATAACTGCACAAAATTCCTACACAATAGTAGTTTCAACATCCTTACTTTTCGTTTTCGAAACCTATGGTATGAAATGATTCATAAAACATTTTTTTCCTGGCTTGCTGAAGCTCTGTATATGTATAGGGCAGTGATTTTGAAACAAATGGGGTATACTGCCCACCACACACCCTTTGAAGTGAAGTGCACTATTGTGGAGTCCCAGTATCGGAAAAATACCCCAGTCCCCCAACCCCGCCCCTTAGTGAAATGAATCTCATATGATGTAAACTTTCCTAATGTTACTACTGTCTACTACTTTGTATACAGCAAACGTTTATGAAATACTTTGTCCCACCCCAGCCACCCTCCTCCTCAGGGAAATGAATCTCATGTGATGTAAACTTTCCTAATGTCACTATTATCTACTTTGCATACAGCAAAAATTTTATGAAATATTTTCTACCACCCCAGCCCCACCTCCACCCCCTCAGGGAAATTAATTTTATGTGATGTAAACTTTTCCTAATGTTACTACTGTCTACTTTGTATACAGCAAAAAGTTTAGGAAATGTTTTGTACCACCCCACCCCACCCCCACCCTGCCCCACCCCACCCCAGCACCCCTCCCTGAATCTCATGTGATGTAAACTTTCCTAATGTTCCTACTCTCTACTTTGTACACAAGAAATTTTTTTATGAATTTGTTTGTATCAACGCAGCCCCTCTCGTCAGGGAAGTGAATCTCCTGACGTAAACTTTTCTAATGTTACTGCTGTCTATTTTGTATACAGCAAAAAATTTATGAAATATTTTCTACCACCTCAGCCCCCACCCCCCTCAGGGAAATGAATTTTATGTGATGCAAACTTTTCCAAATATTACTGCCGTCTACTTTATATAAAGCAAAAGCACCCCACCCCACCCCGGCCCCCTCCCTGCTCCCCAGAGAAATGAATCTCATGTGATGTAAACTTTCCTAATGTTCCTACTCTCTACTTTGAACACAGACATTTTTTTATGAATTTGTTTGTATCAACGCAGCCCCTCTCGTCAGGGAAGTGAATCTCCTGACGTAAACTTTTCTAATGTTACTGCTGTCTATTTTGTATACAGCAAAAAATTTATGAAATATTTTCTACCACCTCAGCCCCCACCCCCCTCAGGGAAATGAATTTTATGTGATGCAAACGTTTCCTAATATTACTGCCGTCTACTTTATATAAAGCAAAAGTTTTACGAAATATTTTATACCACCCCAGCCCCCTCTCCCCCGGGAAATGAATCTCATTTGATATAAACTTTCCTAATGTTACTACTGTCTACGTTGTATATAACAAAACATTTAGGAAATATTTTGTATCATCCCATGCCCACCTCCCCTCCGGAAACTGAATCTCATATGATGTAAACTTCCCTAATGTTACTACTGTCTACTTTGTATACAGCAAAAAATTTATGAAATATTTTGCACCACCCCAGCCACCCCACCCCTCCTTGAGGGAAATGAATCTCATGTTATGTATTTATTTATTTATTGTTGCTTAACGCCACATCAGCAGCTAAGGCTATATCGTGGCGAGAAAACTACAGAAACAACAAGTATCAAGTGGGAATTAAAATTAAATTAATTCAATAAAATAAGAAATAATCACAACAATACTTAAAACCAAGAGCAGTCGAAACAGTAATGACTAAACTTATAAAATCAACCTGGTGACATTTAGACTTGTGGAGTCTACGCTAAAAGAATAAAAACACTTTTAAAATTTATTAAAAAGGTTGATTTCTTTCAAAAATGAGATTATTTTATGCGGGCTTGTATGGTAAAAATAAATCTCTTAGAGATTGTACTGTAAAATACTGCCCTCTGACAAGATTAAAATCTGTACAATGTAAAAGAATGTGTTCCAGTGACAACACCTGCTGACAAGGAACACACTCTGGTCGCATATTACCCTCTAACAGAAAGGAATGTGTAAGTCGTGTGTGACCAACATGACACCGTGTCAGAATAACATGATCTTTTCTACAAAGGTTACTGGTTGGGTAGTGATCAGAAATAGAGGGTCGAAAGCGATGGAGCTTGTTATTTGTCGCTCCATCCCACTCCGCCTGCCATATGGATTTGATGTAACTACTGATATGTGGTTTGAAGTCACTGAACGGAATCTTAAAATCAGTGAGAGGCTTGGATAAAGCCTGTTTTGCTGCACTGTCTGCTTTGGTGTTACCAGCGATACCTACATGCCCGGGTAACCAGCAAAACACGATATCATATTGGTCAAACATGAGAGTTGTTAACTTCTCACGAAGTTCCAAAATGAGAGGGTTCTTCAACCTGGGGTTGAGTAAAGCAAGTAAAGAGGAAAGAGAGTCGGAGAAGATGATCGACTCTCTTTCCTGTGCATTCTCGATGTGCTCAAGTGCGAGTTGAATAGCTTTAACTTCAGCTGTGAAAATAGAACTCTGATTCGGTATTCTGATTGAGGTGATATGATCACCAGTAACAGCAGCTGATGATACTTTGTCACCATCTTTAGATCCATCTGTATAGATCCTTGTATATCCTTGTATATGCACTATACCTGGACTTTATCTCGGCATATTTTTGTTTAAACTGCAAGGAATTGGTATCAGACTTTTTGGTAGAAGCAAGGTCCAAAATAATTGTAGGTTTTTTAAGATGCCAAGGAGGAATATGTGATTTACGGTTTTCTTTTATAGAATCAGAATCAATTTTGGCAGACTCCATGTGGGGTTTAATTCTAATTCCCAATGGAGGAATGTGTTTCTGGTGGCGGTTAAAAAATGCAACATTTTGAGGGTCTGAAACACAATTATAAGCAGGATTTGAAGGATTGGCCAAAAGTTTAGACATATACTGGAGAGATAATTTAATTCTACGTTTCTCAAGAGAAGGCTCCCCTGCTTCAACAAGCATCAAGTCTATTGGGGATGTTCGAAAAGCTCCTAGACTAATTCTAATACCACTATTATGAATTGCATCAAGTGGTTTGAGATATGATTTCCTTGCAGAACCGTAAACTATACAACCGTAATCTAACTTTGATCGAACAAGTGATCTATACAGATGGATCAAAGTTTTTTGGTCAGCACCCCAATCAGTGCTACCAACAACCTTCAGTAGGTTCAGTGCTCTCTTACATTTAACTTTTAGTTGTTTTATGTGGGAAATGAAATTCAGTTTGCTGTCAAACAACAAACCTAAGAATTTCACTTCCTTAACAACCTTAATAGGACTACCATCAATTTTCAACTCCGGATCAAGGTGATGTTTCCGAAGTTTGCAAAAATGAACACAATTCGTTTTTGTCTTTGAAAATTTAAAACCATTTTCGATAGCCCACTTTTGAATCCTATTTAAACACAGCTGAAGTTTGCGCTCTGCAGCATTCATCTTTTTGCTGCTATAGCAGATCAAAAAGTCATCGACATACAATGACGAATCTACCATATTCTCAATTGCGTCGATGATACTATTAATTTTAATTGAAAATAGGGTAACAGATAAAATTCTACCCTGAGGGACCCCCAATTCCTGCTCGTGAGGATCAGATAACGTTGACCCAACACGAACCTGAAACTGGCGGTCCTTTAAAAAGTTTTCAATAAAAAGAGGCATACGCCCTCTCAACCCCATGTTAAAAAGATCTTTTAAAATCCCATACGTCCACGTTGTGTCATATGCCTTTTCCAGGTCAAAGAAGATGGCGACCACATGTTCTTTTCTGGCGAAGGCATTTCGTATAAACGTTTCTAGTCTAACCAAATGATCCACAGTACTTCTCTGGTTTCTGAAACCACACTGAACATTCGCAAGTAGATTGTTCGATTCCAGAAACCAGACAAGTCGATCATTGATCATCCTTTCCATGGTTTTACACAGACAACTTGTTAAAGCGATAGGCCTATAATTACTTGGGTTGCTGTGATCTTTATCAGGCTTTGGGATGGGAATTACTGTAGCATTATGCCAAGAAGGTGGAAACTGGCCAGTCACCCATATCTCATTGAAAACTGACAGTAAAAGTTCAAGTGATGATCGTGGCAGATGCTTTAAAATTTTGTAATGTATTTCATCGGGTCCGGTGGCAGTATCCTTTGCTCTATGCAAAGAGTTATTTAACTCTTCCATAGAGAAAGGTTCATTATAATCTTCTAAATTGTTGGAGGTAAATTTGAGCTTTTGTTTTTCTTGCTGTTTTTTAATTTTGATAAATTCTGGATTACAGTTTTCAGACGACGAATGTTTCGAAAATGTGGAGGCCAATTTGTTTGAAATTTCTTTTTTTGATGTGATAAGCGTGTTGTTGTCTTTTAGATGTTGTACAGTTGATTTGGTTTCTTTGCCTTTAATTTTTTTAATCATTTTCCAAATTTTATTGATGGGGGTGTTTTGGTTCAGCTTTGAAACATAATTTTCCCAGGAAGATTTTTTTTTGTGTTTAATTAGTCGTCTTGTTTTTGCCCAATTTATACGTAATTTGTCTAAATTAATTGTGGATGGTGATTTGTTGAATTCCCGTTCAGTTTTCTTGCGATCCTTTATAGCCTGTTTACATTCGTTATCAAACCATGGTTTGGTGAAACGTTTTGGATTTGTCGAGGTTTTAGGAATGACTTGGATTGCAATGTCAAGTAACTCTGTTGTAAAATGTTCAATCTGGTCAGCTCTTTCACTGAATTTCTCCAATGTGAGGCGTTCCGAACAGAGCAAGATGAAGGTCTCCCAGTCAGCCTTTTTAAAGCTCCACTGGGGCACCCTCCCATCGTCTGCCGGAACCACACTCTCCAACACAACCGGAAAGTGGTCACTCCCGCACAAGTCGCCTTCCACCTTCCAAGAATAATCGAGAAAGACGGAAGGGCTTGCAATTGAAAGATCAATTGAAGTATAAGAACCAGATGCGGGGTGCAGATAAGTGTCTGACCCATTATTGAACAAGCACAAGTCATATTTTGTAATAAACTCTTCCACAGTTTTCCCTTTTACATCCTCTTGACTGCAGGAATTACCCCAAAGGGGGTTATGAGCGTTAAAATCACCCAACAAAATGTATGGAGTTGGGAGCTGTTGGACCAGTAGCTCAAGATCATTCAGTTGCAGGGCTTTACTTGGTGAAACGTAAACAGAACAAAGTGTAACCGTTTTGTCTAAAGTTAGGCGTACCGCCACAGCCTGTAAATTTGTATTTAAAGGTACAGATCTGTGAATGATATCGTCTCTAACCAAAACAGATGTTCCACGAATGTGCAGGTCAGTATCATCTGCCCAGGCATTATACGAAGTATAATGCTTAAAAGCTGAATGATCCTGAGCCTCGGGTTTCTTTAAAAGAGTTTCCTGCAGGCAAAAAGCTGCAGGTTTATATTTTTGGCTTAAAAGGCCCAGTTCATTAAAATTTGCTCTAAAACCTCGACAATTCCACTGTATAAAACTCTCTTTGGGTGTATTATCCATGTTTGAGAGGTGATTTTGAAGGTGGACGTATGGGCGAAATTGCCCCAGTGTTTCTTTTTGGTGATGTTTTGCGTGGGGACTTACTACCCTGTGAACTATTTTGGCGCACTTTGGAAGAAAACGTGTCGTCAATGCACTCATCGACTGACATGGCTTCAATGCCGTCAAACATGTTGCTCGTGACAACATTTTGAAGGCGTTTAGGTAGTCTGTCAGGCTCCTGTTTCTGTTTCTCCTTTTTCTTTGAGTCTTTTGCTTGTTGTCGTCTCTGACTCTGACTCAGATTTTGTTGGGATCTTTGTTGTGCGTCTGGTTTGGATTTGTTTGACTTATCATTCTTTTCCCCTTTAGTGTTTTGTTGTGTTTTACGTTCCAATTGATGCATGTCTTTTGTTTGGTCTGGGTTTTGTCTGGCGTTTGGGATTTTCTCAGATGTTTGTGTAGTTGTATTTGTTTGTGTGGATGATGGTTCTATCTGGTCTATTGTGAAGGATTTCACTAAGGATGGGATTGTTCCTGTGAGCCACGTGTATTCAGTTTGGCATTCTGCTGACTTTGTTGGTAATTTTTGTGATACTTTTGTAGCATATGACGGCGAAGAAGTATTCATACCAGGCATTGATGCTACAATTTCTCTTGCCTCCTTGAAACTAATTTGCTTTTCGCATTTTATTTTTTGTATTTGCTTTTCTTTTTTCCAAATGGGGCAGTCCTTCGAAGCCGCTACATGGCTACCCTGGCAATTGCAACATCTAACGGCATTAGTACAAGGGTCCTGGTGTTCTTGACCACATTTGAAGCAAATAGTTTTCCCCCTACAATTGTTTTGTCCGTGACCAAACTTCTGGCATTTGAAACATCGAAGTGGATTTGGGATATACAAATCCACTTTGATGTTCATGAAACCAACTTTTATAGATTTAGGCGGCTGAGAGGAATCAAATGTAAGAATATATGTGTTTGTTTCTATTATGGACCCATCTTTTTTAATTTCAATTCTTTTAACGTCGTTGATGCCTTGTGACTCAAGTTCTTTCCTGATTTCGAGCACATCCATGCCCGCTAACTCCCTTGTTCTAACCACACCCTTGCTGATATTCAGGGTTCTGTGTGGGAACGTATTCACATCCATATCTGCCAATCTATGAGTGTTAAATAAATTTTTAGCTTGTATTTCTTTCTGACATTCTACAAGTAATGCACCAGACCGAAGTTTTTTAACATTTTTAACGGTGCCAGCGATTCCCTTGATAGCCTTCTCCAATGCAAAGGGATTAATGTTGGAGGCCTTTTTGCTCTCGTCAGCCGCGTAAATGATAATAAATTTTGGCCAGTTGTTGGAATTTGAAATGTTCTGATCTGAGTCAGAATCAGAGTCAATAGAAAAATCTCGACCACGTTTCTGTTTTTTGTTTTGAGTGTAATCCATGTTTTTGTTTTAAGCGTTCACTGCCCCGGCTCCCACCCACCATGGAGTCCAACAAGGGGTAGGGTTACTGCCCTGCAGTGAACCCACCGGGTTGCCGGTATTCCCACATACCTGGTATGGGGCAGTATACTCAGCCAGTGTTGATACCGAAGTATGCCACTGGCTGATTGGCCCGTGTGTGGAAGTGCCAGGTCTTCAGATGGCGACCATCCAACCAATCACTTTATAAAACACTGTAATTACGGTTGCCACGTGAAACTGAAACAAACAGTGCAGCAAAACTAAGTATTTGATTAAAAAATGAGTTTAAAAACAACACACAATGGCAATTATGATAAATGATTAAAAGAAATGACTGATTGAATGGCCACCAAATGCCCCCCGACGTGACACCCAGTACTTTTTGGGGTGGGGGGCTCCCGATTGGCCAGAACGGACCATCCGACCATCCTTCTACTCCCGAAATTGGGGCCAAAGCAGTGTATTGAACAACAGTATCTCCGAAATGGAGACCAGGGCTCCATCCCGAAGACTGCCCTAACCGGGGCCAAGAGTCCTCAACTGCCAGGATTCCTTCTTCCGGGGCCTTCGGAACGCACCTCACGGGAGAACAAGGTGCCTGCCAGATGGTATTAGCAGGATTGATCATTTTGGTCCGGGGCTGCGTATTTATGTATTTCGCAGCGAACCAACTCAATTGAGCAAACCTGCCAATTAGAAATTAGCAAACCTGCCCAATTGAGCAGGCCGTCCTCTATCCGCCACCTGAGGACCCGCCTAGTAGGGGATGATCAAACCCCCCTAGGCTCATGTTATGTAAACTCTCCTAATGTTACTCCTATCTGCTTTGTATGCAGCAAAAAATTTATGAAATATTTTTACCACCCCAGCCTCCCACCCCTCTCTGAGGGAAATGAATCTCATGTGATGTAAACTTTTCCTAGTGTCACTACAGTCCACTATGTAGACAACAAAGATTTTATGAAATATTTTCTACCCCTCCCACGGGGAAAATGAATCTCATGTGATGTAAACTTTCCTAAAGCTACTCCTATGTACTTTGTATACAGTAAACTGTTTATGCAATATTTTGTACCACCTCAGCCCCCCACCCCTCCCTTTTAATTGTGAACACAGGGACCTCGTTCTCTGTGTCGTGACGTTCAATATCAATACTTCACCAAATGACACACATTCTTTCAAATCAAAAAAGAAGAAAAAAATACGGGATACACTATGACTGCACTGTTCATTTGGCGGCCCACTAATTGTCTAACTGTTTTGTTGGTTCGTTCGTCAGAAATGTAAAGCCAGTTTGTGATCTTTAACTCTTTACCCAACGAATCGCCCGCATACGCCAGCGTAATTTGGAAATTGAGCAGTCAAAAAAATTAAATTTTTCAAAATATTTCAACAAAACCATATCATGTGACTCCCCACTGGGACGAGCTCGTTCCAATGAGGGGTCACGTGTTATGGTTTTATTGAAGTTTTTGGAACAATTTATAAAAATAGTAATCAAAATAATAAAATTTCATTTTCTGTGCATTGAGTAAAGGGTTAACCAAAGGTCTGTTTGTGCCCAACATTACTTCTTAAAATATATGGGGGCTATCCCTTTAGTGTTCCAGTTCAGTGAATAGCATTGGCATGAGAGTGTGATGTACCGAATGAAGGCTGTTGCACACTGGATGATGCGCAGGCATTACAGCAGGTCTGGGATGGGCTATATTTATCTGCATTCGCAATTTGGAAGTGCCATAACCCTTTACCCAACACAGACGATATCAAAATTTATTATTTTAAATATAATTTTTTTAAATTTAAAAAAAAATTTCAACAAAACCATATCATGTGACCCCTCATTGGAACGAGCTCAATGAGCTCGTTCCAATGAGGGGTCACATGATATGGTTTTGTTGAAATATTTTGAAAAATTTAATTTTTTCAACTGCTCAATTTGCATATTACGCGGAAGGATGTGGGCGATTCGTTAGGAAAGGGTTAACTGGTAGAGTGCTGAAAGCCCATATTTGGGCTTTACTCTGAGGTGAGGGTACTGCAACTTGAAGGCTTCACATACTCAGTGGATGTGCTTCATATTATCTTTGAAGTGATATTATTTAGTCTGTAGGGACTTGTCTTGTTACAATTTATGGGAGAGTGCCTTTAGGCACCCCCCATAACTTGTAACAAGGCAAACAAAGACCTGTGAACAAATTTTGATGGCCAAAAATAATTCAGCACTCTACCAGTTAAGCATCTTTGATGGAAGTAGATAGTTTGACTTTCCCCCCCCCCCCCACCCCACACACACACACACACATCTTGTAGTGACTTAGTAATGGGGTTCCAGGTCTCTTTTTTTAACCCTTTACCCAACGAATCGCCACATCCGCCCGCGTAATATCCAAATTCAGCAGTTGAAAAAATATTATTGTTCAAAAAATTTCAACAAAACCATATCATGTGAACCCTCGTTGGAACGAGCTCATAAGCCATGGTTAGAAGAAAATAATGAAAGTGTCAATGACACTGTAGCTCAACTTGTCAAGACAAAGACATGTACATGTATAGTATGTGACACAGCAATGACAAACATCTAGGTAATGATCTGATAACAAAGGTACATATAAAGTATTGTAACGGTCTGTACATAAATACTGACCGTTGTCTGTAACAAATGTATAGGTGAAGTATTGTAAAGGTGGGTGACAGTCAGATGCTAAACTAGAAAAAAATCTTTGAGTCCCAGAGTGGGTCTGACTGAACCCCAAAATATTTGTTCTCATAGCACAGTGATAACAAAGTCACCCCAAAACACACTCTTTCCTGTCCCAAGGTGAAAACAAAGGTACCCAAGAAGTTTTGTGAAGATCAGTTCATAAATACGAGCTGTATAGAACTTGTGACAAAAAACTGATTGGACCTAATTTCGGTACAAAATGGCCACTGGCAGCCATCTTGAATTTTGGACCACACCCAGAACCACTCGTTCTCGTCCCAAGGTGATAACAAAGGCACCCAAGAAGTTTTGTGAAGATCGGTTCATAAATACAGCCTCTAGCCTGAGCTGTATTGACATGTGCACTTACAGTGTATAAGTAGCACTGAATAAATCAAAGTTCATCTAATTTGCATAATTTCTGCACGAGAAAAAAACCCGTACTATATGTGATGTATTCCATGTTACTAAACATTCATACAAAAATTTATTCAAATCAGAACTTTCATACAGAAGTTCTGTACAAAAGACTGATTGCACTAATTTTGGTACAAAATGGCTGCTGGTGGCCATCTTGAATTTTGGACCACACCCAAAAACACTCGTTCTCATCCCACGGTGATAACAAAGGTACCCAAGAAGTTTCGTAAAGATCGGTTCATAAATACGGCCTCTAGCCTGAGCTGCATAGAAGTTGTGTACAAAAAACTGATTAGACCTAATTTCGGTACAAAATGGCCACTGGCAGCCATCTTGAATTTCGGACTGCACCCAGAAACACTCGTTCTCGTCCCAAGGTGATAACAAAGGTACCCAAGACGTTTCGTGAAGATCGGTTCATAAATACAGACTCTAGCCCGAGCCATATTGACATGTGTACTTACTGTGTGTAAGTAGCACTGAAAAAATCAAAGTTCATCTAATATGCATAATTTCTGCACGAGAAAAAACCCCGTATTATATGTGATGTATCCCATGGTACTAAACATTCACACAAAAAATTATTCAAATCAGCGCTTTCATATGGAAGTTCTGTGCAATAATCTGATTGCACCAAATTTTGTACAAAATTGCTGCCATCGGCCATCTTGAATTTCGGACTGGACCCCAAAACACTCGTTCTCGTCCCATGGTGATAACAAAGGTACCCAAGGAGTTTCGTAAAGAACGGTTCATAAATACGGCCCTAGCCCGAGCCGTAATGGCATTTGCACTTACAGTGCTAAAAGTAACACCAAAAAACATCAAAGTTAGTCTAATTTGCCTAATTTACACACGAGAAAAAACCCCGTATTATATGTGATGTATCCCATGGTACTAAACATTCATACAAAAAATTATTCAAATCAGAGCTTTCATATGGAAGTTCTGTACAAAAAACAGATTTCTGCATCGTCGGTACAAAATGGTGGCTGGCAGCCATCTTGAATTTCTGACCGCACCCAAAAACACTCGTTCTCGTCCCACGATCATAACAAAGGTACCCAAGAAGTTTCATAAAGATCGGTTCATAAATACGGCCTCTAGCCCGAGCCGTATCCGATTGTTGACGGACAGATGGACAGACGGACGACGGGCCATGCCATAAGCTCAAATTTGGCTTCGCCAAAGTTGAGCTAAAAAATGAAAAAATCTGATGTTTCAGAAAAATAATTTGTACTGTTGGCTTCAACCTGTGTTAGGTAAAGGATTAAAGATGCAGTTGATAAAGCAATGTTGGGCTATATGAGTCAATTTTCTTTTTTGCATGTAATAACTCCCAATCCTTCAAAATGCATGTTTGGAATAATTGCCTAAGTGACACGTGTGTGTGTGTGTGGGGGGAGGGGGGGGGGGGGGGGGGGGGGAGTGGTGGAACCTATATTGAAACCTGGCCTGTATTACTAGCTGGAAAATACACATATCAACTTTGGTTGAAATCAAATAATCCAAACTGGAGTTATCAGTCTGAAACCAATTGTTTACACACAGATGGATGGACCGACAGATGGACAGACGAAAGTCATGACTATAGCCTGACTATAAACAGTCAGGCTAAAAATGCATTTTGTAAAGAAAAAATATTGCATGAATGGCCCTGGGGGAGGAGGAGGTGGGGTGGGGGTGAGGGAGAGTCAGGGTGTGTTAGGGGAGTCCATTTATTTTTCCACATGTGGTCAGTCTAAATCCTTCAGAATGCATTTTGAGCAGAGAAAAAAAAATACCTAGCTGGCACCATGGGGGTGGGGATGGGTGGTGGGTAGTGGTGGTGTTTGTCTGGGTTTTTAACCACAAACTTTAACAAAAACTGTAATTTTTAATGAAAGAAAAAAAAAAGTGCCTAATTGGCCCTCCGGGGAGCGGGTGGGGGTACGTGAGTTTAAAAAAAAGGTTCTGCATGTAGTGACTGTAAATAGTTCAAAATGCATATTGGAGGAAATAAAAAAAAAAATGCCTAATTGGGGGGGGGGGGGGGGGGGGGGGGGGGGTGTTTGTCTGGGGTTTTTAACCAAAACTGTAAACAAGCATTTTTGATGAAAGAAAAAAAAGTGCCTAATTGGCCCTGGCAGGAGGGGGGGGGGGGGGGGGGGGGGTACATAAGTTTAAAAAAAGGTTCTGCATGTAGTGACTGTAAATAGTTCAAAATACTTATTAGAGAAAAGAAGGAAAAAAAGCCTAATTGGGGGTGGGGGGTGGGGGGTGGGGGTAGGGGTGGTGGTGTTTGTCAGAGTTTTTAACCATAAACTTGGAGTCATCCTACCAAGCTACAATGAAATCCCTTCATAATTATGGCCTGTGGAATATTCTAAAGGTTTTCGGGCTTCGGGCCTCTGTTGCCGTCACAGTTGCCCAAAAGGGGAAAAGGGGACGTTCTCATCTAGACATTATATGAAGTCAACCTATCAAGTTACAATGAAATCCCTCCACAAATATGACCTGTAGACTGTGCTAAAGGTTTTTCGGGCTTCGGGCCCCTGTTGCCGTCACAGTTGCCAAAAAGGGAACGTTCTCATCTGGACATTATATGAAGTCAACCTATCAAGTTACAATGAAATCCCTCCATAAATATGACGTGTAGACTGTGCTAAAGGTTTTCAGGCATCGGACTCGGGCAGCCATCATGGTTGAATGATCGCAACCAAAAGGGGACATTCTCATCTGGGCATCATGTGGATTGATCCTACGGAGTTACAATGAAATCCCTTCATAAATATGACCTGTAGACTGTGCTGAAGGTTTTCGGACTTCGGGCACCTGCAGCCGTCACAGTTGCCCAATCACGTCCAAAAGGGGACTTTCTCATGTAGACATTATATGAAGTCAACCTATCAAGTTACAATGAAAGCCCTCCATAAATATGACCTGCAGACTGTGCTAAAGGTTTTCGGGTTTTGGGCTCAGGCAGTCGTTACGGTTGATCACGCCCAAATGGGGAAATTCTCATGTAGACATCATACGGAGTCATTGTATCAAGTTATAATGAAATCCGTCCGATATTAAACATGACCTGCAGACTGTGCTAAAAGTTTTTGGGTTTTGGGGCTTGGGCAGCCATCACGGTTGACACATCATGCCCAAACGGGGGACATTCTCATCTAGGCATTATACAGAGGCATTCTATGAAGTTGCAATGAAATCCCTTCATAAATTCATAAATACGACCTGCAGACTGTGCTAATGGTTTTCGGTTTTTGGGCTCAGGCAGCCATACCGATTGACCGATCACGACCAAAAAGGGACGTTCTCATGTAGACATGACCTAAAACGTGCATATGAAATTTTATGACGATCAGACAAGAACTACTGGGTATAGCCTGTACTTGAAGGTTGAATAAAAAACTTTTACCACAAACTTTAACCAAAACTCCAAATGTCAACTAAACAGGAAAAGAAAAAAAAAAACCCACTTGAACCTTCAGTAAAAAACTTTAACCACAAACTTTAACCAAAACTCTAAATGTTAACAGACGGACAGACGGATGGACAAAAGTCATTACTATAGCCCTCACTGTAAACAGTCCGGGCCAAAAAGGTACAATTTAAAAGAATTTAAAAGAAAATAACTCAAATGTACGCCACATAAATATCTTGGTGAACTCAAGACACATGAAAAATGTGACTTTACAAGCAAAACAAAGGGAGATGACTGTGGCACTATTTCGACTCCATATTTGATCATGAATCTTTCATACAGCTCCTACTTGCTGTCGGAAATCTCACAAAAGTTATCAAGTTCACGAAAGGGCACATCTCTTCTAAGAATAAATTGACAAAGCTTAAATTTGAACTGGGATAGTAATAAAAATTTATTATGTGATATACAAGATAATGAAAATACGTTTGATATTATTGCCATTTCCAAAATTTTCACAATTACAGAAACGTATGTAATTCCTGGCCCTGGGAGTAGGTTTATTTATTAAAGACACCTTGGAGTATCAACCCAGACCTGAATTATCTATCTTTATTCTGCACATAATTGAAACACTGTTCATCAGATTAATCCTTACAAAAGAAACTTGTACTTTGTTGGAGTTATATACTGACCTAATACAGCTCCCAGGGCCAACATCAATGAATTCATAGACAGATTGAAGCCACAATGACGAAGCAGGGGTTCCAAAAATATTACCCGAATTTTCGAATAAGCTTTTCTCATCAATAATCGAAATTATTTGAGTTAGGTTTAACCCTTTACCCACCGTAACGGTCAAAACCACCCAACACTATTTACAAAAATCGCCAATTAATTTTCATCATATTTTAATTTTTTGTCTCAAAAACATAGGTTATGACCCCTCATTGGAAGGAGCTGAATGAGCTTGTTCCAATTAGGGGTCATAACCTATGTTTTTGAGATAAAAAAAAATATGAAAAAATTAGTTCAAGAATTTTGTTTGCAAGTGTCGTCTGCTTTTCAGGTTAGGTAAAGGATTAATACATGAAATGCAACTTCAATGTTGCAATTGTAAGTTAATCATATTATTATATTATTCTCCATGGAATGCATGACAGAAAAGGGCAGTGAGTAGCATTACTGGCCTTTGATGTTTATCGAATTATGTTGTTTACATACTAATTCTCGAAAAGTGAAGGCTGATTAGATTAACCCTTTACCCAACGCAGACAATATCAAAATTTATCATTTTAAATATAATTTTTTACATTTTAAAAAAATGTTCAACAAAACCATATCATGTGACCCCTCGTTGGAACGAGCTCGACAAGCTCGTTCCAACGAGGGGTCACATGATATGGGTTTGTTGAAATGTTTTTTAAAAATAATATTTTTTCAACGGTTGAATTTGCATATTACGTGGGTGGATGCGGGGCGATTCGTTAGGTAAAGGGTTAAAGTCTTGGAATGCTACAGCTTATTATTAATGGTGTATTGTTCACATTTTCGTACACATGTTGTACAATTTGGTTTATTTCACACAAACAGATTTTAAAACTTTATAGAAAACACATGATATCAGAATTTGTTATTTTAATCCCCACCCCCAATTGTTAAAAAAAAAAAAAAAAAAAAATAGAAAATAAACAAAACCATATCATGTGACCCCCTTATTGAAACGAGCTCCTCGTTCCAATGATGAGTCACATGATATGGTTTTGTTGAACTTTTAATTTTTTTTGTCTACCGCGCAATCTGTATATTGCGCAGCAGATGCATCCAATTGCCGGGGTAGGGTTAATCGCTCGCTAAGTGAAACCTCAGCGGTCTATTGTCTACTGGCAAAAAATTAAAAATTCCCAGGTGGGATGGCACACAAGACTGACATCTAGCTTCAAAATCGAAACACTGAATTATTAACAAATTCTAGAGAAATTTCCATATCCACAAGATAAGAAAATTCTTCTTGAAGCGATAGGAATTAAGTTTAAGGATTATTGCCAAACCCTCGGGTCACGGTCTATTTCTGGTCATAATTCGATGCTACAATGAAGGAGGGGGTGTGGTGGGGGGGGGGGGGGGTGGCAAAATGCGTGCACAGAGCTCTGTGAATTAGGAGAAGATGAAACTTCGAACTTTGTGAAAAGGATGAGAAACAATAACACTGTCAGGAAACTGTTATACATCTGAGAACATTTTGTGGTTATGTGTTTTGGTTTAATAGATCAAGTGGTTGTAACTCGGTCTAAGGCTGATATGAAGTTACCTCGGGCTGATACCTGGGCTAATATGAAACCAACCAAGTAATAACCTCTAAATACTACATATTACTGATATACAGAGCAGACACATCATCCTTTAGGGTGGGGGAAAAATGAAATGGATTCAGTTTCTTTTCGTGTTATCCACATTTAAAATCTCGGGAGATACGTGCAGGTCTAATTTCTAATACACGGGACCATGAAATAGGCCACAGATTTCAACCCTTCACCTAACACAAATACAAGACAACAATTCAAAAAAATTTAATTAGTTAAAATATAATTTTTTCCCCAAAACGCAGCTTATGACCCCTCATTGGAACAAGCCTAGTTTAGCTTGTTCCAATGAGGTGTCATAAATTTTGTTTTTCAGTCAAAAAATGAAGAAGTAATAAAACTTGAACTCAAATATGTTAAGTCTCACTATTTTAGAGGGAGACTCAGTATTTTTCATAACAAATTTTTGTTAAATGAGCCTAAAAATTGGACATTTTAACAGAATCTCACTATTAAATTAAATAATTGTTCCTCTTTGAGCCATATACTACGGAAGCGTATTGAGGGGCATGTGCGGAATGTTTTTCTAACTCGTTATAACGAGTTAGCAACTCGTTATAACGAGTTGAGCAACTCGTTATAATGACTTTCCTAACTCGTTATAACGACTTAGTAACTCATTATAATGAGTTAGCAAACTCGTTATAACCACTTCCCTAACTCGTTATAATGACTTAGTAACTCGTTATAACGACTTTCCTAACTCGTTATAACGACTTAGTAATTCGTTATAACGAGTTGGCAACTCGTTATAATGACTTTCCTAACTCGCTATAACGACTTAGTAACTCGTTATAACGACTTAGTAACTCGTTATAACGACTTTCCTAACTCGTTATAACGAGTTTGCTCCATGAAATGATATCACAATTGACAAGACCGTACATGTGCGATGAGAATAATCGAAGCCTATGCAGGGCCTTCACACACATGAGGGAACTGTGGCCCTCCCAATAGGCATATGGGACAAATTGTTTAGAGGGGGAGCAGGTTTTGCCTGAAAAGTGATTCCATGGGGATCGCTGAGTCAAATGGCGCCCAGGTGGAGGCGGACGTGTGTGAGGTATTCTCCTTCCAAAGGCTGGAGCAGGCGGCCCTCTTCAGGGAAAATTTCAGAAAAATACTGTGATCCTGATATATAGATTTTTGGTGGGGTAGGCCTACGTCCTGTAGGGCGCACCCCACCAACAATTTATATTACAGACTTTGGGTCCAAGTTTGGAGAAATGAGATGGAATCCCTTTGTTAAGACTGGGTTTCTGGGCCTTTATGGTCTTTGGCATTTGGGTAGGTCAGTCAAACTTGCCCGAAAAAAGTATGGAAACTGCCCGAAAAATCAGATTTTCGAAAAAAAAGTATGGAAACTGCCCGAAAAATCAGATTTTCGAAAAAAAGTATGGAAACTGCCCGAAAAATCAGATTTTCGCTGACTCAAGGTGGGGATGAAGACCACCCCACCCCCCTCCACGGCCCATACGCATATGTCCCTCCCTACCTTTGGGAAATGCAGAATATTGCACTTTACCGTTAGGCCATCCACTGCTAAATTATAAACCAATCTTGATTTAAGAAGTAACTACGTAACACGGAAAAAGTTGATTTAGGCAATGAAGCTGCTATCACCGGAGCATGTACAGACCATGATAAACTTTCGAATCAAAAAGACAAATTTCCTGTTATTATATTGCATTCAAAATCTACCATTCGCATTTTGTCCAATTTAATTTCAATTGTTTCAAACGTGGCATATTTCTTCATCGTCGTGTGACAGCAAGCCTCTCTTATAGAAGTTGTTAACAAGTTGCCTCTATTCATTGTTTTCCTCCATTGTTTATTTAAGCTCCATTCACTAAGTTAATAAGGCATATCATTAAGATCCAGTGAAAGCTTACTTTAATCTTTATATCAAGTAAACTTGTTATGACATGACGCATTTATTATATTGTATATATAGCCTTGATCACAAGTAAGAATTCAGTTATAGTTTGGATTTCCAAACGTTACTCTGCTCCATTTTACTGGGAAATCCCATGCGCTATTATTACGGTGATATTGTTCGGATATCCAACAAGACCAGTTGTTAAATGTTTGTCGCTGTTAGACATTTGGAATACCAGATTCAATATTAAATTGTTATCATCTTTAATTTGTCTCCGAGTCATCAGTTGAACTCCAGAGTTACACAACAGACACCGACAGTTATTCCCCTCCCTGACAGAAACCCTGATAATAGCAATATATCGTCAAAATTATAGTTCAATGGATAAAGATCCATATTCTAAGGTGTACATGTTACTGAGCTCGTGCAAATATACAAACAAAATATATACAGTATTGTACAGTCCAGAACATCACTTATGGACTTTTTGAAATACATATGTTTTGAGATCTTTCTTGAAAATGTTGACATTTGACAGTCTTTTTAGATGATCAGGTAAATTAGGGTAATACTTTTTGCCGGTAAAAAGGTCCGGTATCTGGTAAAAAGAACGGTAAGTGTATAAAAACTATGTTTTCAAGTACTAAATGTACCTCTGAATGTGTGAAAAGTGATTATTTAAGGAAGCTTACGCAATAATAAATATATAGAAGGAAGATTAAGTATTGTTTGTTTTATTGTAGACTATTTTCAAGACAAAATAGATCATTTTGCCATCGACACTGACCGACACGCCATTTTTGCAAAGAAAACAACGAATTCGCTGAGCTGCACGACGGGGGTGGAATATTATCATACCTGCTCGATGGCGGTTGCAACTAATT
>CM062295.1:495015873-495430364 GCA_031216915.1 Pictodentalium vernedei
AAAGAGCAAGGTGTGTTTTCTGTAATGTGACAAGAAATTTTAAATCTGAATAAAATAAAATGAAATTACATAAATTTACAATAAAAATCACATATCAAGCTTCAAAACATGGCTAGCTGCGTCTACAAACTGAATGGGTGACTTCAGTCCTTATCTGAGTTGCTCCTTGAGGCGAATAAGACGGGAGTCTATTTCTCTGTAGATGCGTTTTCTGGCTGCTGGAGCAGCGCCACGGTCAAGCTGAGTCCTTGTCTTTCTATCTCTGTCTTCAATTGTCTTTAATTGTGTTATAAATTCATATATATTTGGATGCTCTTTAGACAGTGGTCGATTCAGTTTTGAGTGCCAGCCCTCCAGATGATTATTAGTCCGTGGTCCCACATTACCATTCTGATTCCACATTGGAAATCTAAACTCTGTATCATCATCTACCCAGGTAGAAGTGACATAATCAATAAACTCTATAATTTGTGGGGTGTGATCAGGTCCCTCATTCATTACATCAATCCACACATCCTGTACCTGGTCTACAGGCAACAGTGGCAAACACGCTTCTCCTCTCACTAAACATTGCACACCTTCATTGGTCCGATATAAATGTGCAAGCCCAAGTCCCTGCACCTTCCTCCATATACACTGACTGAAATGCAACATGCACCTACGAGTTTCTATGTCCGGAAATACTTCCTCGATGGCCTTAATCACTGCCCCTTCAAAGTCTGTTTGAATAGTTTCTGGAGATAAAACAGAGCCAGTCTTTTCATTCACTACAGCACACAGTTCATTAAAAAGACGTATATAAGTCACTTTCTGCCTATTGGGCATCAACGCGAAAGCTACAGGGAACATTGTATTACCAGACAAGCAATATATTGCATATAGTTGATTCCACAGACTAGGGCAGGAATAAAATGTTCCATCCATAAATAAAACTGAAGCTTCCTGCATCGTACACAACATCTCATCTGTAGCAAAACCCAGAATTTTGTCACCAGACCCATTGTCAACAGCGAGAAATCTTCTTCCATTCTCTGTGAGACTCCATTCATCTGGTAGGTCCACTTCTGCCAGAGTTGCCAGGGAAGGGGGGGGGGGGGGGTCTTCCAAAAAATTCCGGACACAAGGCCGGGGTGGGTGGGTGGTCGGATGGGGGCCAAAACACCTTTTTTCCTGGAGTTGCAATTTTTTTCCTGGTGGTTTTTTTTCAAATTATTTTCACATAACAAGGCTATATTGTTGTTTAGTAGTCTAATAGGCACCTGTTTGTCAGGTAGGGTTAGTGAATAAGGCCCCACTAGGCTGATTAGGGGATTTGTTCTCTTTTTTGTAAATTAAATTAGATGCATTAAAGAATAGTGTACTCCAGTTTTACTAAAAACAATCAGTGGAAATTTATGAATTTTAATTTGAGAATGGTTAACATAATTTTCATAGCTGAATCATCACGGCACAATTTCTATTTTACAATGAGTAGCAATGTGTTTAGCAGAACATCTAAAATAATGTAAAAAAATTACGGAAAATAATCTAAATGCCCAGTTTCTCTGAGTAGAGCTCTTGTAACCTGAAACTAATGAAAATTCTCACAGTGCATCTTGGATATAAAACCCCACTTACTTAATTCAAGCTCATAGTGATAGTACCAGGGTTTTCACAGAGGGTTTGTCTGACTATCTCGTGAAAACATGAAACAAAAGTTACAGTTAATATTTGAAATGAAAACTGACCCTGACTGAGCCAGAGTATATAGATGAGTAGCTGAGCATAATACTATGCAGCAAAAGAAGATTATTTTAATCCTCTATTTGATGTTCACAAAAATAGTTCAATTCTTACATTATATGCTGTTATATGCAGAAATGAATGCTGACATTTTTTTCGGAGACGGACCAGGACGGACAGTGAGATTTACAATAGTGTTAGGTGACAGATTTTCAGCTTTCCTACGCTATCAACTATCTTTTGAGTAATGACAATTGGCTGAAACCTCAAGCCTTGACACTTCGCCTGTAGTCAGGTCATTAAAATTAAAACTTCTTCACTAAATTTAAACTGTTTCTTCAGTCTCGGAACTTAACATATGAATGATAATTATTATGAGAGCATTGAGGCCAGAACTTTCAGTTCAGCATTTGTAATTCATGCACTTCAATAATTTGCCAGTATACACTATGCCATAGTGTATATAGGCATATTATTGAAATGCATGAATTACAAATGCTCAACTGAAAGTTCTGTCATCAGGTATTAGAACCACCAGTTATCAGATTAGGATTCAAATTAAGGCAAGGATTGACAACTGGAAGCTCAGTGCAATAATTTTTCATTACCCACTGTGGTGATACACTGAACAAATATAGGTGGTGGGGTGGGTGTCCAAGTGGTGAGAGGAAAAAAATATTTTTTTTGCACGTGGGTGGGTGGGTGGTGGTCAAAAGGTGGAAAAAAATATTTTATACCTTGTGTCCGGAATTTTTTGGAAGACCCCCCCCCCTGAAGTTGCTGGAAGTTTTGGTATCTTTTTCGGCGATGTCTATAAAGACCAGAGTCTATACTTGTGAAAGAAGGTGTAATAGCAGCTTCGTCTTCTGTCATGTTGTCCAATTCTTCTCTGTAGATTTGTTGCATTGGTGTTACCTCTTCACGGGCACAGTTTCTCATGTTCCTCATGAGGCTCAAAACATGAGACATTCCCATTCGAGGATGTATATGCTCTGTTACATTTTTCACAAAATCGTCAACTGTACTGAGTCGACCTTTGCAATGATCAAATACACATTTCCAGTGAAAAAGACAATGAAATAATAGTACAATGAGCAAATAAACTCATGTGCAATCATTACAGTAATTAGTGTTTTGATTAACTGACTTGCAATCAGTGGTCAGTGTCTTGATTTGTGGTCTAATCCATTTTATCACTGGGTATGTATGCGTTTTGTTAATCCGCTAGAAAGGTGTTAACTGGTTTTAGAAAAGTGTAGGCAGAATGAGCTGTAGGCAGAATGAGAGGTAAGCGAGAAATTACCCTGATTCGTCCCAGTTTTCCTTTGTTTATAGACCTATTTGGCCTCAGTACATCCAATACAGGCATTTAATCTATTATATCTTGTTTGACAGAGCTCATGGAGCTCTGTCAAACAAGATATAATAGAATAAATGCTAAATTTATCTCCAGAATACAGGAAAGTGACACAATTCCTGTTAATTGATTACTCCTGTTAATTGAATAATTTTCGATGGCAAAGTGGCTATTCAATTAACAGGGTTCCACTGTACCATTTTTTGTTGGCAATTCCAACTCCTGACATCATTTCTTGGAAACTACCAAAAACTTGTACCTGATCTGAGGTAAATTAGCAAATATGTATTAGTGCTTTGTTTTAAAACCCACAAAAACATGTGCTTTGATGATGGATTATATTTGCTATTGTTTCACCTCTTTCTTCCAGAAATAAAAAAAAGTTGTTAATTTTGTGTTTTTATATTTAAATGGCATGTACCATTTTTCCTACCAATTGTGCCATTTTTTCCTAGGTGATTAGGGAAGTTTGCCATTTTTTCCTGTGCCGTTTTTTCTCCCATGCGTGCCATTTTTTCCTAGGGTGTCAAAAAGTGTGCCATTTTTCCTGTGCCATTCTTTCCTACACTCCCGTAGACGAAGTGTCGTTTAGACCAGCTGTCTGTAGATCAGCGGTCATGAACCCAAATAGACACAGGGACGTAGCCAGAGTGTCTTCAATAGGGTGTGTGATCATGCCATAGGCATGTCCCGAGGGCCATATGGCCGATTTGTGGAGAGTTCGAGAGGGGGTAACCCCCCCCCCCCCCCCCCCCCCCCCGTCTGGATAGTTTTGAATCCCTGAGGTCTCCTTCTGGCTTAAATCTACTCGTTTTATCCACAAGAAAATGCATTTCCCCAGGTAGGTCTATGGGTTTTCCCTTACACTGACTAGGCTACATATGGACCCGATTTGTCCTGACTGTGATGGCTCTAGTTCGATTAATAAAATATTCCAACTACATCGTCAAGACATGCCTTCGTCGAAGGCATGCCTTGATGATGTAGTTGGAATATTAGTCAGTCGGTATTATAGTTCAAAACCCCAATACTTTTTGGACATTTATTTGCGGAAAAATGAAAAAACGTGTAGAATGAGGGGTCATAAGCTATGTTTTTGACGCAAAAAATGAAAACATAATGAAAATTGAATAACAATTTTTGTGAATAGCACTGGCCGGTTTTTCCCGTTACGATGGGTAAAGGGTTAACACGTACCGAACTCCAAATTGGTCACACGCCAGGCTTGTCAATCGGTACCAGTACCAGTACCGGTACCGTCGGTACACGGCCGTTTTAACGGTACCGGTGCCAGAAGGCAAATACCTACGGTACTCGATACCATATCGGTACTCCCCGAATTATGGCTAGCTAGATTCGCGAGACGGCTCATAAAATGTATCAATATTCCACGATACCCCGTAATCCCTCGCAAACAATACGAGATTCCGGTCACCGGTGTGTAACTTCAGTCGCCGGCCTCGCCCTCGCGGCACCTTCTCAATTAAAAGCTGAACGTATGACGGTGTGAGGTCAAGGTGTCATAATCGGTAACGTTGTCCCGCAAGAAAGTACATGGTCACTAAGACTCCAATGCAGTCGGAAATGTTCCGACTGGAACAATTTATTGAGGGGTTGTTACATTCCACAAAGTCCCTTCAACACACCCGTGGCAGTGGTTGCATATGCACAACACATTTAACCTTTTCAGACCACTGAACCTTTGGATACCGAAAAGAACATATGCAATTCATGGAGCACTTGATAGTTTACCATGTGATCCATGGTCAGCAATCTTGATGACATTATGCGCCGCGACCATCTGCTACAGGATAACACACTACAGCCATAATATGACGCAAACGTAATATGACGTAACAGATTCAAAAGCAATACTTCCCTCGCCATCATAATATAGTAACACTTTCGTCATTCGCTGCTTTGTCGCGGCTCTCGTATGAGACGGCCTTGATTAGCACTGGGCTTCTAAATCTTGTTCCCCCTCCCCTCATCTCCTTCCTACATCCGGAAACGAACTGTTTAATGCTATCCCGTACTTCTTTCTTACAGGTTTCACTTATCGACATAGTAACCCTCTCCTTTGTGTCACCCGATAACCGCCTGTCCAGCATTCCTCCATCCCATTTCCCCATTTTACTCCTAGTAAATTCTGTTCAGTCAGGCTGGTATTTTTGACATTCTAAGAGAAAGTGCTCCAGTGTCGCCATTACCCGCATGTTACACATTTGACACTCCTCATTACCGCCTTCCCTAATTCCCCCTCCCTTCGCCTTAGTTCCACCTACCTCGAACTATTCATTTTGAACAGCAGTTACATCCCCCATCACTCAAAATTGCCATCCAGGTACTCCTCAAATACTGGCTTCTATATTTTTCTGACCCCTTCTCGCCAATTTCGGTTACAGTCTTCCATGATTCTCTCCCTGAAGTGTCTTTTACCTCGGCTGACCCCCTTCCAGGTCGGTGACCTCTATTGAATATTTTCCATTAATTCTCTCACTTGCCCAACCAATCTCGTCTTGATATTATAACAGTCTTAGTTTACTTTACCGCCTGTCAGGAAGATTAACCAAATACAGCTAAAACTAGAAGTCCTGCCAGAAATAGCGCAAAAATGCTCGTTAATTAATACGCTCCTTACTGCAAAAGAATGAACGAGCCTGAAATACACCAGAACGTTTGCGCTGTGCAATACAAAATATAATGCGCTATTAGCGAGGTCGGTAGTGAAATCACGAACTGACCCGATCAAACAAAAAGAAAATTTTGATACAACAGTATGTTGAAGGTGGATTACTACTAAATCGCCATCGGATAGATTTTTCACTCAGTAATCATTTACATTTTCTGAGGACAAGACACAAGAATCACTTGCAAACTTTCATCACATGGACCACAAGGGGGAACCCGGTGGTCCATGTGATGAAAGTCTGCAACTGTTTCTCATGCTGTTATGAACAATTATAAATACTTTTCAAGTGGAGAATATATGGCGCTGCGATTAAGTAGTAATCCACTCTGTTCATTTTATACATGCAGTGAAATTTTAATGTCTATTTACATCATTACATATTTATGTTTCCCAGTAAAGGTTAGGAATCATGTTATTGATCTCTGTTTCCTAGTATATAATTGTTGAACACACTGTGTTTCTAGGGGAACTGAGTTACAACTTATGTCGCATTTTGAGCTTGATAGGGACAAAAAATGCACTTTTTCAGCGCACTATATAACTTCAACACAGTGCACAATACCGTGACAGGACTTCCAGTTTCAACTGTATGACAATTTACAATTGAAGGCATTGACTGGTTCCCGGCCATAACAGCATCAAATTCGTGTCATAACATGGCTGCTGACCTAAGAGCTTAATGGGAAGGGTATCTTCGCTTTTCGGGTGACGATTGGTTCGGCAGTGACACGTGGGATGGGGTTGGTATCGGCTCGAGGACATGTACCCCTGAGAAAACCGAATCAAGGCCTTTGAAACAGAGCCTTCAGGTTAGACTAGAGTGTCACTGTTAATACATACAAACAGGAAACCCGGTCTACTTACACTTGATGTGATACAATAGATGCTTTGGCACTGACGACCCGGATAATAGTGAGCAGAGTGGGTCGTAAAATTTGAGAATTTGTTCCTAGCCAAGTGTAGTTTTCCGGAACACACAGAAGATACTTGACCAGTGGGGTAGGTGCAGTTTTTCGATAAGGATTCTGGCAGGATCACAATGTCGCACCAGACCGGACCACCCAAGATGGTCCGCTCCACTCTCAAGGCGGTCCAGTCCGGTACGGTCCAGGTCATTACGGTCTGGTACCCATGCCTGGACCGGCCAAAAGCGGTCCGGTCCACAGATATGTTAATGGATTGCCCGTTTTCTCAAAGTTGTTAACCTTTATATTAAAAAATAAAATTGATTGCTTTGCAAAGAGTGAATATGCAATGTTTGATGATTGTGTGAAGCATTGTCTGTCTCGCATGGCAGTGATGGCAAGGGCACACTGGAATAGCCCTTGCAGTAACGCGGGATATTGTTCTTTGGAACAACTAATCAGGTGGTTATGATTTGATTGGCAGATAAAAATAATCTTTCAATCATCATTTCTACTCTTTGATCCTTGAAAAGGCTCGTGTAACAAATGCAGTCCCCTCGGTATCTGTTTTGGCAGACTCTTGGCCTTGCTAGTACGTCACTAGTGACGAGAAGTCAGAAGTAGCCAACATCAAAGCACGCAGCCATAAGTCGGCGACATCAAAGGCATGCGGCCGCCCACAAGCCGCGTCCAACTGAATCGCTGACACGCGCTGTATGGGGATGGTGACATCTATATATGCTACTGCGAGGTTTTCATGGCATCAACTATTTGACTATCAACCACCTGAACCCATTAATACTAATTACTAATTGTATGTCGGGATATATACGCGATAAATTTGCGATAGTTGTCTCGACGTAAAATAGTGGACCGGACCAGGGGGGGGGGGGGGGGGGCACTAAAAAATTGCAAGACGTGACGTTCTATTTTTTATTCGGCTCCTTTTTACACCCACCCACCCTCTACGTGCAAATTTCTACTACCGTTCTCAGACACCCACTCCCACTCTCCCATTAAAATCCAAAATAAACTTACCCCAATTGCCCACGTGGGGGCACGATGACACTCTGTGTTGAGACGTACTGCACGCCGAGGTGCACATGTCTTCAGCCAATCTAATCCTGCCTGTGCTATGTAGTACGCAGCACCGCTGTGCTATGTGTAGTACAGTCGTGGGTTATGATGTTGAAGAGCTGACAGCTGCTCGTCGTTGCTCGGTGGTTCTCTCCGGGTACTCTGGCTTCCTCCACCCGTAAACCTGTCACCGACGCGATATGACCCTGGTTGTTAAAGTGTCGTTAAACACCAATAAATAAATAAATAAATAAATAAATAAATAAATAAATAACTTGGGTTGAATTTAGTGCATCAGAGAGAATTTTCCCAAAATATTGTCTGCACATTTTCTACATTTCGAACAAGACACCCACCCCCTACTAACGTGTGACATTTTCCCAGATTAAGCCCAGTATTCTCACATATAAAGCCGCCTGATGTTGTATTTATGTTAAGAGTGTGATGTACAACATCATCTTTAAGGTTAGAAACACAAATGATGGTATATATTAGCTGATATATTGATACATTTTTAAAAAATTCAAAAAATTCCACAAGTTGGAAATGCACATTTTTGGCGCACTCAAGAGACTCCCCCCCCCCCCTCCCCCCACGTCACGTCTTGCAAATTTTTGGTGCCCCCCCCCCCCCGCCCCCCTGACCGGACCAGAAAATATCTGACCGGGAGTGTAAGCCGGCCAAACCGGTCCAGTGGCACCCGGTCCGGACCGGACCGCGGTTCAGGGATGGACCGCGGACAGGACCGGCCCAGGGCTGTCCAGTCCACATCACTACAGGATCAGTATGTTGGCAACACAGACTGACCTTGCCATAAGTGAGTAGAACACTTATGTTCTGTGCAAATAAACCATTTGTAACCACAATTTTTATGAAGATGTGCTAAGTAAGACTTTACTGGCTTGGGAGTCTCATCAGCAAACATAACGATACCAAGGTCCAGCTCTTTTACCCGACACGGTCAGCAGACGATAAATTCTTGAATAACCCCAAATTTACTGGGTTTTTTGCGCCAAGATCATTGCTCCAGACCCCCTCATCTGAACGAGAAAATTGTTGGAGGAAAATTGAAAATAAAATAAAATTTAAATGGGGACTTTTGTGAATAGAATTCTGCTGATATGCCCGTTAACACCATTAGTGCTTTTAGTTAACCCTTTACCTGACATGAAAAGCAGACGACACTTGCAAACTAAATTCTTGAATAACTAATTTATTTCATTTTTTTGTCTCAAAAACATAGGTTATGACCCCTCATTAGAACGAGCTCGACGAGTTCGTTCCAAAGAGGGGTCATAACCTATGATTTTTGAGACAAAAAATGAAAATTAATTGGCGATTTTTGAGAATACCGCTGGCCGGTTTTGGCCGTTATGTTGGATAAAGGGTTAACGTCGCACTATACACAACCCATCCAAATAGCCTGGTTCCGAGCTTTGAAGGGGAATGAATACAAGCAGGAGGAAGGACTAGGCCTCCACAACGGATATCTTCGAAGGATGGGATCTGATCGGCAAAGTTTACAGATTTCTAAAAATTACCTACCGACAATTCGCTCTCCGATGAAAGAAAGTAGGAGAGCGCACAGGTAGGCAAAATAATACCTGGTTTCGGAGAGTAGTGGATGAGCTGGGGTAACTGGGGCTCTCGTGGGATGAAATAGATTCCGAAGTACAGAAATGACACAAAAAGTGGAAAATGGTGTATGGCCTGGTGCATCAGCTTGGCTGAAAGTGACAAAGTTAGTATGTTTTGAAGGACACAATCTTGATTTAGAGGAGTAAGTTTAGGATGATGGTTCCTGATCCCCGCCGGGAACTGAGCCCTCGGCGACTTCGCCTGGCAATTAGGTATCCAACACCGAAACCTTTGCATCAACGCACACTATCTTGGAACGATGGATCGAATCCAGTATTCAGCTGAAATTGTCATAATTACTTGGTTCACATTTCAATACGGAAGCAACATGGAAGTGTGAAACGCGCAGACTACAGTGCCGCAGAAGTGCTTTAGTTGATCTCCGATCTCCTGTTATATGTTTTAAAGGACACAGTGTTGAGTCAAGGGCATTCAGAATGTTAGTTTCTAATCCTCCGCCGTTAACTAAACTCTCGTCAAGTCCACCTGGCGATCGAAGTCCAAAACCTGAACCAATGGACTAAAGCACATGATCGAAACCAGTATTTACCTGAAGTTGATTACTTGGTCCAAATGCCCTTATGGCACGTACGAGCCAATGTAATTTATAGTTTAGAAATAATTAGGTGTTTATCTTACAACAAGAACATATTTCTAATAATACAAGTAAAAACGTCTACACAAAATACTAATCTCTGTATTGAGGGTAGCAACCGCACATGCGATCATTCGATTCTGAAAGAAAACGTTTTTTTTACCCGCGCTTATCGACAACTGATTACACATGTCGAGGCCGCTGTTTTGATAAAAGTAATTAAATGATAAATAAATCACCAGCTCGACGAAATACATTAGATTAGATCACTGTTCGCAGTGCTGATATTTTATACAAGCCCACCACACGTTAAACCTGAAAAAATAAATGAAGAAACAGACAGCTGAAACACTACAATAAACTTCGGTAGTTATAGGACAAGTCGAATATTGAATAGGACCACGTCATGCACAACACAAGAGCGTAATGCCACGACGCCATGATCTTCATTCATAAAAAAAACAATTCATAGACGCTGAATGATTGTCAAAATAAGCGCAATCAAGTCTAGAAACGGGGAAATATTGTAAGATAACTTGGTTATTACAAGCAAGGTGGGTTTCCGAGATGGTGTGTTGAAGTCTCGACCTCGTCTCTGGATCACAATTCGAACTCGTCGATATCGATTACCAGAGAGGAGGTCTCGACTTCAAAACACCATCTCGGAAACCCACATGGTGGTAATAAATAACCTATATGTATTAGACTCAGCCCTATGAAAAGAACAGTTACCTGGTCTTCCAACCCCATCCTTCCATGAATTAGGTTTACATGCCGGGTTACACGTCATATCTTCCACACATAACTGATTTGTTTCATCAAACCTTTGATTTCCTTCGCAGCATAGGTATTTGATGCGAATACCATTCTCACAAGAGAAGTAGCCATTACACCTGGTCTGATCTCTCACCTTTACTCCCGGTTTGTCACATGGATCTACAAAGATATCAAAACACGACAGTGAGTTGAGTGGAATGAAACAGTCATCAAAATAATTATATGATATGATACCGAAAAATAGGGAGATCCGTACCGTGGGGACGAATTTGTTAGGTACTCAAAATGCATCTTTATTTACCCAAAACCGGCCAGCTCTGTTCTCAAAAATCGCCAATTGATTTTCATTACTGTTTCATTTTTTGCTTCAAAAACATATGTTATGACCCCTCGTTGGAACGAGCTCGTCGAGCTCGTTCCAACGAGGGGTCATAACCTATGTTTTTAAGACAAAAAATGAAAAAAATGAGTTATTGAAGAATTTTTTTGCAAAGTGTCGTCTGCTTTTCAGGTTAGGTAAAGGGTTAATAATTAGTGCCCTTCTCCAGGCGTATGTTCCGAATTCGCCCCTACTTTCCGAATTCGGGCAGTAGGCGGATTTGAAAGGTACGCGGAATTCCTGGCTGACAATCATGAGTTTCACATCATTCTCTCGAAATTCAGTCCGAGTTCTCCCTTACTGTACGAATTCAAGTAACGGAAATAAACAGAAAATATTGACACTTTTCGAATGGATAACGAAATTATTTCACGGATGTGGACGGAAGATACTTATTATCACACTTGTCAAAAACGCTGCAGTGAGTGAAATCATCTCATATACACTTAGAATCTGCAAATTTGTTCTCCAATTACAACAAAAAAGGAAAAATGCTCAAAAGCAACTCTCGAATACCATAGATCTTGAAAATTAAAATAAGTGCTTGCCTTTTGACGTGTATTTTATTTCGATACTCGCTTGGATTACAGTGACGAGTCAAGGGAGATCAAAAGGTAGCTATTTAAGATGTAGTATTGGCACATCTTCGTTTACAATAATATAATAACATTCCGACCAGTCCTCGATTAGTTATTACATGAGAATGTCTTGATTGCCCATGAGTCCCCAAATTACGATCCCACCCCAATCTCGCCCCTCAGTTCCCCTCCCCACCTGTCGCTTCTCTCCTCTCACCATCCAGGAACGAACATTTTGATGATAACCCTAACTTCTTTATTCCCAAATTCACTGATCAGCACACCAACCCTCTCCTTGTTTCACCCAGTAAACACATCCTTCGTTCTCTCGAACCTTCCATTTCCTCATTATACTCCCAGCGAATCTTAATCTGTCAGAATGATATTTTGGACATCCTCAGAGAAAGTATTCCAGGGTCTCCATTACTCACAAATTACTCTTTCTGCACGCCTTGTCACCGACTTTTCCAGTTTTCCACCTTAGCTCCAACGATCTCAGTTTGAACAGCAGTGATCCTCCAAATGTTGCAGTCTGAATATTCCACAAACAATAGTTTCTCTCTATCATGCAGTTCGTTCAATTCCTCATTACCCTGTCACGCTCTCGCCATGTTCGGTTACAATCTCACTCTCACGAGTTTTATCTCGGGTTTGTCCCCCCGTTCTAGGTCTTGTGAAATTCTCTTCCATTAACTCACTCACTTGAAAGAGAGAGAGAGAGAGAGAGAGAGAGAGAGAGAGAGAGAGAGAGAGAGAGAGAGAGAGAGAGAGAAAGTGCCTGACAATTTTCGTCACTGGAAGAGATTTATAGGAAAGTTAGTCCCACCCCATAATTTCCTAAAACTGGCAACAATTTAACATTTAGGGCATGGGAATATCATATAAAACTGAAATTTCGCCACACTGTATCATCGATGTGCGCATCATTTCACAAATTTCGGGTATTTTCTTGTAGAGCAGGAGCCAATACTATGAAACTTTTACAATTGTATTTCCCCGAATTGTATTTTCTACAAGTGGATATAAATGATGGAAATGAATCATTAACATTTCAAAAGATGTGGCAATTTGCCAACTGGCAAATTGCCACATCTTTGAAAATGCTAGTGGTTCATTTTAATCAGTTATTTCCATAAATAGAAAATACAATTGTGAAAAATACAACTGTAAAAGTTTTATAGTATTGGCTCCTGTATAAGAATACAGAAGCAGGCCTTTTACAATTTTTTGCCAATCTGTTTGAATGTTTGACTATTATTCTCTAAAGAAAATTATTTAAAAATAGGAAAATTATATCAACAATGTGCGCATCATGACAGATAACCCACGCACTGTCCTTACAATTAATATAAAAGTCCAGGAGGTGAGATTTGGTATTATTGTTTCCGAAAAGAATAAAAAACTTGCAGTTAACTCCCTGGCTTCTTATTTGGGCACCCAATGGTTGCCCGAATTTTAACTTGGTGCACTATGAAGAAATTTATTTAAAAATATTTTTCTTCTGATCTACCAGTCAAATCTCATATTATTTGGTATAATGTATCTTATTTTTGAGGGGATGGGGGTGGGGGAGGGGTCAGCTTGAAGTTTGTTCAAATTAAGTGCCTGGAGTGATATTGGGGCTTCCTGAGGGAGCTCAAATTTTAACTTTGTGAAATATAAGAAACAAGTTTTCGAAATCTTCTTCAGATCCACCAGTCAAAACCTTGTGATGATTGGTATGTAGCATACTCATTCAAGTTTGTTCAAATCAAGTCCCTGGGGTAATATTTGGGTTCTCTAAATGATGTTCTGTTATTTTTTTCTGTTCATTATATCAACAGTATGCGCACCGTAACATATAATACAGACGCTATCCTTTCCATTAATGTAAACGTCCAGGAGGTGAGATTGGCAATTTTATTTTCCCGGAAAGAATAAAAGCTCACTGTAAAAATACATTAGCTAAACAAAAGCCCAAGGTGGTCACTTGGTGTTGATAGGTAGTATTCTGGTAGATATTCCTAGTGACGGATTGTCTGTGACCTAGTTGATTCTAATTAGCTTTCCATAAAAAAAACAAGTTTCAATTTGTTACTTTTAATAAACGAAAGCAACAGACAGCTCAGCGAGCTGTCTGTTGTTTTCGTTTATTGAAAGTAGCAAACTTAATTGGACCTTCCTCTCTCATCCAATAATTTCAAGAAAAACAACTTTATCGAAAGTCGATTTTATTTTCATGATGATATCAGTCAGGGATGGAGAGAGAGAGAGAGAGAGAGAGAAAGAGAGAGAGAGAGAGAGAGAGAGAGAGAGAGAGAGAGGGGGGGGGGGAATCCTACAACACAATATTTTAATATTTGCACAGAAAAATGACTCCAAAGTTAATGAAATTGGAAAAAAATGTATTCCCCGTGATGTCGGGAAACCTGACGTCCCTAAAGGTACTTCGCCACATTTATTCGTCATTTAAGCCCCTGATTTCGCCAGAACTTGATTGCTGGAACGCTCATTAGCTACATATAACAAAGTGTCCTACTTATCGCCATCTTAAAAGTGTGTGTGTGGGGGGGGGGGGGGGGGGGGGGATTTTTATTTTAAATGGACAATGCTCAACCACAATTGTTTCTCGACACTTTTCTATTTTCCGACGCCTCGCAAAGCCGACTGTGTTTTAAAAAATATAATTTGAGGTGGTATTTTTGTGGGGGACGGGGTGGGGATGGAAGGGGGTTCATTTTGAGTGGCGACGTTTTCGTTGATGTTCCAGTAATCCACTTGTGTAGAGATGCATGATACGCGTAGACACAAGTTTCATGATGCTTTGTCAAATCTTCCACGACACTCAGCCATGGTTTCCCAGCAGTTTTCAAGATACTCCTTCCAATTTATTTCCCGGTTTCGTCCAACATACTCTGGACCAGGGTTCACGCTTCCGGACGCCAATGTTGGTAATTGCACTATAAAAATCCAATTAGTACCAAAAATACAGCATTTGGCATCAAAAATATATTTTTTGTTGGCCTCCAGACTTTGTGGCTTTATCGTTGTCGATAAAACGGCTGTCAGAAGACACAGGCGAGGTGAAATTCACGGCCGCCGCGTTCCTTCAGGCAGCAGGGATAATCATGGTTACGGGTGATCTGAACTAACAGTCTGTCCATTTAATCGGAACATTCAACATTTATTTATTTATCTAAACATTCCTTTGCTACTTAATCTTTTCTTATCATGTTCAATCTTTTGTTTATAATTCTTCTGGAAGATAATAAGTTATTTGCTACTAGTTTATTTTGAGTGAATAATAAGTGAGTAGATAATAAACATGAAATTATTTTGTAAAAGTTAGTAATAGCCATTTCCTTTTTTATTATCTATATTCTTATGATTTGTGGGATTTTTGTAACCCAAATACTTACAAGAGCCAGGTAATACTAAATCAAAATATTGTACTTTGAAACCACAAAGTGTCATCTGCAATGCTTTAGCATTGCAGATGACGCCTTGTTGCACGCAAAAGGCACTTACATAGTTGATTTGTTTTTATATACAATTTGGTACTAAAATCTTTCATTTGGCAAAAAAAAAAAAAAAAAAATCATTTGGCTCGAACAAAATTCCACTTGAAAAAAAAAATCATGCCAACGTGAACATTGTTCAGGACAAACCGCACACCCCCTTACACCCCCGCCCCCTCACAGGCTTGAACATATTAATCGAGAACATTGCGTTGTGGTGTGTTATTTTTAGGTTTTCCATCAGTATATTTATTATTTATAAGAATATCAACGCGGATACACCTCCCACATTCCCACCCTCTCACACAGAGTCACAAGTACAAGTCAAGAAAGCATCTCGAACACAATCTAATGAGCATGGGCGTATGTAAATAAGGACGTTAACGTAACATTTTTGTCCAGTCGAGACATTTTTCGTCTGGATTGGGGTTTTGGATATCATTTCGCTCTTGCTATTGATATGTTCTCTCTTACGAGACCAGATATGCTACCTGGACTTGTGTCACACACGCAGTCGGCAATTCAAATGGAGGACCGTGGTACTCGATCTAGGCTGTTGAGGGCTCAGATTTATCAAGGTTGGAGAATGGTATGTGCTTATTAAATTGAAGGTTGTGAAGCCCAGCTTACTCCATGTATTTACGAACAAATAAATCATCCCTGACTGAAATCGTCATGAAAATTGACTTGCGATAAATTTATCTACGAAGCTGGGTTGATATGGCAAAGCGGTTCCTACGGGCCTGAATGATCAAAAACCGGTCTTCAGCTGCAGATGTTGCCCTGTCTCTGCCACCACTATGCCGTCTTACTGGTGTGTCATACTGCAGAATAATAGTCAAACGTTGACCTTGAACTTGAAATTGTTGACCTTGACCTATCGATCATATCTGAGTGTATATTGATACAACCATCTTCTCCTGTGCAACGCCGGGTATTCACCAGCTAGTACTGTATAATGAAGGGTTTCCCAATCTCAATATGTTATGTATGTGTATGTCTATTTTACTTCTGACATCAGAGTTTTGTTTAATTCTATGAGCAACATACCTTCCCATGTAAATAGATCTGTTAGATACATCATTCTGAATATCCTGTTTTCCCGAATGGTTGGTCACAACGATGCCTTCTTTAATTCACCCAACGATCATGGCTAATAACTCGTTCTTTGATGAGATCCAGAAAGATAGTACTTTTGATTTTGTATCAAAATTTAATGACGCTATATCGAACAATACCGATGACCCAAGCCCACCCTTTACCATTGATAATCAGAGCTGTAGGTATTACACACCTAATGACTTCAAAGATAATGTGTCAGTCAAAAATAAATCACTGTCTCTTTTTAATATTAATTGCCGTAGCTTAAATGCCAATTTTGAAAACCTTCGTTGCTTACTATGTGATCTTCAGGCAAACGAAAATTGCTTTGATATAATAGGTATGACTGAAACTTTTAGCATCAAAGAAGAAGTAAGTTATGAGCTAGAAGGGTATCATCCACTTTTTTACAGTTCTCGCCCTTCCAATGACGACGGAAGAGGTGGCGTTGGCCTTTTCATAAAAGAAAATTTATCATTCAAAATACGCAAGGACCTCTCTTCATTCCCCATGTTTTTGAATCATTATTTATAGAAACTTCTTCAAATGAAAAATGTATAGTCGGTATTATCTACAGACCCAATACTGCACCGAAAGCAGACCTCGATTTATTTCTGTCTAATTTAGGCCTACTCCTGGAGAAAATTAACCTTAGTAACAAAAATGCTTATGTAATGGGTGACTTTAATATTGACCTCTTAAATTTTAATAATCACTCTAAAACCAGTACGTATGTTGATTCTATGTTTAGTGTCGGTTTCTTACCGGCTATCACGAGACCAACAAGGGTCACACACTCTACTGCAACGTTAATAGACCATATCTTCAGTAATGCCAACAAGGAAAACAAATAGGGTATTATTATTACAGATGTAAGTGACCACTTTGCAACATTTTATTTGGAAGAGTCGGACAAAGTTACTCCTCAAACTACTGAAACACAAAAACGTGCATTTAACCGAACGAATATTAACTATTTTAAGGACCTTCTTTCGACAACCGATTTTTCGGATATACTTAATACTAACTGCCCTAATGAAGCACATAATTCATTTCTTAATATCTTTTATAGACATTTTGACACTGCATTTCCAATCAAAACCACGCCAATCCCAAAGAAATTTGTAAAACGTGAACCTTGGATGACAATTGGACTTTTATAATCATCCCTCAACAAAAACAAACTGTATGTCAAAAAGTTAAAGTCCAGAAATCCTCAGATTGTAGACGAATACAAAAGGTATTGCCAAATGTTTAATCGATTAAAACGAAAGAGCAAAGCAGACTACTACAGTAAGGTATTATCCCAAAACAAAAATAATGCTAAAAAAACATGGAAAATCTTACGCAAAGCCATCAATAAAACGAAATGTGCTCATACACTCTTCTTTCATCGACGAAAATTCTGAATTGACCGATGCTAAAGAAATAGCCAATAAATTTAACACTTTCTTTGCGAACATTGGCAAATCAATAAGTAATCAAATACCAACACCATCACGGCATTTCTCAGAATGCATTGGGGATAGTTGCACTGACTCATTTTTTATATCACCCACCAATAAACAAGAAGTAATTCTCTGTATTCAAAGCCTAAGTGGAAAACATACCAAAGATTGTGATAGCATGTCGAATAAGCTACTGAAAGAGATAAGCTTTGAAATAGCAAAGCCACTCACCCATATCATCAATCTCTCCTTCTCGACGGGCGTGGTGCCGACCAAAATGAAAGTCGCTAAAATAATACCCATATTCAAAAGCGGGGACCCTCACATATTTAATAATTATAGGCCAATCAGTATTCTTCCCACGTTTTCAAAAATACTTGAAAAAATAATGCAAGTGCGTTTGCAACTATTTTTGGATGAACAAAGCATCATCTACCGGTATCAGTTTGGTTTCAGAAAACACCATTCAACTATACATCCCATTTTGTACTTAGTAAATGATGTCGCCGCTCAGAACGACAAAAGGACGAAGGACTGTACCCTCTCCATCTTCCTAGACTTTTCCAAAGCCTTCGATAGTATTAATCACAACACTTTGCTTAAAAAATTGCATCACTATGGTATTAGAGGTGTGGCAAATTCTTGGTTCGAAAACTATTTAACTGGAAGAAGTCAATTTGTACCATTCAATGATAAAGAATCGGATAGGGAAACCACAACTACAGGTGTGCCACAAGGGTCCACCCTAGGCCCTATCCTTTTTCTGCTTTACGTTCATGATATCAGCAATTCAACATTATTAAAAATTTTGTCATTTGCAGATGACACCACAGGTTATGTGTCATCAAATAACGTGAATGATCTCATTGGAAATGCAAATTCTGAACTTGTGAAAATACAGGAATGGTGTGCTGCTAACAAGCTGGCTCTTAATGCTTCTAAAACCAAATTTATATTATTACACCCCACGGTGTCAGAGACAAGAGCATAGCCATTAATAACACAAACATACAACTAATCGGAAATGAGCAAGAGGAAACAACACTCAAGTTTTTAGGAATCCACTTGGATGAAAATCTAAAATTTAAGCAGCACGTTTCAGCCGTTTGCCTAAAAATAGCTAGAGCAATATATGTCATAAACCGAGCAAAACGATTTCTCCCACTACATGCATTAAGAACACTATACTTTTCCTTAATCCATAGTCATTTAACGTATGGTATTCTTGTATGGGGACATTCTCCCTTTGTTAGTAGGATTTGTGGCTTGCAAAAGAAGGCTATCCGAATTATAGCGAATAAATCTTACACATCCCATACTGATCCACTTTTTAAAAGCTGTCGAATACTAAAATTCCACGATCTCTACAAACTGCAGACGCTTTTGTTCATGCACGACTGGTGCAATAACAAATTACCTGTTTCCTTTGACGAAACGTTTGAAATATACCATAATCCGTCGGGCATGAACACAAGGCAGTCTGGCAAAATACTTATTCGTAAGCCCAGAACTAGTTTTTCATCCGATTTACCTCTCCATTCTTTCCCACGTCTTTGGAATGAAATCCCTCCATTAACTCAACAGTACAATAGGTCCCAATTCAAGAACAGATTAAGAGAGAACGCACTAAGTTCATATTTGACTAACATTCCCTGCACCAATCCACAATGTCATGACTGCATCACTAACCCCTCTGGATCTCTCCACATCGATCTTCAACCCTAACCGTATAGTTCTGCTCATTAACCCATGCTACACTCACAACCGGGAAAAAAAGAAAACTAGGCTCGACCACCCCCACCTCCAACTCTGACGTCAGAACAAATGTGTTTTTTTTTGTTTTTTTTACATGGGAGCGGCAGGAAGACAGCCTTTATGGCTATGCCGTTTCCATGTAGTAGACTATTACCTTGTATAATACTTTATTTTCATTATGAACTTATCATATAATAGTGTACTGCAAAATAAAGATTCATTCATTCATTCATTCATTGGGAAAAATATTGTAAAACGATAACGCCTGTATTTTTATGCTACTCTACAGGAAAATGCCAGAAGTTTGTGAAATGATGCGCACATTAATGATACAACTTCCCTAACATTTAAAAATTTGAATTTTTATAAGAAATTCGCATATCATTAGTATTTAATATACTGACAGTGCTATGCAATTAAGGGGAGCTAACTTTCCTGTTAATCTCTTCCAATGACGACTATTGTCAGCCATGTTTCAAGAACGTTAATTTTTTAACTACGTGTATAGTCCCGACTAAATAATATTCCACCAACATAATCAAGGCATGCCTTCGACGAAAACATGTCTTGATGTATTTAGTTGGAATATTTTAACAGTTGGGACTTGAGCCATCACAGTCGGAACAAATCAGGCTTACAGCCCATCCACCCCACTCCCATCCCACATTCTCAATTGGTCATCTTCGCGACGTTCATGTCAATAAGAATGTCGTTTTTTTATACCATGCTCACATATGTTACTACCTGTGAAAAGCCTGAATGTTAAATTTTGACCTTTAACCCACTATCTGTGTAAAGCTTCTACTGTGGTGAAAACGTTTTCAATGGGAATTCCATTACAACAATTTTCACCTAGAGTAGTACACTTCGCGATGTTTCATTGAAATATACACCGTTTTGCGGTACTATCTACTACATGCCTTATGCAGATTAAAATACCTACTATTAAATATTTAAAAAAAAATTAAGAATTATTAATAATAATGTGACTGAAAAAGCAAGGAAAATTCTCTCAAGTTTGACGATGTGTCTAATTGTCAATCAAGCATTCACATGCAGCCTGGAAGTACTGCACATCAGCGTAGATGTAAACAAAACAAACCCAAGTGTTTGCGATAGAAAATATCGTATTTTATCAATGTTAAGTGACAAAGTCGATTATATATTAAGAGCATGGTATAAACAGAACAAATACAAGTAGGTACTAAGGCCGGTAAACAGATTTAAACCACGCGTAGAAGAAGGGTTTTAACCACTCGACAGAGCCTCATGGTTAAAACCATTATCCTACTCGTGGTTTATATCTGATTACCGGCGCTATTACCTATTTATTCTATAAATTCTTATCTGTACCGAATTCCCGGACAGATACGCATCCTCTCAAAGAAACACACATCCTCACTCAGCTCACAAATCCTCTCACAATCTTTCTCAGGATAGCAAAAGCGTGCTAATTCCCCGAAGCCGGATTCAAATGAATCGTTTAAAGATTCTGAAATACACAGAGGAGGAGCAGACGACATAAGTTAATTGAGTAATTAAATCGAGCAAATGGAAATCTTTACTCTTGGGGCGAGCATTAACAATCTTTTGCATTGGACTAACTGATTTCTGCTCCATCTAGTCTTGTCTATTCGAATGTCTGAGCACCCCGTTGGCCAAATCCGCGAGACAACAAGAAAATTAAAGTCCTATTCATGCCCCGTAATTTAATATACCCTTGACGAGCATGTTTTCACCGCTGAAGGAGATTCCGTCATATCGCTCATTTACATAAATTAGATATTCTATTACACTTTCTACCTAATTAAAGTATGGTATGTACCCACTTGAGACTCTGTGTATGACGCTACGCTGCAATACCTTGTGGGTGTTAAGTTATTGTCAATGTCTCACTGACCCGATTTCGTCTGCAGGCGATACCATTTTTACGACTATTTTTACGATCGCTTCAGAATTATGGAACACTCCTGGGAGCACGATGGCTCGGTGGTTACGGCATTGAACTTCAAACCGAGAGATCCCCGATTCGATCCCCGCCAGGGTAACTGCGTTGTGTCCTTGGACAAGGCACTTAATCCCGATTGCCCACGCGGGGGTACGATGGCGCTGTGTACTAAGGCGTACTGCTCGTTAATAGTGCACCTGTCTTCAACCACTGCTAACCCTGCTTGTGTGGAGTTGTTACTTTGAGGACTCTGACAGTTGCTCGCCGTTGCTCTCTCCGGGTACTCCGGCTTCCTCCACTCATAAAACTGTCCGACACGAGGTGACCCTGGTTGTCGAAAGTGTCGTTAAACTCCAATAAATAAATAAATAAATAAATAAATAAATAAATAAATAAATAAATAAATAAATAAATAAATATGGAACACTCCTACATAGTATTCAGGGAAATAGAAGGAAATAAACTGTTTTATATGTTCATGTTTGTTAGCTCTGACTACTTCAAGTTATGTACTGTTTAGATGTATCAACTGAATCTAAGAATGAACCAAATTTCAAAACGTAAAACTGTTAACAAATCAAATTGTTTTTTCTCAAGGTTAGTTCGAAATCGAAAGTACGAGTCTGATCATATATTCGACTATTAGACTGGGTGCATCATACCTGGCTTATCTCGTGATGAAAGTTCACTTTCGATAAAGTTATCTCCTCTGACATTATTGGACGGGTGAGGAAGGCCCAATTAAGAAGCATGAAATTGTTGAGAAAACAACCATGACATAAGTAGAAAAAGGGAAGTTCCCCTTTGTTACTTTTAATAAACCAAAACAACAGACAGCTTTCGTTTATAAAAAGTTATAAAAGGAAACTTAGCTTTTTATTTCAAGCTAATTAGAAGCAAATAGAATACATCAAAGGATGGCGAAAACGCTGTTTCCTTATTTTTAAATGGGTTTTAACAGAGAATAATATTCAAACGTTCAAACTGAAGAACTTTAAAAAATTAAAGGGAGCTTATTTTCCCGTAAATCTCTTCCATTGACGAACATTTTCAGCCATGGCCCTTCAGTTGACTTATTATTCAAAAAACCTTTCAAAATTTACCAAGATCATTTGTTTTGTCCAACGTCATAAATTGGAGCTGGGGTAAACGGCAGACTTTTTATTTAAATTAATATATTAAACTTTCTCTTCAAAACAAAGATCGTAAACCCTTACTAGAGCGAGCTCAACGACCTCCTGCCAATGAAGGGAAATACATATAAGCGTCGATTTAAAAAAAATATCAACTCTTAGAATTTGTTGTAGGTGAAATAGCATGTTAAAAACTGCGGTGTTCAAAGTGTTGGGTATCAAAAACAATAAAAATGACACAAGTCTGTGATTAACTCTTTACCTGCTGAGTATTTTTAAGATATTTTTCATCAAAGCTAGTCATGGCCGCTATGAAGCAGCCATGAATAGATTTGATGAAAAATTAATTAAAGTATAACACAAGAAATCATTGATGAAAAAATCCATTCAATTTATAGGGGGAAAATGTGATTAGATGTGCCCAAATTATATTGTTTTCAGTGACAAGAGAAACCCTGTGCTGGGCAGGAATACCCGCCAGCATCATGCAAAGAGTTAAAAAAACTTAATGCAGACGAATTTACAGAAAACAGGAAACTGCGAAGAGATAAAACGAATTTGTCCGAAGTGATGGGAAATAAACAAAACAGCGTTCTATAATTTCTGATTATTTTATATACATATATTTTTATTGGGGTTTAATGACACTTTCAACGGTCAGGTCACCTTGTGTCGGGGTTTTACGGGTGGAGAAAGCCGGAGGAACCGCATAGAACCACCGAGCAGCGGGAGCAACTGTCAGATTCTCAAATTTACTAACTCCACACAGATAAGGTTAGTATAAGCATTGGTTGAAGGCTAGTGCATCATCGAAGTACAGTATGCCTTGGAACACAACGAAGGTACCTCTGGTCAGGATCGAACCATGCACCTACCATTTTAAAGTTCAATTCTACACCGTGCTTTCTATAATTTCTGAAACACGTGGAAATAATTTATTGCCTTAGCTGCATTTCGATATTTGATCGCCACGAATAACAAATGTGCATTATTTTAGCCATAACTGGGCATTATCAGATCAACAACTTCTTATTACTTCAACTATCAGGCCGACCCGACCCAAGTCAGGGTAGCCCCGCCCATACTATGGAAAAATACGTGAATTTTTAGATGGACAGAACGGACGGAACGGACGGAATGCTCACGGACACACATTCCTCGTTTATATAATAGATGAAGCCCAGTTAACTTCCAATAAAACCCACATAACGCGTATCGACATCGGCAATTCGAAATAGGTTGTATGAACAGTGACGCTATAAATAGAAAGACGGGTTCGCAGACTTCACCGTTGTCCTTCCGAGAGAGCAAATTTCGACGAAATGGGAGAATGACACTGCACATTTCTTTGTCAAGCAAATTTCCGGGTAATCGGGTAATAGCATTGTGATGAACAGACTGCCAGTCATTTTTGATTAAACCAGAAAATTCTCTCTTTCAAGTTAAATTATTTGATCGATATTTATTTATTTATTAAGGTTTAATGACATATTAACAGCCAAGGTCATATCGTGTCGGTGACTGTTTTACGGGTGGAGGAAGCCGGAGTATCCGGAGAGAACCACCGAGCAACGACGAGCAGATGCCAGATCCCTAACATCGTAACTCCGCACTGCAGCACAGGCAGGGTTAGATTGGTTGAAGACATACGCACCATCGACGTGCAGTACGCCTTAGTACATGTTGTCATCGAGCGCCCATGTGGATAATCGGGGGTTAAGGTGTCTTGCCCAAGGACACAACGCGGGAGTCCGAATCGATCGCTCAGACGGTAACCCATCCAAGGAATAACCGGGCTCGACGTTGCATAACTTCGGTGATCTGACGAGAACCGGTTACCGCAACGCCGCCGCGCCCCATCTGATCGATATATACGCGTTCATACGAATGATGATATATAAAAATTAAGGGTACCTTTACATAACGATAATTGTACTTTTGTCAAATAAGCAACTTTTTTCAAATTCTCGACTTATTGTCCCTTCAAAGTTAATTCTTTCAACATACGTGCTTCGTATGCCGTTAACCTTTATTCAACGTTATTTCTGTGAAGCGTTTTAGGGCACTCTTCGTGGTTTTACGCTTTTACAAAATCAATTATTATTATTATTATTAAAACCGGCCAGCGTTATTAACCATTCAATTTTCATTATTTTTTCATTTTTTATCTAAAAAATTCAGCTTATGACCCCACATTGGAACGAGCTCTTGGAGCTCGTTCCAATAAGGGGACATTAGCTATATTTTTGACGCAAAATGGAGACCATTATTTATTCCAGAATTTTGTTTGCAAGAGTTGTCTGCCTTTGGTGTTAGGTAAAGGGTTAAACTAAAAGGCACTTCGTTAATGTTCAATTGTTTGTAACAATTTTGTGGAGACAGGTCATGCACATTTTCCAATATTCAACCACAACAATTCATGAATAAATTAAAAGCAGCAAAAACATACCTGTCCCTTCTTTAACTTTTTAAAATGTTGAATGCGTTTAGAAACATGTTTAGCAATAGTACACGAAGTCCGGTTGTCACGCTGATATTCTTAAAAACATCCGAAACACGTTCAAAATATAAAAAAAACGTAAAGAATCTTAAAACAGGTTAATACTAACTGAAACTCGCAATGTTCAATTAAGACTAACATCCTAGCCCTCTGATTGGACGAAAGCTCGCTTAGTTTTTCTCTGTTTACGGCTCCAGAGGTATATGTTATCGGCTGATGTCACCACATGAAATATTTGAAAATATGGCAACAAATGGAGGGTATTCAAAGTGCCTATAAAATTGTATTTTTCGAGGCCAGTGATCATTCTATGATTGTATACCCGCAACTTTCTTGTACAAATGTCGAGGTTACTGCGCGCAGGTTCAAATCATGAACTTGGGTTTTGGGCTATTGGTAGGGTCCTATCGGAACATACACTGCAAACAATGTAGGTTCTCTTTAGAACCAAAACTGGTTCTAATTTTGTCCCTGTGGTGGAACATTATTTATTTCAAATCAAATACATTTATAAAGATTAACATTAAATATTAACAGAATAAAACATAAATTGAGGGGGTTTCAGTCGTAAGATTAGAGCTTATACGAGGTTGTCTCAAATCATTATTAAGCAAAGGAGATATGAAGAGTTGGCATATCGAACCAGTTTTGGTTCTTATCAGAACCAAAACTGGTTCGATATGCCAGCTGTTCATATCACCTTTGTTTCAAAATGTTTGGCGACCGCGTTGAATAAGCTCCAAGTTTAGTGCAGAATCTACTTCAGTTCATGTAATATTCTGTTGAATGCTAATCTTGGTAAATGTATTTGTTTTGAAATAAATTCTGTTTAAATAGAGCTGGTTCCATCTCAGGGACAAGATTAGAACCAGTTTGGGTTCTAAAGAGAACCTATATTTTTTGCAGTGTATATCTCTGTTAAACATAAGCGCTGGGCCGCAAACCTCAGCCCATGTTACAGTCAATCATCACAATAACTAATAATGCGGATGTAGGCGTTTAGAATCTAAGCTCGAGCTAAACACGGTTAGAATCTAAACATGTTTCCAATTGAATCCTTTTAATAGATACAGCCTGTTTGATTGTTTTTTTTATTCTTAAATACTAAATCCGCTGACATTTTAAGTGAGGTTTTATCTCCTGAAATGTTTTACTTACTGAATTTACAATCGCTGGCTTCCGGCCAGACACACTGCATGTGTTTCTGCGACCACAACAATCCTCGCGGGCATTCTTTGACCATCGCCTGTAACGTGTCACCCTTTCCTTGCGTGCACTGTATAAATAGGTGGCAGTAAATTGGATGGTGTAGATAACCAGCTCCTGTTGTCATGTCACATTCTTCACAAAGAGCTGAAAATTAAAAAAATCAGGATCCATTACAACTTAGAAAAATCAGGTTTTCAGCAGCTTTACGCACCTAGATACCGCCTCCATAAACCGGCGTTTCAAGCTGTGAAGTACCTTACTAAGTCAAGACCAATCGCTTATCCCTTTACCTAACCCGGCTCAAGGACTTGCACAAAACGTTCTTGTACATCTAAATATAATTTTTTGTCCACAAAAAACATAGCGTGTGACTCCTCAATGCAACGAGCTACGTGAGTTCGTTCCAAAGAGGGTCATAAGTTATGTTTTGGAGGCACAATGTGAGAAGACATTGATATTTAGAAGCAATTTTGTAAAAAGTATTGGGCGTATAGGGTCGTAAGATTCATCATGCAGATTCATGCATTGACACGATGTTCAAGAAGAGCAGTAAATCTATTTTCTATAAGATGCTGTGAGGAAAAAATGTAGTATAACGGGAGGTTTTCGTGCCTTATTAGTCGGAGCTTTGCCGGAACAGCTAGTGTTAAATTTGTATAGAAATGGGAGCTTCGCCGATGCAACTTCTCTGAGTTAAACCTCGGCTCCATCCAGCTAAATCCAGCAAATGATATTGTTACTGCATATATATGGCACGCCATGGTATGTATTCTGATATAAGTACACACAAAGCTCTGGGTGTATAATATAGGTATGTGTTGGAAAATTGATGGGGAAGGTTAGTGTTCTTGAAAGTTTTTCTCGCAAAACGGTCGACGTTTCCAATGACGTTGTGACATCATAATGCACATGTGATGCCATAGAGACGTTGATCACAGTTGATGTCCACTGTACGATCCGATATGGCGTTGTTCGGGAATGATATGGTAATATAGTATACACGTTATGTACCCCTGGAAGTCTCGTTTTAGACTTTGGGACTACTAATCCATGCACCTAATGCTGTATATTATCCCTTGACTGATATAGGTAGTACGTAATACTAGGCCAGACGGTATTGTGAGGTGTGTAATGAATGGTTGTCTAGTGTGACAGTATAGGATGTAGCGTCTGTAACCCTGTCACTTCAATGTTAGCCCCAGGTAATATTGATCCACACAAAGCGTTATACTGTCCCGCAGATGGTATAGGTAGTACGTATTGCTAGACCAGACAGTATTGTGTGGTGGGTGGGGGGGGGGGGGTGCATGGATGTCTAGTGTGATAATAAAGGATGTACGGTATGTCCCCCTGCAGGTTCAATGTTAGCCCATAGTACTATTGATCTATTCAATGCTTATGCTGTCCCCCAGTTGGTATAGGCAGTACGTAATGCTAGGCCAAGCGGTATTGTGGGGTAGGGGTATGGTAGTGCATGGTTGTCTAGTGTGGTAGTTTAACCCTTTGAGACTTTAATTATCCTGACATTCAATTTCAAAAGTCAATGGGAATTCAATTTCTTCAACGTTTTTCAGAAAGTACAAATAACAAGATATTTTTGGCATTAGTGATTATCTGGTTGAGGTCTAGATTATTTTTGGTGGTCTGAATTTATTATTCAAAACTTGTTTTATTACAAATTATTGGCGAGTGCCCACGGGCACTCTCCAATAATTTGTAATAAGACAAATTTATATAAACAATATATTATTTGTGTTTAACTGAATATGAAATATAAGCAAGCAAAGTGTTGCTTTTGCTCTGATATCCACATTTTTTGAAAGCCCTGATAGTGGCTCCTTGCACTCAGCCAGTCAAGAAGTCTTGACAGCAGGGTTATATTAGCATTTTAAGCTGCGATAACATTTGGCTCAAAGGTTGTCACTGAGCTCTATTCGGTAGAAAATAGAAATTGAGGTTAAAACTTTAAAAAATCGAAAAATAATAACAAAATAAATGACCACAAATTATCAGGGCGCTGTTTGATTTCGTACGTCATAAGACGTACAAAAGTATCAAGGCGCTGTTTGACTTCGAACGCCATAAGTCGTACAAAAGTATCAACGCGCTGTTTGATTTTGCACGTCATAAGACACAAAAAGTATCAAAGGGTTAATGTGAACGATCTGTACACCTGTTGGCTAACTGTTAGTCTTTGATGGTACTAACCTATCGGATGCATTTTACCATCGGAGTGGGGGAGGGTGGGGGCGAGAATAGTCCGTAATGCTAGGTCGTGCAGCGTTATGGGGTATGCTTGGTTGTTTAACACGACAGTATAGGACTTACGGTCCGCACCCATGTTGGCCTTCTGTTTGCCCCAGTGCTATTAATCCGCCTAAGGTGTTATTGTGCCCTACTGTTGGTATAGGGGGTTCATAATGCAAGGTTATACAGTGCGGCGATTTCTACTTGGTGACATAGTATGGTAGAATAGGACGGACTGTCTGTACCACTATTTATATAATGTTAGACCTTAGCACTACTAACCCAATGAATGCATTTTATACTATAGAGGGTTGTTATGGATAGTGCATAATGCTAAGCCATGTGGTATTGCGATGTTATGCTTGGTTGTTAGTAGAACGGTAGTGTAGGATGTACGGTTTGTACCCCTATTAGTCTACTGTTGTACCTTCGTTCTAATAACTCATCGGATGTTTTATTCCATCAAGTGGGTATTATAAGTGGTGCGTAATGCGGGCTAGACGATATTATAGGGTGGTGCTTGGTTATCTAGTGTGGTAGTACATGATATATGGGCTGTACGACTGTTGTGAATCTGTTAGCGCTTAACACTATTAATCCGCCTGTGGTGTCATTCTATCTTAAGGCTGATATAGATATAACATAATGCAAGGTCATGCAGTGTTATGGAGTGTGCTTTGTGATCTAGTACGGTAGCATAGGACAGACCCTCTGCACCTCTATTGGTCTACTGATAGACTTTAGTAGTACTAACCCGCTGAATGCATTTTACCATCGGAGGTTGTAATAGATAGTGCGTAATACCAGGCCGTGTGGTACTGCGAGATAATACTTGGTAGTTTAGAACGGTAGTATGAGCTGTATAGGCTTTACCCCTATTGGTCTATTGTTAGACATCTGTTAGCCCTCGGTACTATTAATCCGCCTGGGGCGTTGTTCTGGCATTCGATTGTTATAGGTAACACATAATGCACGGTCATGCAGTGTTGTGGGGTATGTTGGTTATCTGGTACGGTAGTATATGGTGGACTGTCAGTAGCCCTTGTTCTACTGTTAGTTAAAACTGACTCTTCAAAAATAAGGTAACTTTCGACCTGGGGATACCATTTTACCAAAGCAGGTAGTAGCGGCCATTAAAGCACTTATGCTAGAAGTAATTGCAACTGGCTGCCAGTACGGCTATCGCAGTTTTAACCCTCTGAACACTGGTAGTATCTTCCATGCCTGTTCAATGGCAGCAGTTGGAAGAGTCCATATTCATTGTTTGGGGCTTGACCATTAATATTTTCAACATGCAGCCTTGGCGCTGCACGTTGAAAATGTTGATTGGTATACCCCACACATTCATTTTGCAGCCATCCAACTTAATGCAATTATGACGTATCACGTTCCTGGGCCGTTAAAACAGTCTCTCGTGTTCAAAGGGTTAACTGTAATCTGCTACAATGCACAATAAGATGGCTCCACTGTCTTTCTGGCGTGACATGAAAACCGATAAAATACTCGCAACATTTATCAGAGGCGGTAAGAATGCAAACACCTCTCCGGGGGATCATCTTTTCCGAAGCTTGAATGCACGCCCTGGCATCAAACCGGCAATAAACGACGTTTATTGAAACAAAACATTATATCACAGGCTTGTTATCCACATGGCAAACGCAAAATTATGTAATGACCTGTACTGCCCATATTACATGCTGAAATTCCGTATATCTCTCTCGCATTGAAAACTGAGTCAATGGACTTCCTCCAGTGGCGAATTAATGCGGCCGCGGACCCAGTGTGAGCCCAAATGATCTCTCTACACCTGGATTACAGAAACGCTCATTCGTCACAAACAGAGGAAAGTGCTCCGCATGGCGTCATCTTGGGAAATTGTATCCATAAATGCACCGTGCTCAACAAAAACCTTTTCCTCCATAAGCAGTTTTCAGTTTTTCGACGCCACGGAATCGCAGGTTACAGTTTAAAGCATTTTGCTGTCTGCGAACAGCAAAACCGAATATTATGGGGAGCGCGGTGGCTCATTGACTACGGCCTTAGGTCTTCAAACCGAAAGGTCCACGGTTCGATCCTCACCAAGGATAACTATGTTGTGTCCTTGAGCAGGGCACTTAACCCTTTGCCTTACATGAAAAGCAGACGACACTTGCAAAAAAAATTCTTGAATAACTATTTTTTTAAAGTTTTTGTCCCAAAAACATAGGTTATGACCCCTCGTTGGAACGAGCTCGTCGAGCTCGTTCCAACGAGGGGTCATAACCTATGTTTTTGAGACAAAAAATGAAAAAATAATGAAAATTAATGGGCGATTTTTTAGAACAGCGCTGGCCGGGTTTGGCCGTTACGTTGGGTAAATGGTTAATCCCGATTGCCAACGTGGGCTCTGTGTGCTAAGGTGTACTCCACGTCGATGGTGCACTTGCCTTCAACCAATCCAACCCCTGCTTGTGCGGAAGTCTAACACTTTCTCGCCGCTGCTCGGTGGTTCTCTCCGGGTATTCCAGCTTCCTCCACCCGCAAAACTGTCCGATACGAGGTGACCCTGGTTGTCGAACGTGTCGTTAATCCGCAATTGAATAAAACGAGTATGTTGATGATGTGCACGTTTTACGGCAATGCAAATTGAATATTTATAAAAAAATTTAGTTGAGCCTAAGAAAGTTAAAAGTCTGTTTCTTAGGCCCTCCCGCATGGTCCTTCTGGCTGCCGCGTGCTTTCTTTTTATAACCAATGCAAACTTAAAAAAATTAAAATTCAAAAGGTTTATGTCTGATATTTTACTCAAGTTAATAAAATTGATAAATTTGTCCCTTGAGTGCAACAAGGCTTTGCAATGCTTTAGCACTGCAGAGCCTCCTCACGCTCAATGGACGAAATACACCACCACCCATGCTATTCTGTAGATTATGAGGCCTAAAACATGAAACAAACCAAGAAAATGAACGTTTGATGGCAAAGAAATAATTACAAAAATAAAAAATAAAATAAAAACCGCCCGGCCACATGCAATTTTATAAGAAATGGTCTGAGAAACATAAGATCTACTTTGTTGGGCCTTAATACTGACCAAAAAAAAAAAACCCAAACAAGTTCTTTTATTGGGAAGTTGATGACGGGTTACTTTTCGTACTAGGCTACCACCCTGGCTCCCACGAACTATCTCATCACAGGTCACGATTTATATGAATGCTTAAAAATTCTTTTGCAGTCTACAGTTCAGTCGCCGTGGAGTGGTCGTAATCTACGCGTGGGGAGTGATGTCCACGCATGCGTTTACAATGTAATAAAATCATTAGCAGCAAAATTTTAATTAATGAAGCACCGGGTTGTGTTAATTAATCCTATAATTAGTGTTTGGAATCTAATATTATTGCGTTTGTGGAAATATTGCCCACCCGTGGAAAGTGACCAATCGACGGCGGATGTTCTGTATACGTTTGTTTACCTTATTAAATTTATTAATTATGTTAACGTGTTTTGAAACATTTTCCTGCTTGTTAAAATTGGAAATATTGTTGGTTTTAAGATGAGTAATAGCTTTCCAGTATTAGAAAACTGATGAACAGGTTTTTGGCAGGATACACGGCCCCAGATATATATACTGTCCAAAAAAGTTAAGCCCCCCCCCCCCTCCCCGCCACCTCCCTATAATACAGTGGATATACAGTAAATGGGTACATTCTCATGAGAAAACCTGCTATTTGCTAGTAGGGGGAATATGTCTTATTAGTGAAGCAAGGGTTTCTAGAGCTTTCTTTTTTACTGAATAAATATTAGGCACCGCGGACGTCATCACGACGTTAAAAAAACATCACGTTGTTCAGTACCTGATGGAACAGCCTCGAGAATATCTAACACATCTCAACCCTTTACCTAACATGAAAAGCAGACGACACTTGCAAACAAAATTCTTGAATAACTATTTTTTTCATCTTTTGTCTCAAAAACATAGGTTATGACCCGTCGTTGGAACGAGCTCGTTCCAACGAGGGGTCATAACCAATGTTTTTGAGACAAAAAATGAAAAAATAATGAAAATTAATTGGCGATTTTTGTGAATAGCGCTGGCCGGTTTTGGCCGTCACGTTGGGAAAGGGTTAATCGGCGTGACATGCTGTCCATGACCTTCTGAATTTCTCTCACTGTGATGTTGTCTTATTTCTCTATAAGCACACGGCAGTGAAGTGGTCAATAGCCAGCAAATATTCACCAGTTTTAAGGATGTATGCCCGATCCGATAGAGGAATGCAGAACGTCACAATATGAGCTATTCGTATACCCACCCACAGGTATTATAGGGAGGGGGGGGGGGTGCTTAACTTGTTTTGGAAGTATATATATACCTGTGCGATTGCCATGCATCATTCGCCTGCGATTCCAGGCATACTAAATCCCGACAGGTATATAGCTGGGGAACGGCCAGAATTTTTCAGGGTGGTTATTAATTTTGGCTTTTATGGACTTTCGATGACCTATGGTCACCCGCGACTGCCGCAGGCGAAGCTGGAGAGAGCACAAGAGGGATACTCCCTCTCGGTGACGAGGGTTCTGGAAATCTCTCCCAAGAAACGTTTTGAAATTCCGTGTTCGTGAGAATGAATCTGTGCCCTTGATACTCTTTTTAGAGAATGTAAATGAATAATTTTAGTTGAATGAAACAAAATCTGGCTGATTTTCTACTGTGTTACTATGCGACCTTAACCCACGTTTAGATAGCACAAACTTGGACCCAAAGGTCATAATGTAATTTTTTGGTGTGGTACGTCCCGTGAACTTACCACATCAAAAACTCATATTACGGCCTATGGGCCGAGGTTTGGACTAATCTTAACGATTAGTATATCATTTTGCATTTTTTTTTTTTTTTTTTTTGGGGGGGGGGGGATTACACATATTACACCTCCTGGTTATGACCTTGCAAGGGGGAGGGGGCATGTACCCTGCCAAAGGCCCGAGTAACTCATATTATTATGCTAGTAATATTAGTTACCCCGTGTCTGATCACGTGGTACGGGTTTTTACCTACCCGAAGCCAGCCGTATCCCATGAAGGCCTCATGGGATACGGCTGGCTTCGGGTAGGTAAAAACCCGCACCACGTGATCAGACAAGGGGTAACGACTTTATCTATTGACTTTCCGTTTTACAAGTACAATCTATTTCATGTGTGAACACACACAGCATGAGATCTTTTATCTTCCATTGTTGAGCCATACAGGTTTCTGTGGAATTTTTGTGCAAAAGAGTTTTTGTGAAAATATGCCGATATGACTAGTATAAAAAAAATTATTGAATTTCTTTTTTTTCTCAAAAACATAGCTTATGAACCCCACATTGGAGGGTACTCGACAAGCTCATTCCAATAAGGGGTCATGAGCTATATTTTGGAGATAAAAAATTAAAATATAATACATGTACACTGTAAAACTGGAATGGCGCGTCTTCTTCGGACAATTCTTCGTATGGACAATTTGTAGATTTCGGAACGAGGCTTCCACTTAGTATGGGAAATTTGTCAGTAGCTGGGCGGACGTATCGTGGGTTTCAATGAATACGGGCTCATACCACGTATCTATCAACCATCAAATAACAAAATTCACTTTAGTCAATAGATAAATTTGTTTATCCAATCAAATGAAGTTACTAAGAGACACAGACTCCGCAATATTAGGTTCAGCATGGTTGAAAAGCACCCAATATCAATTTAATATTAGGTGCCCGTCAGCCATTTTGTTTTATCATTATATCCACACGCCTCAGCTTTTAATTTACACGTACGCACATGCTGTAGCGCAGTCGTACAGAAGACCCACCATATAAAATAGCCCCGTCGTATAAACATTGCATTCGATTGAAAGAAACTGTTATAATAAAATGCCAAACCAGCCCAAAAATTGGCGGTTATAGTATGTCAGGGACACCTGAGGCCCCGTAAGGCCTGGGCTGACGTGGGGTTATTTAGTCCCGCTGATGAAGTTGCGGGAAAATTAGACCAACGTGGAGGGTCGGAATCCAAGTGTCGCGAACTCGGCGCAGAGAGCTGAGTTAGACCGACGCCGTGATTCCTTCTCTGCCAAATTGGCCTGAAATAGGTTCGATTTCCGTGAGGTGTGATTCCAAATCACTTCAGGCCGCGTAATGGAAAGAATGATTTAAAGTAACAACGATTCTTTTATTTACACATAAAAATAAAGCCGTTTCAATATTTTAACAATCAACAATTCGATTCTTTTCACAGAAATTTGGTTGCTAGGGTTAAATAATTCTCAGCAATCATATAGTCATTCTATAGCCCTGTACTGGCACTATAGTCTACACACTGGAAAAGTTTCTACCGTGAGCTCGCCATAAGAGCTTCACAAATCTGAAATGTTATTACTGTGAGCTCGCCATAAGAGCTTCACCCGCTTAGGCTCAAATGTCAACGTCTGCGCGTAACTGTACCTCTGGCTGTCAGAGGGTTCCGACCAACAATGTTCGTCATCTATAAAGCCACCATACTTCTGATTTGTGTCAGATATTGTCTACTCATACCTTATGTGCCTTTTGAAAGTCCTCCGTGAAAGTCCTATTGAAATATTCACCGTTCCTGGTTGAATTCACGGTTCACAAATGCCCCTTTTGTGCAAGGGCGAAATTGTCACTCACACCGATCTCCAGTCGGTATTACGATGCTTCGACAGCAAAACAAACTTCTCAGAACGCAATCAGTCTGACGCTTCAAAGGGTTAATACGCACAATACAATTATTAACCTACACTTATGACTATTGCAGGCTGATACCTGCTACTCGACAATCTAAACTTTAACGTTCCACCTGGGTTTTTGCCTTCTCAATGAATTTGGCACTCAGCCGCCTATCAACCTTAAGCTAAATCAGTCGTGGAATGCCCTCTCTGGCGATTCCAGCCGTTTCAGGGTCCTGTGATCGAAGGTACCCCTATGCCAGGAAACAGAGTCCGCCTGTCCTGGACTTCACCAACGTGTGTGTGACCCCAAGTGTGTGTCTAATGCTCTGCTCTTCAAGGTATATATACTTTTTACCCTAAACTGTCAGGTGGACCGACGCTCATCTGTCCACCTGTCAAAACGGTGGGAGATGACATATATCGAGACAGAATCAATACAAGTCATCTCGCGCGTGACTTAACGGTGATTTCACTTGTCGAGAAAACCGATTCGTTCTTGCCATTATTGCTACCTAATGATCAGGTGACGATACAGTAGACATTTCTATCGTTTTAGAATCTCGTTTCTCAATTGGCCGTGACGATATCTTGCCACCAACCGATTACGTTTCGTAAGACTCGCGACTACTGCATAAATTAAATGAGATTAGACCTTATCTAACATACCGTTTCTCCCCTGGGTCCCTGCGCTAAAACTGGATATACACCACGTGTGTTTTTTCCATGTCCAGCTTTACAGAGAAGTGAAATTCACGTGGGTTTTTCGCCTTGATGCGGAATATCTTTTGAACTTACAATATCTTTATATATGTGACCCCTTGCCCCTATATTTAGGCTGGCTTTGCCCTGACAACTCCCTGCCCCAGAGAAACACCCTGTGTATCTCTTAAAACACAAGGGGCAAAGCCACGCACGCTCGCCTCTCACACCTTTTTACGATCTACCATCATGTTCAAGACTACAAAACTGTACCCTAGTGGTCGTGGGGGCCATGAGCGGGCTCATGCGTCGGCCATGTCGATTCACACGACACACGCGCCACCACATGCTCCCGTCTTGTGGGTTTACATATGGAGAGTAGCCTTATCCTTAGATTTGCAGCACTCTCTCTCTCTCTCCCTAATACTATATATTTACACCTAAACATACACATTTTTATACACATTCGCCCAGTTTGCAAACAGTTCACTTGGCACTCACTCTGACGAGTAACACCGTCCGCGCCTTTGGGTTAATTCCAACGGAGTGTTACTTCGCCTCCCATTCCCCTATGACTTGTGAAGGGGCAAACGACCCCTGAATTATGTTGAGCCTTACCCTCGCAAAGCTCAACCAGGGGATTAAAATCGTGCCTCACACACTCACACATTCAACACACAGATTTCCCGACCGCGCCTTTGCGACAGACGAGGTTAGTGTGCCTCACATTCACAACAAACTCTCGTTAATAAAAACAAACACAGTTTCCCCGGGCCTTAACACCTGGTCTGTGCGTCTCACACTTACAAAAATCGACACACAGGCTCCCCGTCCACGCACACGCGACAGACGGGGCAGTGTATCTCACATTCGCACTCACAACCAACCCTAGTCAGCAGTCAGAGCAATAATAATACTAAAATTAAAAAAAAATTCTTCCGGGCCTTAACACCGGGTTTGCGAAACTCATCACCTCATCCACAAAAATATTTGCGACTGCAGCCCCCGTCCCAGACACCAGGCCCACAGCCACCCAACTATTGCTTCTTTATAACCACCGACCATTGGTAGGGGTCCGGTTCCCAGTATCCCCTTGTGTAACCCTTGACACACCCCTACTTCTCGCCCCGTTATTTCTACGGGTATTCCACCAGGGTCCCCATACCCTGTCATTGTCGCATTCCCAAGAGCTTCCCTTGGCGCTATATCCCCCAGGCTCACTCGTCCCGGCGATTACCTTCGTTCGAACGACACTGGCCGTCCTTGGCCCTTGTGCCGTCGACCCCCCGGTCCATTGCGACGACTTCTTGCGCACCTTGGGCCCCGCCCCCGGCACTCACTGCGTGGTCTCCGCCACCTATAATGCTTCTCCTTTGATTTGTGGACCCTTTTCTCGGACCCCTGGGCGCCCACCTTAGCGGTCCCATCCACTTTAACACCCTCAACTTGTGTTGACCCGTGCCCTCTCATTTTTGGGGAAGTTTGCCCAGCCATTTGCGTGGGTCTGGCCTCCCCCTCCCTACTGGTGACACCGACTCCTTGGGGCGCTCAACTCCCCCACATGAATTTGCTTGAGGGTCTTTCCTAATTGGGTTCCCTCGCTGTTTGGCGTTTATCCTGGACCGCCTGCGGCCCCTTCTCCCTAACTGGACAGGAGTCGCCCCTCCTGAAACTTTCCGACATTTCGTCGTGTAGGGGCCATCCCCTGGACCATCGGATTGGTTCCCCCTGGGAACCTTCCCTTCCTTACTCGGTACGTTACCGAGTGCAACCGCCGGGGGTCCTTGCCCACCGACTTGAACTTCCTTTGCCCTCGTTGGGCCCTCACTTGGCCCCCTACCCCTGGTATATTACCTATGACCAGATCATACACAGGTGATTCAATGCACATGGCTTCCACTTCGCCACAATAAAATGGGGTATCCACAGTTATCCTCGCGATGGGGAACCTTCTAACGGTCCCATCTATCAAAATACACAAATGGTCGCGCCCCAACAATTGCTTGTCGTCAACACCAGTTGCCTTCTAACCGCTGCAGAGGAGCACCCAGAATCCCGGAGCAGACGGAACTCCCTTTGTCCCACATACCCTGGGTACACTGGCATATTAACCTTCGCCTGCGAAGTTGTGAGCCTCTCACACATGCCACTTATTATCAGGACAACCTTCCCGCCTTCCAGCCTTAATTCTCCCTCTTGTATACATTCCCGGAGGGGACTGTGTTCTGGACCGATTTTTTGACAGAACGCTGCCGTCTGTCTACTGGGCCCTGGACCTACGGGGTCACCTTGCTTCCAACCCCTTGGTGCTGCGTTCCCGGCCCCCTGCTGAAGTGGTCTAATGTTCCCAGTGGTCCTAACCTGCTTCTGCCAGCAGTCCCCGCTTGTTGCAGATGAAACAAGTTGTGTTTTTTGGGGGCGTTCCCATTCCGGCCGGCCTGCGACGCAGGCGGATTGGGGTGGTGTTGCCTTACGGGTGCCATTGCCAACCCGTTTGCCCCACCCCTAGCCGGTTTGGGTGCGTTTACACCCCCACCGTGGGCCTCGATGTAGCGTTCTGACACAGTTGCCATCTCATCATAGGTGGGCGGACCCCTTTCCTTGATGAACAGGCCCAACTCCTTGGAGCATGTAGTTAAAAACTGCTCCCGGAGAAACAGATCTCGCAGGGCTCCATATGACTCATTCACTTCTGCGAGATCAGTCCAGCGGTCAAAGTACCGCCTAGCTCGGGCAACATACTGAGGTACTGTTTCTCCCTTCTCCTGCTTAATTTCTCGGAACTTGGTCCGGAATCCTTCTCCAGTGAGCTGGTATCTCCGAAGGATGGCATTCTTTAGCTCACTGTAGTCGTTAAGAAGTGCAGGAGGCATGCTGGTATAAGCCTCGAGGGCTTTACCTGACAACAAAGGGCTCAAGCACATAGCCCATGTGTCTTCTGGCCACATTTGACTGGAGGCAAAACGCTCGAACCTCTCCAAGTACGAGTCCAAGTCATCTGTGTTTTCATTAAAATGAGCGAGGTGGGTGCGTGGGGCATGACTTGCTACCCCTGGACTCCCATCCCCTGAGCGCCGACTTTCATTCTCCACATCGGCCCTCGCTCTAAGGAGCTCTAATTCTCTCTCGTGCCGCTGTTGTTCGAGCTCTCGTTCTGTCTCCCTTGCTAACTGGGCTTCCCTCTCTCTTGCCTCATTTGCTAATTGAATCTCTCTCTCTTTCGCCTCTCTTGCTGCTTGGGCCTCTCTCTCCCTTGCGTCATTACGTAATGCAATCTCTTTGGCCTCACGTTTCTGCTCATCTTTAACAAACTTCTGAAGTTCGGCCCCCTCAAGGCCCATTTCCTTGCCTAATGATACCAGTTGGGCGAGGGGTGTAACAACATCCATTTTGATTTTTTCTATCTATCTTCAACACTCGTCAGTAAGAATGAAGAAGGAAAAGAAAGAAAGAAAACAAAAATATGGCAATTAATCCTAATTTACCTGTGTAATTTAACGTAATTAAACGTCCCAAATATTCTGAAACCTACCGCAGTTATAGTGGCTATTAAGTATCCTCTTGGGGACTACTGTATTGCGATATTAAATCTTTGAACGGCATCAGCTGACCGAACGCGTCAAAACATAAACAGAACCGCCGTTAAAATAAAACAAAATTTCCATATAGCCATTTTTTTACCTTTTAGAAATATCCTGGTTAGCGCTCGCCAATCAATGTCATGGACACCTGAGGCCCCGTAAGGCCTGGGCTGACGTGGGGTTATTTAGTCCCGCTGATGAAGTTGCGGGAAAATTAGACCAACGTGGAGGATCGGAATCCAAGTGTCGCGAACTCGGCGCAGAGAGCTGAGTTAGACCGACGCCGTGATTCCTTCTCAGCCAAATTGGCCTGAAATAGGTTCGATTTCCGTTAGGTGTGATTCCTAATCACTTCTGGCTGCGTAATGGAAAGAATGATTTAAAGTAACAACGATTCTTTTATTTACACATAAAAATAAAGCCGTTTCAATATTTTAACAATCAACAATTCGATTCTTTTCATAGAAATTTGCTTGCTAGGGTTAAATAATTCTCAACAATCATATAGTCATTCTATAGCCCTGTACTGGCACTATAGTCTACACACTGGAAATGTTACTACCGTGAGCTCGCCAAAAGAGCTTCACAATTCTGAAATGTTATTACTGTGAGCTCGCCATAAGAGCTTCACCCGCTTAGGCTCAAATGTCAACGTTTGCGCGAAACTGTACCTCTGGCTGTCGGAGGGTTCCGACCAGCAATGTTCGTCATCTATAAAGCCACCATACTTCTGATTTGGGTCAGATATTGTCTACTCATACCTTATGTGCCTTTTGAAAGTCCTCCGTGAAAGTCCTATTGAAATATTCACCGTTCCTGGTTGAATTCACGGTTCACAAATGCCCCTTTTGTGCAAGGGCGAAATTGTCACTCACACCGATCTCCAGTCGGTATTACGATGCTTCGACAGCAAAACAAACTACTCAGAACGCAATCAGTCTGACGCTTTCAAAGGGTTAATACGCACAATACAATTAACCTACACTTATGACTATTGCAGGCTGATACCTGCTACTCGACAATCTAAACTTTAACGTTCCACCTGGGTTTTTGCCTTCTCAACGAATTTGGCACTCAGCCGCCTATCAACCTTAAGCTAAATCAATCGTGGAATGCCCTCTCTGGCGATTCCAGCCGTTTCAGGGTCCTGTGATCGAAGGTACCCCTATGCCAGGAAACAGAGTCCGCCTGTCCTGGACTTCACCAACGTGTGTGTGACCTCAAGTGTGTGTCTAATGCTCTGCTCTTCAAGGTATATATACTTTTTACCCTAAACTGTCAGGTGGACCGACGCTCATCTGTCCACCTGTCAAAACGGTGGGAGATGACATATATCGAGACAGAATCAATACAAGTCATCTCGCGCGTGACTTAACGGTGATTTCACTTGTCGAGAAAACCGATTCGTTCTTGCCATTATTGCTACCTAATGATCAGGTGACGATACGATAGACATTTCTATCGTTTTAGAATCTCGTTTCTCAATTGGCCGTGACGATATCTTGCCACCAACCGATTACGTCTCGTAAGACTCGCGACTACTGTATAAATTAAATGAGATTAGACCTTATCTAACATACCGTTTCTCCCCTGGGTCCCTGCGCTAAAGCTGGATATACACCACGTGTGTTTTTTCCATGTCCAGCTTTACAGAGAAGTGAAATTCACGTGGGTTTTTCGCCTTGATGCAGAATATCTTTTGAACTTACAATATTTTTATATATGTGGCCCCTTGCCCCTATATTTAGGCTGGCTTTGCCGTGACATAGAACAAGTCACCAGCGATTTATTAGAATGCGGAAACAAAATTACTCCCCTTGTTGCGTATGTAAACATCGTCTGCTTTGGTTATATTTTTCGAGAAGTGCGGATCATTTGTCTATTCGTTGAGTTAACTTCCCCAATGACATTTTAGCATGCCGTGCATAATAAATACGTTATATGGCGTTTAGTTGGCAGATACAGTGTCATATACGGCTCAGAGAAAACAATATTAGGTTCGGCTTCGCCTCACCTAATATTTTCTCTACGCCGTATATGACACTGTATCTGCCAACTAAACGCCCTGTAGCTTATAATACCATTTGTGTCCTTTACAGTGCAGTCGTCGTGGAGTGGTCGTATTACACACGAGGGCACGCATACGTTTACCACGTAATAAAAATCAGCATCAGCAAAATTTTAATTAATGAAGCACCGGGTTGGACCCGGTGCTTCATTAATTAAATTTTTGATGATTATTCCTCTATAGAATCTAATATTATTGCGTCCGTGGAAATATTACCCACCCGTTGAAAGTGACCAGTCCACAGCGGACGTACTGTATGCGTTGAGGTTAATGATACTGTAAAAAGTCAAATGAATTTGGTAAGCATAAATGATAGAGTTGAATGCTTTCGACTTTAATCACTTCAGAAGTTCTAGAAAAATCAAACCTAATAAACCAAGAACGAAAATAGATTTCATTGCACCATTCGTTTTCTCTCCGTTTTCTCTCCATGCAGCACTAGAGCAGTTTTGATGTTGCTACGAAGAACGGGGGGTTCTTTAAGGAAAACTCTCGAACGTACTTTAATAGGTATTGATTCCAATATCCAATAAAGTACATGGAACGTGTGTATAACAAGGAACTGATCAAATTCGCAATAAAAGATTTTTCTGACACCGCAATGTGCTTTACTTCAAACAAACGGAAGTATGACTGTGTGTGTGGATATAAATCAGTGTCAGACCCGTGACCTGAACTGTACTTAATAAACCTACATATCTCATCTTAACCAAACAAGCCTAGCAAAAAAACCCAATATAATTGATACAGATCTATTGCAGCATCCGGGAGACACTGAAACTAAACCATCTGATCCAAACGAAGGAAAAAAATAAATGAGGATATGCAAATCTGAAAGAACTGATCAGATACTGATTTTCAGGGACGCCGAAAGCACGGGGGCGAGAGGGGGCAGCTGCCCTCCCTGACTTCAGATCATCGGGGCGAGAGAGGACAGACAGTGCCCTTCCTAGGTTCGTCACTCATTTGTTTTCAATGATTTGTTCTCGAAGTAAAGCAAAAATACACCCCCAATCCGTTCTGGGAGCTTTCAAAATTCAATGGGAGAGGTGGGTGAGTTTGGGGGGAGGTAAACACCTGGAGGGGGACACTTCCTCTCAAACTCCCCCATCTCGGATCTTCGGCCATCGAGACATGCATGCTTCGGCATGTCATAGAGGGGCTGATAGTGCGAGTAAATGCCCTTTTTCGAGGAGTCTGACCCTCTTACCCTGAATTGCTTTCGGCGCCCCTGTCTAAGCCTCATTGTTCGAGGCTCACAGGCCTGGCATTCTTAAAAATGCTGGAGGGCTAAAAATCGCTCTCCTCACATGGACTAGGGGCGCGATTAGTTCTCCTCAAGTTTACACAAGCTAAAAGTGGCAAAATGAAGTTTTACTATTAATGAATTCTGCCTAGAGGGTTTTGTACATTTTATTTGGTGCTGCTGACAAGGTAGTCTCTGTAAGACGGCTACATTGCCCCTCCCACACCTCCGGGCCTTGGTAAGGCCCGGAGGTGTGCGACGGGCAGTCTGGCCATCTCGCAGAGACCTCTAACATAGCAGAGATCTGAAAACCTGTGGGTTTTAGGAATAGGCTGTTGTGGTATTCATTATTTTCTAAGGCTAGGGGGGAGGGGGGGGGGGGGCTATTTTTCGCCCTCCTCAATTTTTAAGGCGAGCGGTAGGCGAGTGAATAAATCGCTCTCCTGAAAATGTCAGGTCTGGGCTCAGCATACTTCCTTATCTCGTCTTGAAATTCGACTTTCCATAAAGTTATCTCCTCTGAAATTATTAGACATGCGAGAAAGATCCAATTGAGAAGCATGTATTTGTTGAGAAAATACCAATGACATCAGTAGAAAATAAATCCCAGTTTCATTTTGTTACTTTAATAAACCAAAACAACAGACAGCTCTCGAAGGTCCTCCCGTCGGAACAACATGCTTGTTCGGCCATCGCCTTCGACGATTGCGGACATTGATAGGGAATGGGTGGAAGAGGATGTTTCGGTGACATCCAGTGCGCACTCCATGCCTCTACCATGTCCGCATGGGACCACTATTTTCATTAACTTATCGCATTGTAAATAAAGCACCACAACAGTTAGTACTTCGACTATCATTAACATTAGTTTATATCAATAATTGTTCAAACATTTATCTTCTGTGAAGTGATTGAAATGCATAGATATTAAACAGCGATGTCTGGCATTCCACTGATCTTCACAAACTTATTACATTACACACAAAACACCACAACTTTTAATCCTTGGACCAGCAAGTCCTAGATTGTACACCAACAGTACTGTTGCCAAGACAATCGCAGCGGGTACTATGCAGCGTCTGACCACAAAACAGAGCCCATGCCTTTATAACTGGCAATTAATAATCATTTAACCACAACACCTAAACCCCTGGCCCAATTGACACGATGACAGCAATCCCCTCCCCAAGCTTCAGATGTGTGCAATCCTTAATTACACAGAAATCCAACCACACATTAATTCCTAGACTAATAAATACTTACAGGAGAAAATTTTAATTAAGTAGTGGTACAAATATTACTATCTGAGCATTACCGCGCAAGCGTTTCCCTTCTCGGGGGTAATCGAGGAAACCAATATTTTATGCCTACTCAATTTAGCTGATCCGAAGTCGCAAACTCTTTCTTCCCTTTGAATTAGCAATACTGTACGTTGTTTTTTCTGTTTTGTTCTTTTTTATCATTTTTCCTGCTATTTTTCAGCCTGGTGTGAACAAATTGTTATCTAACATGTATCCTCATTTGGAGTCGACAGGTAGACAGCCAATCTGGCTATGTTCTCTCCCAACAGTATGTTTTGTATGTTTTTCCCCTACATTATAGTATCTCGCTCTCTGTAAAATGTACACGCTGCTAAATAAATAAATAAAGAAATAAATCTATTCTACTTCAATTCGCAGTTAACCCTTTGCCTAACATGAAAGGCAGACGACACTTGAAAAAAATATTCTTGAATAACTAAGTTTTTTCATTTTTTGTCTCAAAAACATAGGTTATGATCCGAAATATCAATAGTGATCGTCATTCCACGTGTTAAACGTAGTAAATCTGCCGCTTCTCCTTTGTGATAGATTACACATCGATGCCGAGTTGAATATATTGAGAAATCATCGTCTTTGGCGTTCAAGACGTCGTTAATGATCGGCAGTTTCCGTGAGTAATGAGTAATCGCAGAAACTATTCCGTGGTGTGTATACAAACGAACGTTATCGAGTACGCGACAACGTTCGTTTGTATACACACTACGGAATAGTCTGAGAATACTGTTTTCCAATTCCTATAGTTTTGATCCCATATTCGGTGAAATAATGGCCACGGATAACCGGATATTATCCGGTTATAACTGTCGGTTAGTCGGTTACGAAAATGAGTCAACCGTTTCAGCCCTAGTATAAATTCTACTGATCCCTGTCTCATCCCGTACCGGTCCATTAAGAGACTACGTAACGCATTTACCACACCGATGACCCTAGAACCACAATGATGAACGCCCGCTGATCATCCCCACACAAGTAACACCCTCCTATATCCGGAGTTCTTGGTCCCCAGTTGTCAATGTTTGACAATAAAGATGAATTGTGAATCAGCATGAAGATAATTGCTTATTGTAGCGAACTTGCATTTAATAACATATAACAGAATACAACGATGTTTAATGTTTAACGTTCATACTAAATGTACAAAATTCGCCTATTCGACCAGTCGCTTTATGGTATTTCTGTAGTAGCTTGTCAGAGGTGGGATAATAGTAATTCTCCTCGCCTCACAAAGCATATAGTTCAGACGGAATTTGTACGTGAATAATACCAAAAATAAAGACAGACTGTAATTTAATCGATATTTATTTATTTTATTTATTGATGTTTAAAGTCACATATTTATGCACAATGGCTAATCATGACCGTGGCAGTTTTACGGGTGGAGGAAGCCGGAGGACCCGGAGAGAACCACCGAGCAACGACAAGCAGCTGCCAGCTCTCCAACATCGTAACTCCGCACTGCAGCACAGGCAGGGTTAGATTGGTTGAAGACATGCGTACCATCGACGTGCAATACGTCTTAGTACACGGCGTCATCCTGCCCCCACGCGGGCAATGGAGATGAAGTGTCTTGCCCAAGGACACAACGCGGTTGCCGCAGGTGGGATTCGAAAGAGGACCCTCGGCTGGAAGCCTGCACCTCTACCTACTGAGCCACCGTGCTCCCATTTAATCGATATTAACATGAATAGCATCTGACCTTTGTCTCCTTCCATGCTAATTCCAGTCTCACTAGTCTACACCATAGTTGAAAACAAAGTTTCCAAGCAATGTTGACGTTGAGCTGTTGCTGGCGGCGAGTCCTGTGCAGTGTTTAGTGCTGGAAAGTCTCGCATCCGTTCCTGGATAATATTCCACTTAGATCATCAAGGCATGCCTTTCAGGAAGGCATGCCTTGATGATGTAGCTGAGATATTTTATCAGTCGGAACTTGAGCCGCCACAGTCGGAACAATCAGGTCTACAGCCCCTCCCATTATCGGTCATCTTCAAGACGCCTAGAATTCAACTGAAGATTTGATTCGATTTCGAATAATAGACCCGATTCGATTCGAGATTCGATTCGAATCGAAAATGTATGATTCGCAGGGCCATTGTACCGTCGCCACCAGGCCTGAAAATAAGCAATCTGACATTTGCAGAATGAGGCCCCCAGAAGGTGAATTTGGTGATGCTATCCCATACAGTGGGCCAATTTATCCTCTGGGTACCTCTTCCTGTTTAGTTTTGAGAGCCTGATTCAGATTGAGGTTCACAGAGGGTAAATTTAGTGATGCTACCCTGCTGTGTGGGTAGCATCACTAAATTCACCCTCTGGGGACTTCATTTTGCAGATGACAGTCTGCTTATTTTCTGGCTTGGTCGCCACTGCTGGTGGTCATACAGTAGCCAGCAACCACTCTGACCGGATTCCTACAAGTTATCCATACTAGAAGCACTTCGGCGAACCGTGTTGCTATTATGCCCACCGCATATAACTCATTGCGTTAAGGGTAGTGAAGCTGTCCTATAAGACTAAGTTTTAAGACTAAAATTAATATTATAAGATGATCAGATGAAAGGTGTGGATTAGAGTTGGCACGATTATGAAATTTCATGATCGTCTTTTGAAGAAGAATAATCGATTAAAGTCGACTTTAATCGAACTCTGAGACCTCCAGAAAACAAATCTATAGAAAACAATACTTTTGGTCATAACTTCCTCCGACCGGAACGATACTACATTTTGGCAGTATATTTATGTGGCTACTAACAGTTGGTATAGTAACAATAAATGCTATACGCTATTTGTGACAAAATAAAAATGAAAGCAGCAATTTCCGTAACTCCTCGGATAAATTCCGAAAAACAACGACGCCATAAATATATCTTCCAATCAAAGCAATGATAAAATTATCTTTCAATCGGAGCACTGGAAAATAATATCTTCCAATCAAAACGCAGATAAAAATAGTTATCTCGAAATAGACAAAACACGTCGTCTGCTGTTTACAAATATTGGGAAGAGCCACTGTGGTCTGCTTCAGGCGCAGTTTTTCAAAAGGAAAAAAAAATATATATTGGGCCTACAATTTATTAGTTGGTCCCATACACTGCAAAAATATAGGTTCTCTTTAGAATCCAAACCTGGTTCTAATCTTATCCCTGAGATGGAACCAGTTCTGTTTAAACAGTATTTATTTCAAATCAACTGAATTTATAAAGATTAACATTAAATATTAACAGAATTAAACATAAATTGAGGGGGGGGGGGGGGGGGGGGGTCAGCCGTAAGTTTAGAGCTTACACGAGGTTGTCTCAAATCATTATTAAGCAAAGGAGATATGAACAGTTGGCATATCGAACCAGTTTTGGTTCTGTGCAGAACCAGAACTGGTTCGAAATGCCAACTGTTCATATCTCCTTTGTTTCAAAATGTTTGGCGACTGCGTTGAATAAGCTCCAAGTTTACTGCTGAATCTACTTCAGTTCATGTAATATTCTGTTAAAACTGAATGCTAATCTTGGTAAATTTATTTGATTTGAAATAAATACTGTTTCAACTGAACTGGTTCCATCTCAGGGACAAGATGAGAACCAGTTTTGGCTCTAAAGAGAACCTATATTTTTTGCAGTGTATTCTTTACCAGTCAATGTAGGCCTACAGCACTTTAGGCCTAATGCATCACTTTCACTCGCTTTTAGGTTTGCCTAAATTTCATATTACTTCTTTCCCTTATGAATTACAATGTATTTTGATATTCTACAGCCTCTGACATTTCTTACGAGCACGATGGGAAGAGAGTAATAACTAATAATCCATCAGTAAAGGAGTGATAAAAACCCATAATCGTTGACGTTGAAATTGTAGTTATTCTTACTTGACGAATAATAGTGACATCACTCTTATTAATTTTGGAGAAACATTTTGGCCATCACTATTATTTGGAATTAAGACAAAGAGTGAAAATGCCATCATCATCATTAATTTTAACCGAAAATGTAGGACATCACTATTATTGAGACATCACTATTATTAGGCAGCTGAGAGTATGGGTGTTTCCGACGATTTGTTGACGTTTCGATTAATCATGACAGACCTAGTTTGGACTTTAACGTTCATACATGTATCAGTTTTTTATCAATAGAATGTAAATTTTAACTATTTGGAAGGATATTTTAAAGCACGGAATAAAGGTTTTTTTAATTTTATTTTTTTCTTAATTAGTAACTTTTCAATGACAAAAATATTTGTGCATTCCTACACTTTCAAATAAAGTTAAGAAACGTGTTTACGTTGCAATTTCATCCTTATGGCGGCCATGTTGGATTTTTGGCGGCCATCTTTAAAATGGAACGAATGAAGATGGCTCATAGGCTGATAGTAAATGCAACCACAAAAAGAGTCTATATGCCGAATTTTGTATTTTTATCCGCCGAGTAACGTTTTTCTGTTAACCCTTTACCCAACGAATCGGCAACATCCTCCCGCGTACTATTCAAACTCAGTAGATAAAAAAAATATTAGTTTTCAAATAATTTCAACAAAACCATGTCATGTGACCCCTCTTTGGTCGAGATCGTTCCATTGAGGGGTCACATGATATGATTTGGTTGGAAGTTTTTGAAAAATTAAAACAAATGATATTAAAATAATAAATTTTTATATCGTCTGCGTTTGGTAAAGGGTAAAGCCACTCAACTAATATCTGAGCAGTCTGCAGAGAATATGCTGTCACTTGGTCAAGACCTTCACAATGACAATCCCTGCTGAGGGCAGCGAATATCATAGTCTCCCCATACTCTACGTGCAGGACACATCCGTAAAAACTTAAGAAGAGAATCATTCTACGTTGCTCGTGACGTGTCGTTGTGTTGTCACAGAAACCCATCTCACAATGTTTGTGGTGGCGGTACGTTGTTAGAGCTCATACAAGTCACATGTTGTTAAAGTAACACGTCTTTCCATTTTGATCTACAGGAGCTGCCACCTACGATTTCGAGTCCTCTACGTGGTTGATATGGGTAGCAAGATGGCGCTTTTGACTTGAGAGTAGGGTTTCTGGGAATATATTTTTTTGATGGGGGAACTTTTACAAGTTTGAATTCTGAAGAATAATCGATCCAGCTTACTCATGCGTGTTTTCTTTGCGGACAGGTTTCGTCAAAATATTGTCATTTAAGGGGTTCAAATGGAATATGTGGTACTATCTTGTGTTTATGAGCTCATTCACGCTATCCACTAATGTTTTCGATCTGCGGTGAATCACGCGTGACAATTTTTGTCATTGGAAGGGATTTACATGAAAGTTAGCTCCCCTTAATTTTTTAAAATTTTCAGTAAATTTAACACTTAGGATGCGGGAATTTCACATAAAAATTAAAGTTTCGAAATGTTAGCGAAGTTGTATCGTCGATGTACAGTACGTGGAGAGTGGATTGTAACTAAATCACTCGTGGAGTGGAGTTATCACCCAAAGTATTACTTTAAAATCCTGCACATTTGGACACAAACACAAGCAATATTCCAGTCAATGGACCTCTGGGTTCAACCCGGAGGTCCATTGGCTGGACCTTTGCTTGTCCTTGTTATGCTTTACAACAAATTTGCAATTATTGCGTGGGTGAAATATCCACTCTGCGAGTGATTTAGTGAAAAATCACTCTCCACATACTGTACGCACATCATTTCACAACCTTTAGGCCCTTTCCTGTAGATCAGTATTAATATACATAAGACGGCTTTTTACGATTTGTTCCTAATCAGTTTGAATGTTTTAGTGTTATTTTCTATTTAAAAATAAGAAAAGGGCGCTTTCATAATCTTTGGATGTTCTGTAACTTTTTATCTGTTTATTATATCAACAGTTTGTGCATCGTGACATACATTATCCCCTCCATTAACCCTTTACCTAACACGAAAAGCAGACGACACCTGCAAAAAAATTCTTGAATAACTAACTTTTTTCATTTTTTGTCTCAAAAACATAGGTTATGACCCCTCGTTGGAACGAGCTCGACGAGCTCGTTCCAACGAGGGGTCGTAACCTATGTTTTCGAGACAAAAAATGAAAAAAACAATCAAATTTAATGGGCGATTTTTGAGAATAGCGCTGGCCAGTTTTGGCCGTTACGTTGGGTAAAGGGTTAATATAATGGTCTAGGAGGTAAGATTTGCTAATTGTTTTCCAGGGAAGAATAAAAACTTGAAAATTACTGTAAAAACTTATTCACAAAACATATAGACAAAGTGTTCTTTTACTAATTTGCTTCCAGTTAGCTTGCCACAAAAAGCCAAGCCTCCATTTAAACTTTTTATGATCGAAAACAACAAACATCTCCGAGAGATGTCTGTTGTTTTCGTTTCTTAACACTATGAAAAGAAAAAAATCGCTTTAGTTTTTACCGGTATCAAAGGTGTTTCTCAAGAATTGCATGCTTCTTAATTGGACCGTCCTCGCATTCTTAATTGCAGGGGAGATAACTTTAATCGAAAGTCTATTTGCGTGACGAGATTGGTCTGGGTAGTAGATAGACGATGATAATCCGAATCTTAAGAAAATAGACCGTCATTTGTAGTGTGAAGTGAGATTGATTGCAACTCACGATTCCGAGCGCGAAGCGCGAGGATCGTGAGTTGCAATCAATCTCACTTCACACTACAAATGACGGTCTATTTTCTTAAGACTCGGATTATCATCGTCTATCTAACTTAGGCCACGTCGAACAAAATTTTGTCGGTTTTGTGAATTTTATACGGATATTTCTCAACAGACAATGGAATCGGAATCGGAAAATTTGAATGATGACAATAGAGGTAATTTTGAAATTTTCCACAGTGAAATCTCAAACATTTCGGTCGAAGATTTATGTTGCGACTTTTTTTCTGGAGTTGAAAAAACCCCAAATGACTCTAATTCCTCGTTAAACCCCCGTTATTCGGAGCCAATTAGTGACACGCAATTGAAAGAAAGTATTCTACAAACCGTGCCTAAGAAAACCCACAAATAGAACATTTGGTGCTTGAAAGTGTGGAGGGACTGGGCGGTGTACAGACACACACAACCTATAACACGGGACAGCCCATTTCATCCTGTTCCAGAGGAATTAACTGCCGATGCGTCCATAGAATGCTTAGATCAGTTCAATAAAGAAAGTAACAATTAATTTTGAGTGGCCTTTCCTTGTCACTTCACTGGTTACTTCGTTTCATAACAATAGCCCAGCAAACTGTGAATGTTTTTTCTTTTGTTGTCATTTATAAACCGTAACATAACGGTACATCCATTAAGACAACGGTGTTCCCTGTCTGTCCAGTTTAGACGAAGAGTGGAACAAAGGCTATTTTAGCTCGTCATGGTCTAAGATGAATTTGAAAATGGGCTTTATTTGAAAAGTTGCCACCCAGAAAAGTCAAACGTTCAGATGCATTACCATTCTAGCTTTGGCGATACAAGTATGTGCTTCACACTCCACACTTGTTCATGCAACATCGTTTGAAGATTATAGAAGCATCTACATGTAACGATGATTTGTTTATTTTGGCTTAGTCTGTTTTCCGAACCATTTCAAGAGAAGAAAACGTTGTTTAACTCTTCACTAGAGTTGGCGGCATTGAAATTTAAAGTTCTGTTTCGGCATCGGTGTTTTACAATGATTCACCTCGGTATCGGTACCATAAGGTATTCAATGTCAACAACATACATGTACCCACACTGATACCAATATCACGGGGAGCGCGGTGGCTCAGTGGTAAACTGTTGGACTTCTGTGCTAGAGGTCTCGAGTTCGATCCCCGTCCGGAACGACCCGCGCTGTGTCCTTGGGCAAGGCACTTTATTCCAGTTGCCTGCATGGGGGCACGATGACGCCATGTACTAAGGCGTACTGCACGTCGATGGTGCACATGTCTTCAACCGATGTAACCCAGCTTGAGCGGAGCTTGAACGGAGTTAGAATGTTGAGGAGCTGACAGTTTTCCGTCGATGCTCGGTTGTTCTCTCCGGGTACTTCGGCTTCCTCCACCCGTAAAACTGTCACGGTCACGATTAGCCACTGTGCAAAAGTATGTGACCTTAAACACAAATAAATACCAATATCATGTGGTACTTTTGGTGTACTGCCCAGCTATAGTTCACTGTTTTATATCAGACAAAACAACCGAAGTGTCAAAATGTTGGGAACAACACGGGCACTTGCCATTGATAATTTCTTTGTTACATAAAATGGCCGGTGCTGAATGCCTTTAAAAATTCATAGAGCACGGGCTCTTCCTCTCGTGAGATTTGTGTAATGTTCTGTTGTTTGTCCTTTTATTTTTTAACCATTGTCTGAAATATTTTTCAATACTGAAATTTCGGTAATTTGAGATTCCCTCGGAACGGTAAATCGGCATTAGTTCGATACCGAACGGTGTTTACGGTATAACACCCATCTCCACTTTTCACCTAAGACGACACTACCAAAGCAAATTCTTGAAGAACTAAACCCTTTCATTTTTTGCCTTAAAAATAGCTTATGACCTCACATTGGAACCAGCTCGACAAACTTGGAGGCAAAAACCGATAAGACAATAACATTTGAATGGTGTTTTTTGAGAACAAAATTGACCGTATAGGAGCGTTATTTAAGACAAGAATGAATAAATTTCAAAGGTGGTTGCAGGTACGAAGACAGGATTTCAACATTTTTAACATGGGGCCGCAGAGTTAAACTCTCCCGACAGTGTTCTCGGATCGCTGACAGTTGATACGAACTTGAAAGCTGACTCAGTGAACTGCTTTGAAACAATAATAAACGAAACCGCTCCCAAGGGGTCGTTAATTATTATCATCTTAAAGAATTTCTTAATAATAATAATAATAATAATAATAATAATAATAATTAGTAATAATAATAATAATAATAATAATACACGAAATCTGTTGGTGTTTTTGACTCTATACTGATTGTCATATACTTATAACATGATCTTATTATGCAAAGGATACATGAAGCATAAGAATATTTTTGGATGATGCAAACTGTCGTTTCGTCAGATGGTTAACCTTTTTTTTCATATGTGTAGCTTTCAGAGAAATGTTGGCGTTCGGACGATTTTTTTTCGACAGACAGTGTCGAGGGGTGGGGGAACCCCCGACCAGACACTAACTCAGGACCTGAATGTGGTTGCAATAGTAATAATAAATAACAATTTATAGCTTAATACAGAACTGAAAAAAAGACTCCACAATTTTCTAATTAACCTCTTCAGCCCGAGGAATGAAGACGGTTATGTTGTGTGAAGGTGGAGTGGGTGGTGAAGCTGGGCGATAGGGAATCTCCGTTTGTACTTTGGGCTACATTTTCAGAACTGTGTTCAAATAATCACGCAATATGGCCAAACAAGTGCTTGGTATTGCGCAAACTATTTGGAACCCATTCGCGTTGTTTATAGAGGATTTCAAACGAGTGATGTTTGGATATAAGATTTTTTGAAACGAGTTTGATGAATTTGATTCTCAACGAGCCTTTAGGCGAGTTGTGAATCGAATTCATCAAACGAGTTTAAAAAAATCTTATATCCAAACATCACGAGTTAAAGATTCTGTATATCACATGAATTTTCGAATGTTTTTTACACTTTTTATTTAATTCATTGTCGCCAAATTCTCCCAAAACAACCGACAATCAGTTCGTTGCTTCACACCATGACGTCATGAATGCGCTTTACTTGCACCTGTTGTCGTAATTGACGTCATGTGAACTACGCACAAGAATACAATGCTGCTGCTATGGGAGCACGCGCCGATTAGACACTAGTTGATAATCAGAAAATAATGCATGGGTTGTTACGTCGAAATTAACGACGTTTCATGTGATATACAGACAGAACCGCACAAGCGTTTGAATGGCTTAATTTTTATCGCACTCGTTTGGTTTGGCGCAGAATACCACTCGAGGCTTCGCCCCTCGTGGTATTCTTGCGCCCAACCAAACTCGTGCGATAAACATTAATCCATTCAAACGCTTGTGTGGTTCTGTATTTATTACACACCTTCGCAAATCTCTGAAACAGACCTTTCACGGTAATAGTAAGTGAGAATTAATCTATCCTTCTGAGAGGGAAAGGAAATAAAATAAGACAAAAATCCAAATTATTCTTCACAAGCAGGAGACCGGGCTTATTGTTATTTCATACGCCGATTGAACTTTCATTCATAGTTTCGCTTGCAAATTGTAATGCGTCGCTACTTCGATCGACGAAACACTGTTCACCTGAAATACGCCTTTTTATGCCTCAAATTTACAGCGCGAATTCTGAACGGTTGATGTGACCCCCACCAAAAAAGTTACCACACATTCACAAGAAACAATAGGTGTAAATACGGAAAATCCATCAATGAGAAATTATAAAAAAAACTCACATGTTTATCTGACTTCCAAATTCCATGCGACTGTTGTTACTCGACTGATTGACAGGCAGGTCAAGATTTAAGTCAAGATTACAGTAGCCATTGTCAATTCATCCCACGTAAATTAAATTTATATCCTTATTGTCCAAGAGAAATGATAGTATTGTTCACTATGCCTGCTCAAAATTTATTAAAGTTCGTGTTATAGCCTTTAACAGGGGTACAGTATCCATACGAATTCAAGTGAATATCGACAGGCAATTTGTTTTGCATTTCGATTTGGTGACCTAGAAACTTTCTCGCGCAACGTCATTCATTCGAAATGACGTCACTCATATACGCTTTCATATTCTGTCTACATTGTTCTTTAGTTTGAACTGTATGTCAGTCATTTCCATCTCATAGTTTAACCCATCGGGTTATTTAATCAATAGTCAGTCAGTATTGTTCACGTTTAGAAAATAAATTAGAAAGTTTCTTTTGACGGTCGGTCAGTGTATAGGACATGAGTTTCATCAGAAACAATATAAACTCAGATACTATGGATCGCGAACATCCACTTTACAACATCAAAATAAATGACCCATTGTATCGAAACGGGCCCATGTACTGTATCCCCAGAAATATGCCTGGTTCCATTCTTACATTAAAAAAAGTGCAAAAATCTGTATCCCACACGTGTGCAATAAAAGTTTATTTATATCACACCTCCTAGAATGTCGTGAACAAACCTTAATTTTAAATGGGTGTGTAATAAATAAAGTTCACCAACATTTCAGGCCAATACAGTAGGGTCACGTGATCGGAATTTCTATCCTCGAATCAAATATCGAATCGAATTGAGAGTCGAATATCGACATGGGATCCGATTCGAAGAAAAACAACGCGAAACAATTTTCATGAAATCACATGTAACTTGTATCGCAGACAAACGTGCCGATAAGCCGACTGACCCGAAAACACACCAGTTAATCGATTTGAAAATATTCGAATCGGGAAGCCGATTCGATGGCGATTCCGAATCGGGCCATCGATGTCCACATGGTAACATTCGAATGTTCGTTTATTGGGGCTTCAGTAGGGCAGCACAGTACACCGGTAATTCGAGATTTCCCGGTTTTGAAAACGATACCGAGCCAATACCGGCATCGTTTTGAAAGTACAGGTATACCGCGAATTACGGTATTGTATCCAATTATCGAAATCGATATTTAATAATAATTCAAGAAACGTTGAACGACCTTTCGCTCAGACGTCAATGCGCTAAACAATGAGCTACCGTACTCACACTATTCGAATAAAAGTGGCAAAAGTGCGAAAAGACACTTTTTTGGAGGTTTAATAAAAGCATCCAAACCCGCAGAAATATCCCCTTCAGTATTTTGTTTATCAGTTTTCCACTTTGTTTTTCAACTTTGTTTAATAAAAGTTAGCTTACAATTACAAAATATAACAAGCTCGGCAGAGTAAATGAGTGTGTGAGTATGTGGGGGCCGGGGTGAGTCAAACATTGCAAAATAAAAAGTGATTATGCGAGACAGAGGATTAATCTTTCAACTAAATCGAATAGAGGACGAGGCTTCAAAAATCATTTCGTTAAAAACAATTTTTTCTAATTTTTTTGCCTTATAAAATAGCTAAGGAACCCTCGTTGGAACGTGCTGTACGAGCGCGTTCGAATGAGGGTTCACAAGCTATTTCCCGGGTAGTTGCACTGATTGATTAAGGGTGTTACGTTAAACGGAGGGTTAAACAGCGGAACTGATATGAGAATTAGTAAGACATTAAAAAACATTGTGTTTACAAACGAAAAGATTGGAACAGTTTAATAGGTAATAACAGCCTGAACAACAAACACCTCATTGCGAAACGTGTTTAAACCCAAATTGAATATTTGTCACCTCGAACAAAACAAATTACTCTGTGGTAAGATATTTAACTTGAGTTTAGCGAGTAAACTTATATGTTTGTGTGGTCCATCCACCGGTATTTCCCACTGTTCGATCCCATTAAACAAAAACGAACATGTTCTCCCTCGCGAAGGGTGCTTTTGTGGATCCATCGACAGTGTAGATCGTCGGACCGGGTATAACACCGGAGTCACCACCTGGGATATATAGCGCTTAGAAGGTCGTGGTGTTGAAAGTTACATTTTCTCTATTTTTGTGGAGGACCAAAGGTTCTCTCACAGAGATGCATTTAAAGATACGTCACGAAGATGCTGCTCGATTGGGAGATGTGGAGATGTGGAGACCTGCTTTATCCTGACTCTGATAGCTCAAGTCTCGACCGACAAAATATTCCGACTTCATCATCAAGGAACGTCTCCGACTTTATGATGTAGTTGGAATATTAGTCAGTCGGGATTATAGTAAAAAAAAACCCAAGATCCAAGAAATTTATTTTGGGATAAATAAAATATACTTGAAGTGTAGACGTGACGCAACATTCTAAAAACATAATACGCACCGTACGCAGGCCTCAACTTTCTGAATTTGGTGCCACGCCAGTACATTTGTCTGGCCTACTGTATGTGTGACAAAAATCCAAGTATCGAATCAATAGCCGGCGAGGTGCTTTAATGTATGATACTGTTGGAAAGGGCTCTTTGGGGTGGGGTGGTAAACCCAATTTGCCGAGACTGTCATCTCAAGTCCCGACTGAAGAAATATTCCAACTACATTAACAAGGCATGCCTTCTTGATGATGAAGTTGAAATATTAGTGAGTAGTAAGTAGGGGTTATATTTCAGTCAGGAGGAATTATATTTTAAAAACTGAAGTCATACATGTAGAATTCGTGCCACAATATCTTACTTAACCCTTTACCTAACATGAAAAGCAGACGACACTTGCAAAAAAAATTCTTGAATAACTAATTTTTTTCATTTTTTGTCTCAAAAACATAGGTTATGACCCTCGTTGGAACGAGCTCGACGAGCTCGTTCCAACGAGGGGTCATAACCTATGTTTTTGAGACAAAAAATGAAAAAAATAATGAAAATTAATTGGCGATTTTTAAGAATAGCGCTGGCCGGTTTTGGCCGTTACGTTGGGTAAAGGGTTAATTAACATGTACCATATCGGTATTGCAAATTGATAATTCTGTTCCCATCCCACCAATCCCCACCCCCACAATTGCCAGTATCGGTTACAACATTATTCCATTTGTTTACCGACTGTGGGTGAAAAGTATCAAACCTGGTCCTGGTCTTATCATTACAAGCAAAAGCGATACCTCAGATTCCAATCCACATGCAAATGTCCTGACTTGAAAAATTATTGGGGATGCCACACTCCCTAAACCCCTCTTAGCAACGCCCCTGTTTATCGGAATGCCAATGTCAGATAGGAATGGGTTGGTATGATGAATGGAACAAATTCTGAAAAAAACAAGTGATGGTCATATTTGTCAAAGCGGATTATAGTTAAAAGATTGTTTGTGGTAAATAGACGCTATGCATTAATTTTTATTTATTAGAACGTACCGAACTCAAAACTACGGAAGCCGATTACGGTCATCAAGTCAACAGAGAAACATTTTTTGCGTTATTACGCAAAACGTTTGCATTATAACGCAAGCCTTTTGCACTATAACGCAATACATTTTGCGTTTTTACGCAAAGCTTTTGTATTATATCTCAATACCTTTGCATTATAACGCAATACTTTTGCGTTAGTTCGCAAAACTTTTGTATTATAATGCAATACATTATGCGTTATAACGCAATACTTTTGCATTATAACGCAATACTTTTGTTTTATTGAGTAAAACTTTTGCATTATAACTCAAACCTTTTGCATTATAATGCAATACTTTTGTGTTATTACGCAAAACTTTTGCATTATAACGCAAAACTTTCGCGTTATAACGCAAACCATTGTTATATAAGATGACGCTGCAGCTCATTGCCACAGTCCAACTTTGCTCTTGTGAAAGTATCAGTCATGGGCGTTGACAACGCCCATAGACAAAATGAACGTCAGAAATCGGCGTTACCCCAGAACCAAACACTGTGCATCCGCAGTAGAGGTGTGTTCCACAATGACAATAACGTCAGAAGATAGACGCTTATGTGTGCTACAATGACAACCAAGCTCCACCCTTCTGGTCACGTGGCAGGTGACGTAAGATGAGATGATAATGAGAACCCGAAATAAGATCATGAAACCACATGACATACTACTATTAAGTTATTTGCTGATAAGTATATCAGGATACCCTGGTTCTGCCGAGTTCGTACGTTTGAGAGCTTGGCGGTTGCTCGCGATATGACCATGGCGGTTGAAAGTGTCGTTAAACCCCAATAAGTAAACAAATAAATAAATTGACCAGCGAACGTGATTTCGATTACGGGTAAACAGCGAATTTATGCACTGGCAAAACCAAAACTGTTTATGGGTAATCACCTCCGAAGACAACTGCTTTTGTCTTTTCCGATTTACTCTGTATCTAGGGCCCCGAATGCGACGTTAAATGATCTAGCACGAATAAAACAAAAACAAATCATAGTTTTAACCCTTTGCTCAACGAATCGGCCGCATCCGCCCGAGTAATATGCAATTTCAGCAGTTGAAAAAATATTATTTTTCAAAACATTTCAACAAAACCATATCATGTGACACCCCGTTGGAACGAGCTCGTCGAGCTCGTTCCAACGAGGGGTTTCACATGATATGGTTTTGTTGAATTTTTTTTTTAAATTTTAAAAAATGATATTTAAAATAATAAATTTTGATATCGTCTGCGTTGGGTAAAGGGTTAAAAATACCTCTTCCCTCTAACGTATATCAGCTCATACGTGTACGCAATGTACGATATGCTGATAAGATAATTACCAGTACCATTCAATTTAACTTATTATGACTAGTGGGATAATATGCAATTTTATTTTGCCAGCAAGTGACTTTGACCAATCAGCTTCCGTTATATTCCCCACTAAGAATGTGCCCGTATTCGGTGAAGTCCGTCGCACCAACTAAATATATTTTTTTGCAGCTTCCTGTCGAATCCACACACATGTTTTTGTTGTATGTAGTATCTATGTATATTGGAAATAAATATTGTTTAAACTAAATATATTTTTTTCCGTTTCAGGTGCCAGCACTCCATAATTTTCCAGTGAAATAAAAGCAAAGTGAGCGGGGGCTCACGAGGAATACCCCCTTTCCGGTTCATCCATCTGAAGGTGATTCACCAAACGAAAAGGACAAAGCCAACCAGCATTATTGTACAAAAATCTCCATTCAATTTCAAATTTTATTATGTTTTCAATTTGTGCCTCGAGTAATGCCGCAGCGCTAGAAGCAATCAGGGGTGAGCTTGGGTGGATGAGGATCAAGGACAGGATAGACCTATTGAAACTCGGTTATCTTAATTATTTGGTAAATCTCCCCGATAGCCGATGGTGTAAAGTAATGTTCCTGAGAACTTTCAACTCAAATATCAAGACGGGTGGATGGTCCAAGTGAGGGGGCTAGTAGAAAACTACTCATTGGAGATCTCGGACCTTGACGTTGGGGCAAACCAGGGCAAAAAGATCGTCAGAGAAAGGGTCATGGAGGATTGTAACCGTAATTGGCGAGAGAGGGTCAAATCAAAGAGATCTTTGGGTGGCCTGCGTGATAAAGAGAAGCCCGGTTTTGAAGAGTACCTTGATGGCACCTTTGGGGGTCACTGTTGTTCAAGCTGAGGTCGCGGTCCCTGGAGCTGAGGGGAGAAATTGGGAAAAACAGTAAAAAGGAGTGCCAGATGTGTAACTTGGGCGTGGTGGAGACCCTGGAACACTTTCTTATAGAATTCCCAAAATACCAGTCTAAAAGAACAAGATTCACGGGGAGTATAATGGGGAAGTGGGATGGGAGAATGAAGGACATATGGTTAGGAGGCGACTCAAAGGGGAGGGTTAATATACTAATCGGAGAGATTGGGAAGAATGGGCAAGGGATGTCATCAAGCAGTTCGTCTCCGAGTGTTGGGAGGAGAGAAGAAGCGCGGGAATAGGGAGGCAGTTGGTAGAACGTGGGTAACCAAGGCCTTCTCATACGAGAACCGCGACAAATCAGCGGCCGGCCGAAGTGTTATTATTATTATTATTGACCTTGTCGTTTGACCAGCAGCTCCCAAAAGCAATTCCAAACATCGTCCCATTACAAAAAACCTACCTGTGAATTATTGCGTTATAATGCAAAAGTTTGGCGTTATAACGCAAAAGTTTTGCGTTATAACTCTGTTGACTTGATGACCGTAATCGGCTTCCGTACAAAACTGATCATGCTGCGGACACCAAATTTCCCTGACCTCCACTTGCATGAAAGAGACTGCGTATGCGACATAAGTAAAAAAAACAAAAACAAAACAAATCTAGTCCTGTAAGAAAGTGAGAATCGACATCTTGAACTCCAATTCAGACGAAAATGTCTCGACGGGAAAAAAATATTCGGGTTGTTCCTTCGATACACCTATTTTGCGGAAGCCAAACACGGGTGTTGAAGAGTTAAGAAGTTTCTTTTCAAACTTTAGCTGGCTACCTCCTAACAACAAAATGCGGAGGAGTTACAACCACTGATGTATAGATAAACATGTAGGAGAGGTCGAAGTGGCAGCTATTATTAGTTACACAGTTTGTTGGTGGCCTAATATGGTATATATGGTGTCAGTTAATTTTATATTAGTTTAAACAGTATTTATTCAATAATTGAGATGTGTATACATATCACAAGAACAGAAGGGTAACAAAAAAATTCTGAACAGCACTAGATACAATAGAATGCACAAAACAAGGAAAGCAGATTACTACGTAGAGGAGGGATTCGACAGAAAGCTGAAGCTTATGTAAGTCGTCTCCCTCTAATATTGAACGAGAGCGAAGCACGAGTCCAATATGGAATTAACTGACACCATATATACCATATTAGACCACTAACAAACTGTGTAACGAATATATCTTACCGACTGCAGCATCGATGCACAGAACTAACAACAGCGATCAAAATTAAATGAGAGAATTCTCACAATGTGTTCACGTGTCTTTGCCGGTAACAGGACAAAAACCCCTCAAGACAAAACCCCCTCAGACAAAACCCCCTCACTTTCTGCAATGGTAGACAACCCCCCCCCCCCCATGACCCCCCCCCCCTCCAAGTTATTGTTTTAAGTGATTACATTCTAAGTAAAAAAAAATGGAATTGAAATTACTTCTTCCTGTGAGTTAACTTTAATTTAGTCTCTTTAAAGGTACTTTTGTTACAGCTTGGGTGTTTTTATAACAATCACTAGCTGGGAAAACAATAAACTTTTTAGGTGTTTTGGTCCAGTTTGGTTTTCAATAGTTGTTTTTTATAACGATCACTAGTGTGAGAAAAGCCATCCAGATATTAACTTGCAAATTGTTTCTTGCTTTTTGAAGTAAAGCTTTGCTGTTTGTATGGTCATAAGTTTTTTGTTATTTTTTTTTCAACAAATTGCCCCTCCTCTCCACCCATATCTCTATATATTGATATTCATCTTCACAGTTGAGAATTACTTTCACCACTTCACACAAATTCATTATGGAGTTTATTAAAAACAACAAAGGAGGACAAAAACTCATTTTAGATGTCCACAGGTATACCAAGAAGTACTCGCGTAAAAATACTGTCAGATGGGAATGTTCCAGCAGAGCTGCATACCACTGTACAGGCTCGGTTAAAACTGACCTTGAAATGAAATCTGTCAAAAGTTCAACTCCTCATTCGCACAGTCCTAATGACTGCACATTGGCAGCTACAAGATTTAGTTGTTTCTCATTCACAAAACCAACATTTATGTCAGATGGGGAAATGTCCGCTCCTCCGTGGGGTAATGTCCACTCTTCAATGGGGTAATGTCCACATGGGGTAATGTCCGTTTATTGAGTGAGGGGGTTTTGGCCACTTTTTCAGTTAAGATGAGAGGGTTTTGTCTTGAGGGTGTTTTTTCCGAGGGTGTTTTGTCTGAGGGGGTTTTGTCTGAGGGTATTTTGTCCTGGATTCGTCTTTGCCTTGTTACAATTTGTGGGAGAGTGCCTACCAAACAGTTTCATTTCGAAGGTAACATGACACACATCCACAGAATATGAAGCCTTTTAAGTTGCCTAACCTGCACTTCAGGCCAAATATGGGCTTCCAACACTCAGTCTTTCAACTTGAAGCGTTTATCGGCTGCTGCCATTTTGAATAATCAATGAACAAAGGGGAGATTACCCATAGCTGTCATCGTATATTGATGTTGGCAGGCAGGAATAATAATAACACTTTGGCCAGCCGCTGATTTGTCGCGGTTCTCGGACGGGAAGGCCTTGGTTACCCCTGTACTCCCAACTGCCTCCCAATTCCCACGCTTCTCCTCTCCCAACACTCGGAGACGAACTACTTGATGACATCCCTTGCCCCAGTCTTCCCAATCTCTCCGATTAGCATATTAACCCTCTCCTTTGAGTCTCCCCCTAACTACATGCCCTTCATTCTCCCATCCCACTTCCCCAATATACTCCCAGTGAATCTTATTCCGTTGGACTGGTACTTTGGGCATTCTAGAAGAAAGTGTTCCAAGGTCTCCACCATGCCCAAATTACACACCTGGCGCTCCTTTTCACTGTTTTTCCCTATTTTTCCCCTCAGCTCCAGGAACCGCGACCTCAGCTTGAATAACAGTGACCCCTCAAAGGTGCCATCATGGTACTCTTCGAAACCTGCCTTCTCTTTATCACGCAGGCCACCCGAAGACCTCTTTGATTTGACCTCCTCTCGCCAGTTACGGTTACAATCCTCCATGACCCTTATATAGGCAGTATATGGTTTTATATGCAATCTGCATGTGACGACGTTGAACCACTAAAATTCACAGATACTTGTAGGAGGTAAGATATTGTATTATATGAGTGTAAAATACAAAAATGTGGAGTCTTAATTTGTGAATTTAGGATTTATTAATCTTGGATTATGGTTAATTTAGTTTCCCCTGTAACAATCGAGGTCATCATCGAGCTGTGAAGGAAATGGACAATGATATCATTCCCGACTTCTTGTCCGGACCGTCCGGTCACCAAAAGACAACCCCCAACATGCTGTTTAATCACATGGCCTAGTGATTAATAACCCTTTAAACCCGAAATGCCGCTTTTCGGCTCCAGGAACACGATACGTCATAATTTCATTAATTGGGAATACTAGGATGATTGTAAAGTGAATGTATGGGGTAGACCAATCAATATTTGTAACGTGCAGTCCCGGGGCTGCACGTTGAAAATATTAATTGGTCTACCCTCTCAATAATGAATATGAACTCTTCCAATTGCTATCAGTGAACTGACATGGAAGATACCACTAGGGTTCAATGGGTTAAGATGAGTAAGTTGAAGAGATATTTTATATATACGGGAATCTCATCCAGCCAACGAACTACTGGGGAATGGTTGATAAATTTTCATCACGAAAGACATAATTGCGTATCAAACCAGAGAAATTTAACCCCTTAAACCGTAGTGGTATCTTCCATGTCAGTTAAATGGAAGCAATTGGAAGAGTCCACTTTTATTATTTTGGGGTAGACCAATTAATATTTTCAACGTGCAGCTTTGGGGAGGCAAGTTGAAAATCTTGATTGGTCTAGCACACACGTTAACCCTTTGATAACTGTGCACGTCTTATGACATACCAAATCAAACAGCGTGTTGAAACTTTGTGGTCATTTGTTTTGTTATTATTTTTCGATTTTTTAAAGTTTTAACCTCAATTGCTATTTTCTCCTGAATAGTGCTCAGTGATAACTGTTGAGCCAAATGTTATCGCAGCTTAAAAAACCAATATAATTTGCTGCCAAGACTTCTGGTTGAGTGCTAGAAGCCACTATCGGGTCTTTCAAAAAATGAGGATAACAGAGCAAACGCCAACACTTTCTTTGCTTATATTTCATATTCAGTCAAAAACAAATAATATTTTGTTTATATAAATTTGTTTTATTACAAATTATTGGAGAGTGCCTGTGGGCACTCTCCAATAATTTGTAATAAAACAAGTTTGGAATAACAAATTCAGACCACCAAAAATAATCTAGCCCTCAGTCAGATAATCACTAATGTGAAAAATATCTTGTTATTTGTATTTTCCGACGTTTGACGTCGCATTTCTGAAAAACGTTGAAGAAACTGAATTCCCAGTGACGTTTGAACGTCAGGATAATTAAAGTCTCAAAGGGTTAACCTAGCAGCCATCCTACTTTATGAAAGTATGACTCATCATGTTCTTGGAGTTGAAAAGCAACCTCCCATTGCAAAAGGTTAAATAAAACATAGCCGTTCGTTACTCAGTTTCACTGACCATCTCAGTTCTTTGTCGCCTGTGGTGACAGGTTTGACAGAACACGATAGCATTTCCAATTACGATAATAACATTTTCCAGAACATGAGGTTTCTCATTAATAAGGAACTCCTTCTGGTGTTATGAACTTGAGCTCTCGAATTGAACAAACCGCTCTCATTTTCCCCGCGACAAATGTAACATGGAGAAAAAAGGTTGTTACACCTGCTGAATAAGTTAAAACATGCCAGGGAACTGGTCAATTACCATGCCCACTATAGGATCCCTAACATGAGTTTAGACGTCTGTTAAAACGAGATTGTTGATAACCATTTATTGATTGAGAAACAGAGTTTCATTTAAGAATTGAATGCATTTTTTATAATCTTTGTTGGAGTATGAACATGTGGAATGGGTGGGGTAGACCAATCAATATTTGTAATGTGCAGTCCCGAGGCTACACGTTGAAAATATTAATTGGTCTACCCCCTCAATAATGAATATGAACTCTTCCAATTGCTGCCAGTGAACTGACATGGAAGATACCACTAGGGTTCAATGGGTTAAGATGAGTAAGTTAAGGAGATATTTTATATATACGGGAAACTCATCCAGCCAACGAACTACTGGGGAATGGTTGATAAATTTTCATCACGAAAGACATAATTGCGTATCAAACCAGAGAAATTTAACCCCTTAAACCGTAGTGGTATCTTCCATGTCAGTTAAATGGAAGCAATTGGAAGAGTCCACTTTTATTATTTTGGGGTAGACCAATTAATATTTTCAACGTGCAGCTTTGTGGAGGCAAGTTGAAAATCTTGATTGGTCTAGCGCTGCGTACATTCCCACACGTTCATACTCCAACAAAGATTATAAAAAATGCATTCAATTCTTATAATTACATTCCGTAACTGTTTAAACTACTTTGTACCAAACAACAAAGCAGAAAGACGAAATAAAACATGTACGAACGAACGAGGCGAAAAACCACCCTCACACAAAAGACAAAACGCACAACTCTGAGTTGAGCACCGGTTCCGTCTAAATGATATCCCAAAGGCAAATAAGCTTTAATTTTCACAACTTTAGAAATGGAAAGGAGTATTTTAGTAACGGGCTTTATGCCACAGTTGGGAAATGTCACTAAAGAAACAGCAGCGGAGTTGATCACTGCGAGAGGCACTAAAAGTTAAGAACCCGCCCAAACACCGCCCGAATTACGTTCTGTCAACTGCGCTCTACCGTAAATGTGGTTCGACCAAATGTATTCATTGGAAAAAGAATTACATTTGGTCATGACGTTTTCATCCAGCTGACCAATGGGAATTGAGTATTTGGACCCAAAACGTATAACTACATTAACAAAGTAATTATATGTTCATGTATGCTAAAATGATTTAGGGGTTGCAGTCGATAAATGCAACCTTCCCATTGCCGTTTTAGATAATTTCAGTTGTAAATAATGATTAAGCACAAATGTATAACCAACTAACTGGCCTGAATTTAGGAGCGATAAAATCACCCGTCATAGGGGGCGAAGTGGCAGCTGTATGTCAAAGTCATATCCGAAGTGCGTAGCGCCGAGGTGGGGCCTGGGGAAAGTATGGGAGGGGATCGCCCCCTCAGGGGGGCGACACCCATCCCATACTATTCCCCACCTAGGGGCGTTGCCCCCTCCCATTGGTGGGGGTTCCCCGAGAAACTTTTTAAAAGACAAGCCTCTGATGACGATTCTAGAGTATCTTGGCTTTTAATATCCGGCTTTTCTGGCAGCTCACTGGGGCATGGTTAAAATAAGGTGTTTTTTCGGTTCCTCTGAGAATGAGCGAGGAATGGGGTGTTTTGTAGCTAGACTGGAATGCACAAGAGGAATATAATGTCGTACCGATGTTCATTTCCGATAGATTCTCTCGATCTTTCGGCAATATTCGGAATCTATCAGAAATGGACATTCGTACGACAAGGCTTTGTCGGTCAGAATTTTTTTCCGACGGCTATTGACCATTTTGACGGAGACTGTCAAACGGGACGGTTCGCCCCTCCACTGCACGCCCACTGGCTTCGGTCCTGGTAGTCTCGCACGCTAGTGCGACGGAAAATTTCCAGTTGCATTGAATATCAAGGGCAATAATCAAATCTTGAATTTCTAGTTGGACAGAATCATACAGTCCCCATTTATTTTATAGACAGCTTCATCCATGTATGTCTTTCTCTTCCATCCACAAACTCCAAGGAATAACAATGTTGTATGTCGTGTGGGGCAAATGGAAGCAGTTTTTCTTAATGCCTTGTGGTATTCGGTTATTCGATCGCGTCTTATCAAAACTATGCAGTCTGACCGAAGTCTTTAAATTTTCTAAAAGTTTACACTTTTCATTACATATATGAAAGTGTTTAACCCTTTACCTAACATGAAAAGCAGACGACACTTTGCAAAAAAAATTCTTGAATAATTAATTTTTTTTCATTTTTTGTCTCAAAAACATAGGTTATGACCCTTCGTTGGAACGAGCTCGACGAGCTCGTTCCAACGAGGGGTCATAACCTATGTTTTTGAGACAAAAAATGAAAATATTTTGAAAATTAATTGGCGATTTTTGAGAATAGCGCTGGCCGGTTTTGGCCGTTACGTTGGGTAAAGGGTTAACATTGTTAAAAAGGCATTATTTAAAACCTTGTATTTGAAGAACATAACGAGAGCATATTAAAGACTCAAATGCGCAAAGAACATTACAGAGCTAACCTTTACTAAAACATAACAAGAGTACGGCGCGTTACAAGTTTTTTTACATCTCCGAATTTGAGGGCCATGCAAAGCAATAAAAGGTAATCAGATTTCGAAGATACTGATGAAAAAGACAGATTGTGACGATAAAACGTCTTTATATCACGGTTGTTGTACGTATTCAGCGTTACCCGATTATTTATTTATTTATTTATTTATTTATTTATTTATTTATTTATTTATTTATTGGAGTTTAGCGACCCTTTCGACACTAAATGGGACCTGCCTTATGCGTCTGGTAAGAACGCATCTGATTGGACGTTACGCGTTTGAGTGACTTTATAATATTGAACTATTTTTACTCCCCTGAATGCGCATGCGTGGAAACAGTGGTAAAGATGACAATCTAAATTACAATAGCGATCTATAGGAGAAAAATGAGAAACTTTCAATTGACACAAATTTTATTTTTTACATAATGGACGGACATATGATCAAATATTTTATAACATACTTTTTAAAATGGTATCAAATACGTTTTGTTAAAATTAGTTTCTAATTGTTGCATTTTTGTTTAAAATTGTCACTTTTTATCCCAGTACATCACCTTATTAATTTGTTAAAAAAGACTGAGGCGGGTAACTTCAAAGTCCTTATGAAAAAATTTGGACGGACATAGATTTGATTAAAGCAAAATTTAATTTTCTTTGTTCTATAAACATATTTTGGATATGTTATTGTTTTAATGGCTCCATTTAACTTTGAAAAGTGGTCTTTTTTCTATATTTATGACCTTGCGACAGATAATACCACTCCTCCCTGGTGACAATTACATGTCAAATATGATCTCATACGCTCTCGTGCGTGAAAAAATGACTGGAGATAACTCGAAATTCTCGCCCTAACTAAAGGAGTAGAAATTGTTCAATATGGACGTGAATGAAATGCTTCGACACAAAACAGTGTCAAGTACGAACGTCATCAGACCGCCGAAGATGATTTTTCCCTTTAGAAATATCAGCTTCATACACTACATTCAAGTTTAATCGTGGTTTAATGATAGAACACAGCCCGTGTTGAGTACGGGAAAAGGAATCAACGACACTTGTTGGAGTTTATCCTGTTTTGGGCACGCGTGACATACACAAGAAACTCCAACTCAGATCGTTGATTCCAGTTCCCCGAACTCGACCCGACTTGTGTTCTGTCTTAACTGGTAGAGTGCTGGAAGTCCATATTTGGGCTTCATTCTCAAGTGCAGGTACTGCGACATAAAGGCTTCAAATTCAATGGATATGCTTCATAATGTCTTTGAAGTGATATTATTTAGTCAGTTAGGATTTGCCTTGTTACAGTTTATGGGAGAGTCCCCACTGGCACTCTCCCATAAATTGTAGCAAGGCAACGACATGTGAACAAATTTTGATTGCCAAAAATAATTCAGCACTCTACCAGTTAACTGTTAGAGTGCTAAATTATTTTTGGTCATCTAAATTTGTTCAAGTGTCTTTTGTCTTGTTACAGTCTATGGGAGAGTGCCAGCAGGCACTCTCCCATAGATTATAACCAGACAAATACTGGTAGACTAAATAATTTTGCTTCAAAGATAATACAAAGTAAACCCACTGAGTATGAACCCTTTAATTTTGGGGTACCTGTATTTCAAAATAAAGCCCAAATATGGACTTCCAGCACTCTACCAGTTAATATGCTGGTAGAGTGCCAAAGCATTTACAAATGCGGGGTGCATAAAATTTGTACACACCTCCACCCCGCCTCTTCTGATTTCTCACAATATTAAAAATGGCACTTAGAACACTGTTTTGAGATGGCGAAGTTTTTTAATTAACTCTGGTGCCCATACAGTCCGATACAAAAATATCAGTTCTAATTTCCGGGTTTTTTTATCTGGTGATATGAACCTACAGACTCGATGAACAAAATTTTTTTTTAATGTTATGAAAAGTTATTTTGACGACCACTTACGCAATTTGTTCCCCCCACCCCCCCCCCCCCCCCCCCCAACAACAAAAAAAAAATTGATAAAATAGTTTGATCTGGCGTAAGAATTACTGAACAGTTTTAAATCTTTTTGCAAAAGTTTCCAGTGAATACAATACGCTTTGAAAAAATGTAGATGGATGAAATACCCTTTATATAAAACTCTTATCTGAAGCTCTGTTTAATATACTTGATTTTGGTTTATATAATATTTCAATACTATGTGGAGATCAGCAGCAATACATTCGTTAAAAGACTTCAAATGATTCCTGTCCATGTGCCCAATAGTGTGCTCACAGACTGAGAATTTTCGAAAGGATAGCGACTATGTCGCAATCCCTTCGAAATTCTCTATCCGTTCTCATCCTACTGTATGGAGCAGAGACGTGAAGGACGACCAAGACAACAGCCAGGGAAATCCCGACCTTCATCAACAGCTGTCAAAGAAGATTCTCAAGATCCGTTGGTCAGACATCACCAGCAACTTGAGTCTTTGGGAAACAAAGTTTCACAGAAGAAGAACCCAGGAGGAGAAGATGTGGATGGATAGGACACACAATACGCAAACATCCAGCCAACATCACCAGGCAGGCACTGAAATGGAACTCCCAAGACAAACGGAAAAGAGGCTGTCCAAGAAACACCTGGCGGCACGACCGTGATGCCGACATCACCAGGATGGACTACACCTGGAACCAGCTAGAGAGAATAGCACAGGACAGAGGAGATCTGCGGTTGGGCCCAAACCACTCTAGGGGTAGACGGGCATAAGTAAGTCTCATCCTACAACACTGTAGAATTTTACCAGTCAAAAACACAAATGTGAGAAGACTGAATCGTTGGTGCTATTTTCGTTCGTTTTTTTTTTTGGTTGATGCTTGCTTTGGCAAGATTTTATTATTGAAATATGTCCACCCACGATGTGAAAGTGTGTCGAGATCCGATCGCGTTCCGATCAGGAGGATCCGCCATTGTGATCACAATTTAGTATTGAGCCCCGCGAAGCTCGAGATTCGATTCGATTTCGATTTCGAAGCTTAAGGTGATATTCGATTCGATTCGAAATCAGCTGCCCGATTCGTTTCCTTTCGAATCTTTACGCTTGAATAATAGCTTGGTTTTAGTCATTCTCTTCCTCACAAAGCATATAGGTCAGATGGAATTTGTGCGTAAATAATGCTAAATATGAAGACAGAGTGTAATTTCATCTATATTAACATTAATAGCATCTGAACCATGCGACCTCCCATGCTAATTCCAATCTCACTAGTCTCTACCACTGTCGAAAACAAAGTTAACGTTTCCTCCAATGTTAACGATGAGATGTCGCCAGTGGCTGGTCCTGTGCAGTCTTTAGTGTTGATAAGTCTCGCACCCGTTCCTGGGTAATATTCCAACTACATCATCAAGGCATGCCTTCCTGGAAGGCATGCCTTGATGATGTAGCTGAAATTTAATCAGTCGGAACAATCAGATTTACAGTCCCCACCCATTATCGGTCATCTTCAAGATGCCAAGAATTCGATTCGAGATTCGATTCGATTTCGAAGAACAGACCCATTTCAATTCGAGATTCGATTCGAATCGAAAATGTGTGATTCGCAGGGCTCTAATGTGGTGTATATACAACCTAATGTTCTCTTGGGATGTTGGGATCTAAAACGTAGGAGTTTAATATAGTCCCTTGTTTTCTATGGACCGGGCACGGTAATGATGTTACCCTCAAAACCGGGATCCGTGAAATTCGCCGGGTAATATCAAGCACATTTATGAGAATATCAAGACGTATTTATTTCCCTGAAAATTAACATATTTTATTAGCAATCTGTCATCTCCAAACGGAAAAGTTTTTTTCCTAAGAGAAATGTAAAAAAAACAAACCTGCTTCAATCTCCTCTTCATTTTCACAATCACTAGAATTTTTACCACTACCTCCTCCAACAGCAACACCCTTTTCACTGCCCTCACCCGTCTTCTCTGCTTTCAGCAGAGGAGAATGATGACGGCAGTGAAAGGGTTGGGAGGAGTGACATTGACGGAGGTAGTGAATAGTAATACTAGTGATTATGAAAATGAAGACGAGTTTGAACATTGAAGTGGGTGAAGATCTTGCTGTTGAAGAGTCCCCCAGAACTGGTTGAGCGACACAGTGATGTGGTGCGCCAGGAATCGGGACTGGAAAACGTTAAGGGGTGGAAGGGCTGGTGGAATCTTACAATGTTACGTTGGAGAAGTTTTTCAATTCAGAAAACTTCAGTTCAACACACAAATTTATTTATTTATTTATTGGTGTTTAAGGTCACATACTTATACACAGTGGCTAATCGTGACCGTGACAGTTTTATGGGTGGAGGAAGCCGGAGTACCCGGAGAGAACCACCGAGCATCCACGAGCAACTGTCAGCTCCTCAACATTCTAACACTGTTCAAGCTCAGCTCAAGCAGGGTTATAGCGGTTGAAGACATGTGCACCATCGACGTGCAGTACGTCTTAGTACACGGTGTCATCGTGCTACCATGTAGGCAACCGGGATAAAGTGCATTTCCCAAGGACACAACGAGGGTCGTCCCGGACGGGTATCGATCTCGGGACCTCTAGCATAGAAGTCCAGCAGTCTACTAATGAACCACCGTGCTCCTAACACACAAATAGTACCACGCTTGATTCTCGATTCCCTGCTATAGATTTATAGGGTATCGGGACCGGCTTTCCGAACCGGGAACTCGAGAATTCCCGTTCCTCCTATTAAACCCTACCCAAAACAGGTGAAGAAATTTCAGACCATGATAAAGGCACCTAGTTCAAAGTTACGGAAGCGTATTGCTGCCACGTGGAAAAAAAAATAAATTGTTTCGTTTAAACGAAAACTTTTTCGTTTAAACGAAACCACTTTCGTTTAAACGAAAACTTTTTCGTTTAAACGATAACTTTTTCGTTTAAACGAAAACCTTTTCGTTTAAACGAAACCACTTTCGTTTAAACGAAAACTTTTTCGTTTAAACGATAACTTTTTCGTTTAAACGAAAACCTTTTCGTTTAAACGAAACCACTTTCGTTTAAACGAAAACTTTTTCGTTTAAACGAAAACTTTTTCGTTTAAACGAAACCACTTTCGTTTAAACGAAAACCTTTTCGTTTAAACGAAAACTTTTTCGTTTAAACGAAACCATTTTCGTTTAAACGAAAACTTTTTCGTTTAAACGAAAACTTTTTCGTTTAAACGAAACCACTTTCGTTTAAACGAAAACTTTTTCGTTTAAACGAAAACTTTTTCGTTTAAACGAAAACTTTTTCGTATATACGAAACCACTTGTTAGGGCCGTCTTCTGCTTTTTAACATGCAATACCATTACATTCTTTAGGCACGAGTGATCCTATGGGAGGTTTGCTGGAGGGTGATGGAGGTGGGGGTGGGGGCTCATTTTTTTTATCTGGGAGGAGAAGCTTGCCCTGCCTTCCCACCCGTTCGGAGTGCTTTTAGGGTAAATTCCACATATTTGGACCTATGGGGATACAAAAGAGACAGTGCGTGCATGCGAGGGGAGAGGGTGGATGGATGCGTGTGTGAGGGACATAATGTATAGACAGTGACAAGACACCATTAGGAGTTAAGCTTCCGCACACCTGTATCACATCCTATAACTTTGTCGGACATTATTATGTCCCTTGCCATCGTGGGAGGGGATATACGAAAGGGTTCCGTCAGGCCTTCTTTCTTCCAAATATGGGTTCTTCTTCACTACGGGGGCACCCTCTAATTTCCAATGCAATCGAACATGCCCTTTATAGGCCCCTAACACTCCGCGCTAGAATGAACAGGAGTCCTGTTCGATTATTTTCTGTCATTGTCGGGTTTACAATGCACCGCAGTATGACACCACTCCCTCCCCCCCCCCCCGGCTAGCCCTTCGGGATATTCCCACGGCATAGTGCCCCCCCCCCCCCCACATACACACACACACAATTGGAATTCTCCCCTCGACTGGGCCGGATTCTCATACATGGTGTTGGTAAGTAGGTCTAGCGGACCTGTCTGTTGGGAGGTCAAGACCATATCTCACAAAAAATAATCCGTGTGCATGAAAGAATAATCCGTGCAAACAAATTAACAATCCGCGCGCGCGGATTATTATATCGTGCGCACGGATCATTTTGGGTAAAAAAAAACATATGGTTCTCTCGACACCCCCCCCCCCCCCCGCCCACTGTCCGAACATTCAGACCCTCAAGGCAAACTTACCAACGCCATGCAAGGGAATCTGGTCCAATGGCGGAATTAGAATCTCTACTTGTGGGGGGGGGGGGGGGGGGGGGGAGATTGCAATTGGGGGCGGGGCGGGGCTGGGCGGGGAGATGGGTCGATATGCCGCAGGTGGGGACGATTGCAAGTGGGGATGGGGGTCCATATGCCACAGGTATACCCCGAAGGCCGGAGAGGAAAGGTATAGGCCGGTGTATCACCCCTTCCATTGGGAGACCCGGGCAGAGGAGGCTCCGGAGATTTTTTCCGCAATGGGGTGGAGGAGGGGGTTGTGCAAGTAGGGCACATGCTTTCCATTAATGGGGGGGGGGGGCATAAAGTATTATATCATTACATTCTTGAAGCAAGAGCAAACGTAGGAGGTTTGCTGGAGGTTTTTTTCGGGATGGGGGATTCAATTTCTAATAAATCGGGGAGAGGCCCACCCCACGGGAGGAGGGGGGGATTCTACTCCCAGATAAAAAAAATCAGATGAAATCTTCTGGTGCTTTTAGGATAAATCTTCACATTTTTGGACGTCGAAAATCGAGATACGCTTCCCATATTTAAAAAAAAATACGTTTATGAACGTACATGGCTCAAAAGTATCTGCATCCGAACTTGCAAATGGATATGTTCATCAGCTGAGTTTTGTATAGAAATAAAGAAAAGAGAATCAGTGTGTGTGTGTGTTAGAGAGGTGTGTGGATCTGTCACTGATGGACAGGTGGAAAATGGGGGAGGGGCAAAGTCAATGTTTTGGGGCAAATGCCCTCCCATACACCCCCCCCCCCTACACACACACACTGTAGCGGCGCTACTGGATCCGAGGCCCCTTCCTTGAAATATAATTATTTAACTCTGTCGGCGATTCTCATTCTGATGCCTCCTGAGGGGAAGGTGAAACCATTGATAGGTGTCCGGATGCCCTCCCTTGGTAAAATTTTCAAGCAGTGAAGCGTTGAGAGCAATTCTGAAGCCTCCTGAAGAATAATGAGGCCATTGGACCGGTGGGAGTCTGGGTCTATCCAAAATGTTCTAAAATTCCGAAGCACCATCAAGGGTTTTGGAGTCTCCTAAGGAAAGACGGGGGCTGGAAATCCTTAGTAGCTGTTTGAAATTTATTTAGCGGTGGGTGGGTGGGGGCGGGATGGGGGCAATGTAGGCCTAATTATTTGGGGCGGGTGGGGTGCGTTTCTCCAGACCACAGCCACTGACCCCATCCTACCCAGGTCTTTCCACCTTGGAGTCCAAGATTGTGCCTGTAGCGGATAAGCATAGGCCTATATTGCCGCCCGACCTAGCTCAAGTGACGCCCCATCCTCAATCTCCATGCATTGTTAAACATTTTTTATGGCTGGCTTTATAGGCTCAAAAGACATCTGAATTTCATGTCTTTACTAACATCTTTATGCCCCCCCCCCCCCCCCCGAGATGCATCCCATCCCATCCCCGCCACGCACATACACCTGCTGACAGCAACAGGTGTGAGGTCTTGCGCAGTGATGTGGGGCCTTGCGCATATTTCACTTCGTCCTAGGTTATCAGCCATCTTTGGTGGCACGTAGGTGTATTGCATGTTAAAAAGCAGAAGATGGGCCTAACAAGTGGTTTCGTATATACGAAAAAGTTTTCGTTTAAACGAAAAAGTTTTCGTTTAAACGAAAGTGGTTTCGTTTAAACGAAAAAGTTTTCGTTTAAACGAAAAAGTTTTCGTTTAAACGAAAGTGGTTTCGTTTAAACGAAAAAGTTTTCGTTTAAACGAAAAAGTTTTCGTTTAAACGAAAAAGTTTTCGTTTAAACGAAAGTGGTTTCGTTTAAACGAAAAAGTTTTCGTTTAAACGAAAGTGGTTTCGTTTAAACGAAAAAGTTTTCGTTTAAACGAAAAAGTTTTCGTTTAAACGAAAAAGTTTTCGTTTAAACGAAACAATTTTTTTTTTTTTCCACGTGGCAGCAATACGCTTCCGTACAAAGTTACCTTCTTTTATTAGAGTGTTGAAGAAAAAAGACAATTGTTCACTGCCATTTCAAATCTTTGAAGGAGGATGTGTTGTCCATTCTCCATCAATCCTTCGTTGCATTTCTGATATGTGGAGACCATGTATTTTTACTGCACGCTAATTCTTCGTAATTGATTTTGAAACAATAGAAGTCTTAGGGTTATCAATATCAGAAAACCAAAACAGAGTCCCACTGGCGCAACACGATTTTATATTAAAACAGGAAAGAACTACTCTCTTGCGTGCTTCCGGCTATACTGGCACCATTCAAGTCTAGTACGTACTTCTAAAATGTGGCACTACGTTTTGGTGAAGGTACGTTCGATAAACACGGCAACCCTACAACATAAGTAGTCGACATGACATGTGCACCGATTTCCGTTGCTATGTTTTCAAGAAAATACGTTCGATAAACAATTTATAGTTAGCTGCTAGAAGAGGTCTTTTGCTTAACGAATGATCGCTTACATGTTTAGAAAAAAATACCTCATGACCTGGATCCTAACTAGAACCACGAGTACGGTGTGAGTGGAGTTTATACCCGAATTCAGTGATGTAAATGGATAGGAGTACGTGACACTTTCGTGTACGAGGCGTGAGTCTATCCCGAATTAATTTTCCAGCCAATGTCGGTATCCATTTGAACAGGCGTGTGAACTGGAGTAAGCAGTGCGAATGGAGTATCTTTCTTAAGCTATCACCTTACGTAACTGCATTATCATATCAGAAAAATCCACCGAAAATTTCATTCAGAAACAATTGCTGACTCCAAAACATAATTTATGACAGTAGATCTCGTTCCAATGAGAGGTCATAAGCTATGGATCTGAGATAAAAATCAAAACTTTCGACTTATTCTCGAAATTTCTTTTCTTGCATCGTTCACAAATACTTAATAACGCAGCGCATCTGATAAAGATAAGGAAACTGCACTCTAAAATCAGTTGGGTTAAATATCAACCCAAATCCACTGGGTTGAGTGAATATGAACCCAGTTGGGTTCATATTCACTCAACCCAGTTGATTTGGGTTCATTTTTAACCCAGTCCGATGGACTACCAACTAATGCGGCAGTGTGTTCATATTCACTCAACCCAGTTGATTTGGGTTCATTTTTAACCCAGTCCGATGGACTACCAACTAATGCGGCAGTGTGCTTCCGACTCGCGAGCTAGAGCTACGGACTTGGTTCAGCGTAAACGCCGTTGCTGCGAAGTATATTCTCTGTTTATTGGTCGAAACGGGACAAACACACGGAATAACCCATTTTCTGCATAGCCACAGATCGTTCCTAGAATTGCTCAGGGAAACGGATAATATACTCCCGTGTGGAAAATCGAGAGAAAGGGCTCAGAGAGATCCCTTTCTATTTGTTTATCATATTACATCTTACCTCATATATCTACCAAAAGTGCCGACAAGCTTACAAATTTTCCCATAGAATATATGGTGGCAGGTGGTCTTCAGGCTTAATCCCCACCCCTACCCATACCGCTCGTATCTACACTCTTGACACAAATTTCAATTCAATATTTAGTTGTCCTGATATTGTGTCCTTGGTATTTCAGCAGTACTGAAATATAAACGCTGTATCATAAGTGGACAATTACATTGTGAGTACTTTGTTGGGAGTCATACTTGGCTTTTTGAAAACTAATTTTCATTGTTTTGCTTCACGAACATCTTCTAATCTAAGGAAAGTGTGTGCGTTCGTCTTGGAATACATACAAACTAATCAATGCCAGCAAATAGATGCTTATTTTTTATTATCTCCTATACTCCAGTATGGATTCCAGGCAGAACTTCTTGCTCAATCGGCCCATACTGGGGTAGAGGGGCTTCTAAAAATTCAAACGATTCCCCATACTGCTGTATACATTACTAAAATATTATTACAGATAATATAACGAATAATAACATGATTTGGGAGGGAACTGCGGTTCACTGATGGCTTAACAGAAATGACTAACAGCCCGACTCGCCTGGGTCTGATCAGTCATGGCAAATTTACTTCTCTGATAGTTCAAGATAAAAGGCTGGCTTAATGCAACTTTTCTTTCACCCTTTGCGAAAGGAGCTGTCGGAGTGTCCGAGATATCGACGTTGTCGAAAACGGCTGAAACTAGGCGCGTAAACAAACGCTTACACGGGTTAAAATTGTGCGCGCGGTAAGCGCATAATCCAATTACCTGCGTCAGATTTCTATCACTGCGGAGTTCCGAAAACTATTCAGCATATTACCTTACATGAGCTTCAGACAAGGCTACCACTTTTCCCGAGATAACTAACGATGTCAGTTTTTCCAAAACTACCTAAATAAATAAAAATGTCAGTCAGTTTTTTTTACAGACTAAGGCTTAATGGAGGATGTGGGGGGGGGGGGGGGGGGGGTCTGCAACCAATGGCAACAAAAAATATTTTGTCTCTTCCACCTCTTCCTTTCAGCTCGTGCTGTGTTAACCCTTTGCCCTTTTAATACAAGAGACCGTTTTCCATTCCAGGAACATGATAGGTCATAACTTTATTGAGTAAGATGGCTGCCAAGTGAATGTGTGGGGTAGACCAATCAATATTTTCAACGTGCAGCCTTTGTAAATGTTAAGTGGTCTACCATAAATAATGAATATGGACTCTGCCAATTGCTGTCCCGATGCTTGGGGGTCTAAGGTGTGGGTCGGTGAACAAACGTATCTTTTCTTACCAATCCTGCCAGTTGGATAACTCTGAGTACCTTTTGAAGGATTTTAAAATACCCTGAATTTAAAGAAATTAGTATAACAAAATGACAAAGAACTATCAGAGTGAGAGAACATGAACCAAGACCCAATACTATAAAACTTTTACAATTATATTTTCTAAAATTGTATTTTCTACCTATTAATTAAATGTATCATCAGGGAACATGGCGGCTCAGTAGGTAGAGATGCAGTCCTCTGTTCGAATCCCACCTGCGGCAACCGTGTTGTGTCCTTGGGCAAGACACTTCATCCCAATTGCCCACGTGGGTGCACGGAGGCATTGCGTACTAACGCGTACCTCACGTCGATTGTACACTTGTCTTCAACTAATGATTACCCTTCTTGTGTGGAGTTAGAATGTTGGGGAGTCTGACAGTTGCTCTTCGTTGCTCGGTGGTTTTCGCCGGGTACTCAGGGTTTCTTCACCCGTAAAACTATCCGACACGAGGTGAGCATGGCTGTCGAACGTGTCGTTAAAACCCAAATAAATAAATAAATAAATAAATAAATAAATAAATAAATAAATAAATAAATAAATAAATAAATAAATCATTAGCATTTTAAAAGATATGGCAATTTTCCAACCGATAAAAACAGACCGGCTCGAAAAAGTCTAATCGGAGGAGGTAAGCCTTAATTTTACGGGACACTGTAGCCGTATGGTGGAAATTAGTAATCCATCCATTTGATTTTCTCGTACCGATAGAACTTATTAAATAGAAATAGTTTCATTGTTTCAAGTTTTGCTAAAGTATTTGAACACCACAAGCGGAGTAGTGTAAATGCTCTAGAAAATTCATTTCTGGCCTTTGCAATTTTACCCTTTACAGTTCTACGGTTGTAACTCGTGCAAGTCTAGAGATAAGAATGAATTTAGGAAACATGAATTCTTGAGCAAGACTTATGGCCCAGCAGGTATTTCTAGTTAAGTTTCGTCTGCCTGTCCAGGCAGACGACACTTTACTAGAAGCAACTGCTCAAATTGTACGATTCTCCTTGCTCACTTTTATCCTGAGCACAAGACTTCAGTGCGAGAATATCTGCTGTTATACATCATGGAAGAGGCGACTCTACTTTGGGTTTCCATGTATACTCACCCTATACGATTCTTCTTTCGGGATGAATCCATTTTGTATTTTTAGGAATATTAATTGAAAATTTAATTTCATAGCCCTACTGACCGGTAAAATTAAATCGTTAATGTTCCTCGCCGCCAATTTATTTTTCTTTGTGTAGTCTGGATGTTTTTTGTTTGTTTGTCTGTGTAATGGGGTTTAGCGATACCTTCAGTAGCCAGAGTGTTATCGTGTCGGGCATTTTCACGTGTCCTGAAAGCCGGAATACCCGAAGGGAACCACAGAGCAACGGCGAATAGCTGTCGAAGCTGGGTGGGCATTGGTTGATGGCAGGTATACCATCGTTGTGTCCCACTCCTTGGTATACAGCATCACCTGCTCCCGCATAAGCAATCGGGTTGTATTTTGCTCAAGGATATAAGTCAGAGGACGTAGGTAAGGCTCGATTAATGCTAATGATCAAACCACTGCAGGTGCCCCCTCCTTTGTGTAATCAAGTAATGCTAAATTTCCCACTATGCAAAACATACACATACAATGTACAAAGACTTCAATTTGTTGCAACTGACCTGTGAAATTTAAGCTTTGCCCGTCACATGATTTGAGCACAAATGAAGCGAGTACAAAGAAAATCAACTGCATAACTGCTGAAAATACCATCCGCACATACAGTCTTCGTTCGTACTTTTTTCTGTCAATCCCAGTTGCTTTTGCTATTTATACGAAACGAGTCACGTGTCTTCGACTCTCCACTGGTCTTCACCAACCAAATTCAACAGGTGAGATTAACATTGCGGAACATTTACGCAGTATTCGAAAAGCTATTTTGTTTTTCGTGCTTCAAAATAAACTGAAGTCGTGTGAAATCCGTTTCAAATAGCAAAACGTCTTCATTGGAATGAAAACAAACACACACGATTTTGTTTTGTTTGCTTCTGGAATCCAATTCATTCACCCTTCACAAGACCTGGATGTGAGAGGAGTGGCGGACTGGACAATAACGTGTAACTGCGAGAACGAGATTGGTCTTTGAAGAGATAGAGGTTGTTGCCGGATGCCACAGGCACCGAGCAACAATCTCTATCTCTTTACCTTCTCCCAACCTTCTGTCTACCAAAAGAGTTCACAGGCAATCGACAAAGTATCTAATGTTTACGATACACAAAAGCATTCTCAGAAGTGCTACGATGTTGGGTGTATTCTCGCCTTGGAGGTGTCGCGTCCATTACAGCATCCTTTTTGAATTTGTAATAAAATCACGTTTTGATTGAAATCAATGTATACAAATTGAATAAATTAATTGTGATCAATAATTACTTATTTTTCTTATAAGATAACACCAGATATTTAATAAAAACTGAATTAAACAGTCAAACACCGAAACAATGACTCTGCTCTCTAAATGTGTTTTCTCATTAGTTGTTAACCTTGGTTTTGAGGTGAGGCGCCGCGAGCTTTACTGCGATCTCGATGAAACAGTCAGCCTTTGTCTGGGGAAGATCTGTACTGCTTTGTGTAATGGCACAAGACCATTATTCAAGTTAAAATCTTCTGAAAGCCGTTTCATCGTAAATTTGTGATATGGATGGCGTTGTCGATAAGTTGATTGTTTTGACTTCGGTTCATTAGGTTTCGTTTGGAATTTTGTTGATTGTTGAATTGCAGGATTATTTTTTGACAACAACCCTCTTACAAACATCTCATCTCAGCGTCCATGCCAACTCCCCACTTTGATCGAGTGCCTAGATCCACGACTCCAGGATGCGAAAGAGGCAAAGGGGAGGTCACAAATCCATTTGATATATATATATATAGGGAATTATAGCATTGGACGTTGTTAAATGCCTCTTTTAGGCGAGCATTTAGTGAATCAGAGGGTCATACAATGAATACAGCATCATCCATGTCTTCAGAATTGATACATGCTGTATTCGGGTAATTACGGACTCCATTCATACATATTGTAAGATAAAGTGACGAATGCTCACTTACCTCTCTGTTTTGATTGCATGTCCCCTTCTGGTAACGATTCGATCTATTCCCTCTCTATCAGTTCGTCCTTTTTGTCAGTCTTTCCTCTTGCTGTGGAAGTGTTTGAAATGGGTGTAGAAGCTAAGCGGTAATGTCTGGGCGGAGTGAAACGTTGCTACTATATAGTTCTCTCTTGCTTTATTGTTGAATTAACACAATCGCTTTTAGTGATTTATACTAAGGCCACACAAAGTTGATCTTCTGTTTCTCAGGCCATTATTTGTGAAATTGCATGCGGGCGAGCGGTTTTTTATTTTATTTTTTATTTCAGTAATTACTTCTTTGCCATCAAAAGTTCATGTTCGTGGTTCAAGTTTTAGGCCTCATAATCTACAGAATAGTATGGGTGGTGGTGGTGGTGGTGTATTTCATCCCTTGAGAGCAAGAAGGCTTTGCAATGCTAAAGCATTGCAAAGCCTTCTTGCACTCAAGGGACAAATTCATCAATTTTTTTAACTTGGGCAAAATATCAGACATAAACCATTTAATTTAAATTTTTTTAAAGTTTAAATTGGTAATAAAAAGAGAGCATGCGACAGCCAAAAGGACCATGCGGGAGGGCCTGAGAAACAGATTTTTTCATTTTTTAGGCCTAACAAGAAAATGTTTTTTTCCAACCGTATTCATCATCCCTGATTTATCTCGTCCTGAAAATCGACTTTCGATAAAGTTATCACCCCTGAAATTATTCGACGAGCGGGGAATGTCTAATTAAGAAGCATATAATTGTTGAGGGAACACCCATAGCAGCAATAGAAAATAAAGGGAAGCTTCCTTTTGTTACTTTTTATAAACACAAAAACAATCTCTTCCAATGACGGCACTTGCCATGATCATTTCGTGGAAATTCCGTGATTTATTCGTCAAACATTTTGTTTGTCTTGCAAAACAGATATATTTCGAAAGCATCGCCTAAGCACTACAACATCAGTTCGGCTCATGTACGTTTCTTATATAAGTCTAATCTAATGTGGGATTCAATAAATGCGGGCTACTCTAAAAACCCGTTCTGCCATGGTGTCTTGCAAAGACAATAACTGCACTTTTCATCTTTTCAACGGACATTAATATCAATAAACGACAACATCAACAACAAAAAAGTCGCAAAATGATATTTTATACAAAAACTGATTAATTGATGAAAATAAACGTCATTTGGTGTTAGGGGGACCTGTCAAGTCATAATTTTCTCTACTCAACATTAATGTTTGGTGTAATTTGCCGAACATCAGAGCCAGATTATTTGAATGGAAGTGTTTGTGTTTCGAAACAAGAACTTGCTTGCTTCTAGAATCCAATTCATTCACCCTTCACAAGACCTGGATGTGAGAGGAGTGGCGGACTGGACAATAACGTGTAACTGCGATTACGAAAGATATGTTTTTATTTAGGCGCACAAAACCTTTCGAAGTGATCGACTGTCTTCTTCCTGTTATTTGAAGGAAACGTGTCATAATTTGGGGCATAGTTTTATTTGTTCTGAAGGTTATTATACACCAAATAAGCAAACAATACGATGTTACCAAAATCTGTGCCAATGGATTGTACAAAAGGAGATGTTTATATTTCTGGAGATATTATCAGTTACCCCGTATCTGTAGTACAGGTTTTACCTACCTGAAGCCAGCCGTAGCCACGAGGCCGATGCTTCATGGGATGATGCTGGGTTCGAGTGGGTGAAAACCTCTACCACGTGAATAAACATGGGGTGGCGATTTTATCTGTTGGCAACTAAGACTATCAATATTTGCACATACCCTGGGTCCCATTTGTTAGGAAGTAAAGCCTAGTTTAAAATAAAAGCAATTTAATGTATTATAATAATTTAACATGGAACATGCTTAGAACAGTCTGAAGTTTTAATCACTCCTCTTCTTTCTTTGGGCCGGCAAAATACACATTAACACTGTTAATGCAGCAGTTGCTAAATAATGGCATACCCCTACTACTATTAAACCCTGGCGAACTTTTCCCAGTACTAGTGTTTGATGGTCTGCCACGATATTTATTTCGGCGCCACGACGTCAACACACGAAATCAAATCCCGGAACGAGACAAATACACGATACGGATAATTTGCGTGTGTGTGAGCGGCAATATCGTGGGTTCAACACGATACGGGTTTATATCGTTTATGTCTCGACCAATCAAATTTCCGTTTACACTACAGTCAATAGATAATGCAGAATATGGTCAGTTATTTATTTAATATGGTTTTATTCCAGAATTGCCCATTTTCAAGCTCGACTGATATGACTTCAAACGTGTCTGATCTCGGACGATATGAACCAAGCCAGTGTTGTACCCCATTGATGCCTTACTGTGCGCAACCGTTTTGTTTACAGAGAAACCGTTCACTGTTATTCGCCAATCAGTTAGTAAAAATGGCGTTGCCGAGCAAAAGGGAGAAGTTTTTGTATGGTGGGGAAGTAATGATGGCAGTAAGTAAGGATTAGGTGGATGAAGTGAAGAAAGAAGAGAGTTGTACAGAAAATTCATCGCAAATAAATAGAGAGTAATCGCTTGACTGGACTGGTTACGTGAACTAATTCATTAGAGGTGGGGGATGTTGTACAAACACGAGTGCACGAATGCGCACGAGTGTTTTACAATATAGTCCCTCGCCTCGAATGAATTATTTCACGTAACCAGTCCAGTCAAGCGATTACTGTGTTTATTACTTTTCATTATTAACGATAATTATATTATTTAACCCTTTACCTAACGTAACGGCCAGCGCTATTCTCAAAAGTCGGCGAAAAATTTTCATTATTTTTTCATTTTTTGTCTCTAAAACATAGGTTATGACCCCTCATTTGAACGAGCTCGTCGAGCTCGTTCCAATGAGGGGTCATAACCTATGCTTTTGAGACAAAAAATGAAAATAATAGTTATTCAAGAATTTTTTTTTTGCACGTGTCGTCTGCTTTTCATGTTAGGTAAAAAGGTTAAAAAACCCCAAAAGACAATGAAGTACCCATTACACCCACGGGAAAGCGTCTTCGTTTGCGCGCACGGATACGTGACTCGATTGTTGATTGCATAATTCACTTGTGAAGTTATCGTTTATAATCAAACCCGGAAATTCTAGTAAATCACACTTTGGAAAGTAATAAAAATTCAGAGTCGCAAGCGAAGATTTGCCGAAGTGTGAGTGGAAGAAGAGGTAGTTTAGGTATCCGAACATCGCGATTTCCCGAGTTGGGGAGCCGAGATGTTCGGATAGCAGAACCATGAGAAGGAGAAGAGGAAACGTCGGATATTGTGAAAGTAATGAAAATGAAAAACAATCACAATTTTAGAAAACCGCGGATTTTTTGTAATTATTTGTTTTGGTTTAACAAAGAGGTTATTACATGGTTAGTTTCATATCAGCCTCGATACCAGCTCTTGGTAACATCGGTCTCAGGCTAAAATGAAGTTACCTCGGGCGAATATCTCGGCCGATATGATACTAACCAAGTAATAACCTCAAATCGTTTCCGGTGTTTAGAACACACTGTGTGGACAGTGTTACAATGTCTGCGGAGAGAACTGTCAAAATGTCTGAAGGAAGAACATACTGCAGCACCATTGGAACACATCTGATGATTTCATCAGCGTTGTGGGTTGGCATCGGTGTAATGGGTTCTCTTCTTGATCTCTTCCTCATTGATAGCACGGTCCTATCTCCACAGTCATCACCAGGAAAATGCACGTCCCCCATATAGCGTTGAACATGCTCAACATATCAAGTCAAGTTTAGTCAATCGTTTATGCCCATGTTGCCCATTTTAGAGGACTTCCACCCCAAGCTATGGTGACTGGGTCCTATTTTACCAGTACAACAGAACTCGTTTACCACAGTAAACAAGCATTGCGTTACTCCCAGGGGCTCCCACGGGGAGAGAAAATGGACTGTATTTCACGTTGAGCACATGCATAGATAGAGACAGTTAGGGTACCTGACAAATGGGTGTACACCGTTTGACAAGTCCGTTCCTCTCCTCGGAATATCCTTCAAGATAACCAAGTTTTCTCTTTGGAACACCAACCAATAAAATTAATTAAATAAGATCTAAGGCTGAGTGATAAAATTGCCGTTAACACTTTTAAATGGTTATGAATGGTTTATCTCATAAACAAGAAATTACTATATGCATAACGGCCATCAGATAACGTTTTCTTTATTCTCGGACTGGGGTAAATAAATTCTCTGCCAAAAGTCTTAAAACTGCTTTTTATCATCAGTGCTAAGTGGTTTGATCAACACAGATTAGAGAAATAATAGAAAGTATTAATAAAATAAAAACAAAGCGTATAACAATAAACTTTCTTTCCCAGCCGTCAGTGACGTAGCGGAAAATCTTGTGCTCCCCCCCCCTCCCCGCGAGATAGAGACTGGGCCCTTTCATAATGGTGGTTGCCTTTAAAACGGGAGCAAATTTATTGTTAGCTTACAGGATTTCACGTAGTACATACGCCATAAATTAAATGAAGGTATAGCCTGTAGGATCGATTCTAAAAGTACGACTCTGTAGATTTTTTCATAACATGTTTTAAGTTTCACCCCCACCATCCAACGATACACTCATGCACTCCCAACATGTGTGACTTGAGAGGCACCATGTATGTATATTGTTCATTTCTCACCCCTATCAGTTACAATAATGTAGCGTTCACTTAACCCTTTAACCTAACCTGAATCCTGCCACTGAGAAAATCGTTGTTGGACACACAATTTATATATTCTATAACTGGTGACAAAACTGCAAAGAATAAACAAAGAAACGACAACTTTGAGGGAATTCAATGAGAAATTAATGCTACAGCCATAAAGGGCTGAAGGATTAAATTATTATTCAACCTCCCCACGAATGCAGTACTGATTTCACCATCCCTCGAACAGTACTGATTTCACCATCCCTCGAAACGACAGTGAAAAAGTCTATCAGTAGGGCCCAGTGACTCTCAAATGTCAGATCAAATCGTGACCCGAATCGAATCTAATTTCGAATCGAATCTCAACGCACTTCAAGCTGGAGATATTGCATCTTCTTACAACAGTAAATACGACCAACAACAGAAAAGCAGACGACACTTGCAAAAAATTCCTGAATAGCTATTATTTCCTTTTTTTGTCTCGAAAACAAAGGTTATGACCCCTCATTGGAACGAGCTCGACGAGCTCGTTCCAATGGGAGGTCATAACCTATGTTTTAGAGACAAAAAAATGAAAAAATAAAATGAAAATTAATTGGCGATTTTTGAGAATAGCGCTGGCCGTTACGTTTGGTAAAGGGTTGAAAAATATAATCATCGTTAATAATGAAAAGTAATAAACAGAGTTTATTAACTAAAGTGTTGTATGCGACGACTGCCTGTCCGCCGGGACAAATCAATAAAAAAGCGGAAACAGTTTCTGAAGCCAAAGCTCCTGGAACTCTTCTTCTATCATCAGGTCTCCTGCGAGGAGACCTGATGCTAGAAAAAGTGTTCAAAAGGAGAAACTTCGGGAGATTTTGAGAACGTCTCAATGATTCGGAAATTTCCGAAGCGGAGCTGTTCATTGTCATTTATTTATCATTTATTGGGATTTAACAACACTTTAGACAGCTACTTTCACCTCGTGTCGCACAGTTTTACGGGTGCAGGAAAACCGGAGTACCCGGAAAGAACCACCGAGCAACGGCGAGCAACTGCCAGACTCCCCAACATACTAACTCCACACAAGCAGGGTTAGCATTGGTTGAAGACAGGTGCACCGTAGACGTGCAGTACGCCTTAGTACACAGCGCCACCTTGCCTCACGTGGGCAATCGGGACGAAGTGCCTTGCCCAAGGACACAACGCAACGGGGATCGAGTCGTGGAACTTTCGGTTTTGAAGTCCAGTTCGATAACCACTGAGCCACCGCGCCTCCAAGCGGTGCGACTCAATTCGAATGGAATCAAATAAGGGGTACGAGTTTCAAAGCTTTGTATGGCACTACGTAAAGATCTCATTTTGAAATTGCCATTCCTCGCGTAATTTAAAGCAGAGGAATTGATATAAGCTGTGAAAGCATTGAAGGGTTAATTTCAAAACGAACCCAGATCACCACACTGAGAGGACTTTTGAAAGAAGATTTTCGCTATCCTGTTAATCCGTCATATCCAGTATTTTTCTGAAAGCATTTAACTAACAACAAGAGACTTTATTGATACAGTCGGAAGATGGTATCATATTCTATCGACAAAACATTCTTTGCTCAATATTTGTCAAGACATCACAGTGAGAATTTTATCCACGATTGTTTAGGGATGAATTACCGAAATCCATAGTTGCATGTCAAGACTAATATGTCCGGGAATGTCAGACAGATGAATAATACTCCGAGAGCTATAAAAGACAGGAGTGTGACTTGTGTGTGCTTAGACACCCAACACAACCCAAATGTTTGATTTTAATTTTAACCCTCCGCAACTGGAGGTATATTCTATACCAGTTCAACGTCATCTAGTGGAAGAGTCCCTACCGGGACGACCCGCGTTGTGTCCCTGGGTAAGGCACTTTATCCCGGTTACCTACACGGGGGCACGATGACGCCGTGTACTAAGGCGTATTGCACGTCGATGGTGCACATGTCTTCAATCGCTGTAACCCTGCTTGAGCGGAGCTTGAACAGAGTTAGAATGTTGAGGAGCTGACAGTTGCTCGTCGATGCTTGGTGGTTCTCTCTGAGTATGCTCAGGCTTTCTCCGCCTGTAAAACTGCCACGGTCACGATTAGCCATTGTGCGTAAGTATGTGACATTAAACACCAATAAATAAATAAATAAATAAATAAATAAATAAATAAATAAATAAATAGTGGCAGAATCTGAATATGTTACCTGGGGTAAGACCGATCCATATTTTCAACGTGCAGCCTTGAGGCTGCGCGTGGAAAATCTTGATTGGTCTACCACACAAATTCGCCAAGCAACTATCTACTTTATGAATTTAGGTGGTAGCACGATCCTGGAGAGGGAAACGGGCTTCCGTTTCAAAGGGTTAACCCTTTACGAAATGTATTGCCATATCCGACCGATCTTTGCTTCTAAAACATAGTTCGTCGACCCAATGGAACATGCTCAGCAGGCAAGTTCCAGTGCGTCGATTATAAAACTTTGTTTTTTGAAAAAGGTATAGGATTTTAAATACTTCAGACTTCTTTTTTGCAAGTGTCGTTTTCTAGCTGTGTAATATAGCGACATGTTGCTACATTACTTTTCGTTGAAATAAGATGACGTTTTTTCCTTCTAAATATGTATGAAATCGTATAATTCAGTTGAATGGACGAGAGAACGATCGGATGGAGTAATAAATAAAGGAATGGCTTTTACGGTATATTAAATTATGCAGTTACCATTATATGCAGATACTGAAGAGACAAATCACAATTATGAGCACACGACCGGTACCCAACGAAGGTGATTTGTTTTAAATGTTGTTATTATTATTTTGATTATTAATTAATCAATAAAAAATACCACAGAGATGAAAACAGTTTTGAAAGTATGATTCGAATCTGCACATTGGTCAGAATTTTTATTAATTCGAACGTTATCCCCAATACGTTAACAAGATCATATCTGTAAATAAATGTTTATTATAAATTTATTTCGTAGCATTTCTACGCCGAAGTCAGAGAACACTTGTTGCATTTAGAACTTCTCCAATAGATTCAATGAACTAGGGAAACCTTCTCTTGAGAAGCACAGAACAAAACTTTCATTGTAACGTGCATCCAAATTGTGTGCAAACACATTACACTCCACCAAGGATGACATGTCGAACCATCGAAATGTTGCCATTTTCTATACAAGACAGAAACATATCCCTCAACTGGGCATCAGAATAAAGCACTTGCACCAGATTCAGTAACAGAGAACCAGGGAATAACATATTCCTCATTGGTATATGAAAAAATCCAATATTACTTTGGACCTTGCTACTTCCGACAAATCTATGACAAGCACTTTGCACTTCAAGCAAAAACATACGTGTACATGTACAGCATATCAAAAGATTTTTACAGATGGATCTAGAAATGGTGGCAAAGTATAATTGGCTGTGATCAATGGTGATCAGATTACCTCAATCAGAATACCAAACAAAAGTCCAATTTTCACAACTGAAGTTAAAGATTTACAACTTGCACTCACACAAATCGAGAATAAAAAAGAGGGGGGAGTAATTTTTTCTCAGATTCTCTTTTCTCTTTGCTAGCATTACTCCACCACAGGTTGGAAAATCCTATGAATTTAGAACTTGGTGCGAAATTTCATACGCTAATATCAGCCTAATATAATTTCGTGTATTGTCGGTTACCTGGATATGTTGGCAACCCTGGTATCACCAGAACAGACACTGTTTCAAAACAGGTCTTAATCCTTTGAATCCAAGAGACCGCTTCTCTGGGCCAGGAACCTAATACGTCATAATTTCATTAAGCATAATGGCTGCTGAGCGATAATGTTCGGTAGACCAATCAATATTTTCAACGTGCAGCCTCAAGGCTGCACGTTGAAAATATTGATTGGTCGATCCCCCATAATGCAAATGGACTCGGTGAACGGACATGAAAGATACCGCTAGGGTTCCAAGGGTTAAGCAAGTATTATCACTGATTTTCAGTTTCCTTTCAGCGGTTTTAAACCACATACTGGTAACTACATCAGATCTATGTGGTAAGTGGAATGGGATCGGGCCGACAAATAACCGGAGCCTCAATGTCACGGAACATATAATAAAAAGAAAATCTACGCTATTTAGGTGAATATTGTGAATTATCTCATCCAAGGCAGAGCATTTATGGCCAGGCGATTCGGTGTCGAAGACCCGGGGTCGACTCCCGTCGAGGCCACCTTTCAAAGAAGTTTACAGTTTTCAATCCAGTGGCGCGGTGTTAGGACGGCGCCTGTTGGAATTCCTACTTGACATAGGCGATATATATAATTATCAAAATATATAGACTCAGGTGTATTCGGTAAAAGACACATTTTCCACAAATACCCATTTCTAAATTTTGTAGTTTCGAACAGCATTTCTCCAAAAAAATCCATTTATCCTTAAACCCCCCACCCCGCCCCCACCCCCACCCCAATTTTTACTTAAACCTTAATTATTAGATCCAGTAATTTGAAACAATCATTTGTATGTAATTTCCCATGAAGAAAGTTACCATAACTGTATACCTATTACGGATGTTATTATGTTTATGCTTACATTCGACATAATATCCAAAAATGCGAACAAATAACTTATTTTTGTGTAAAGATTCTACACAGATATGGACTTTTGTGGGAAATACTGTTCGAAACTACCATATTTAGAAACGGTTATTTATGAAAAATGTTTCTTTTACCGAATGCACCCTATTTGTTCAATGAGTGTGAGGAATGAAAACAATATTTTGCACTTTTCCTCAAAGTTTTATCAAAAACAAGCAAAAACTGCACTTTTCACCCGAACAGCATATGATCTGGAAATTTAGAAATGGATTTTCAGAATCACCATCAAATTCCGATTTAGAAAACACCTACAAACCATTGGACCTCAGACATATAATTAAAAGTCCTGCAGCTCTTGGACTAGCAGCAGATTGAACATTGGAGAGATTCTCCAGCATGATATCTCTGAAAAATATCTCACGCAATTCATCTTTAGGGGAGAAATATAGATTTTTTTTTAAAACTCTGTAGTGGCAGCACATCATACAATTCTAAAGTTTTGGGTAACGCAAGGCAATTGTCATTGACAGTGATTGACGTTTGTTTAAAAGTTTTCAGTTCTTTCGACCGCTACTATGAAAGGTAGGCGAGGGAAATATGGAGGTAGGCGAGCGAAATGGTTCATTTCCACTAGACCAATTCCCTTTAGGCCAATTCCGACAAAGTCAGTTCCCTTTAGACCAATTCCCCTTAGACCAACTGATGTGTTCTCCTTTTAAAATAATTCTATATCAATAATTTGATATATATATAAATATGTATAAATGTATTTAATGTTATTGATATTCAAGCCTGAAAATAAGCAGTCTGTCATTTGCAGAATGAGGTCCCCAGAGGGTGAATTTCCTGATGCTATCCCATACAGTGGGCCAGTTTATCCTCTGGGTACATGTTTCTGTTTATGTTTGAGACCTTGATTCAGGAAGAGGTTCACAGAGGGTAAATTTAGTGATGCTACCCTGCTGTGCAGGGTAGCATCACCAAATTCACCCTCTGGGGACTTCATTTTTTAGATGATAGTCTGCTTATTTTTGGCTTCTTGATATTTTATAGATGTTGGGTAGATTTTTCATAACAATTGTTATAGTAATCACACACTTTCAAAGGCTGCGATTCTTTTTATTATTTTTTTATCAAATAAAGTGCTTATCAATAAATAAATGTTGTCTTAATTATCCTTAATCAACCTTTATTCAAAAAAAAGTATGTAGTTGGTCTAAGGGGAATTGGTCTTTTGAGAATTGGCCTAAAGGGAATTGGTCTAAAGGGAATTGGTCTAGTGGGAAGACACCGAGTGAAATATGGGTTACCTAATTTCTTTTAATGCGAACGATAAACAAACGAAGCCCTCGCTCGCATATTTGGGCAGGTTATTTACTTCGCAAAATCGAATTGTTTCGAAAGGTTATTTTTTGACAAACAGTATTGCTCTATTTCACAATTTGTCTATTTGACACGCTCTGCGCAGTATTGTCAGTGCTCACGGCGTTGTCAACAAAGAGTTGAAAGGATGCACGTGAAAGGATACTTTCAGAAATACAAAAAATTAAGTTGGGATCACGAGCTTGGTTATCTTTTTTATACTTCGATTACTGTGTGTTTTCCACGTTACCCGATGCAGTGCGGACAGTGGGAAATGTGGTTGGTATACTACGCGTGGAATACGGCTTACGTTTGAGAACGTCATGTAAGAATGCATCTGGTTTGTCGGTACGCATCTGAGTAACGTTATGACGTGAATGGATGCTTCGACATAAAACAGTCTCAAGTAATAATGTAAACAGACCACCGAAGGTGATATTTTTCTTCAAAAAATTCAGCTACATCTACTTAATTCAGGTTTAGCTCTTAACCTGCTGAGTATTTTCTATATATATTTTTATAAAATCTAGTCATGGCTGCTGTAAAGCAGCCATGACTAGATTTGCTGAAAAATTAATCTAAATGTAACACAAGAAATCATTGGTGAAATAAATCCATTCAATTCACATGGGGCAAATACGATAAAATGTGTTCAACGTATACTTATTCGTGAGACAAGAGAACCCATGTGCTGAGCAGGAATATCCGCCAGCAGCATGCAAAGGGTTAATAGAGGTATAAATACAGAACACAACTATGATAGAGTACGGGAGTCTGGGGCGGGGGGGGGGGGGTCGAGATCGGATTCAACGACCTTGTTGGAGTTTTTCCTGTATTACACGAGCGCTTCCAGCGCTCGTGAAATACAGGGAAAACTCCCACTCGAGACGTTGATCACAGTTTCCCATACCCCACCCTAGTTGTGTTCTTTCTTATTTCCGTTTTGAGCAGATTTTTTTTTCACTCACATCTTTTAACTCTTTACGTATCGTAACGGATTTATCCGACCAAATGTATTCATAAAAATTGCCTTTGATGTTTTTTTCAATTTTTGTCTAAAAACGTAGTTTATGACCACTCGTTAGAGCCACCTCGTTCCAATGAAGGTCCGTAAACTATATTTCGAAGGCAAAAAATGAAACGTTTAGTTATTCAAGATTTTATTTCAATAGTTGTCGTCTTTTAGTCGTGTCAGGTAAAGAGTCAAACGGTACGAGATATACTCCCGGAGGCCAACGTGGCAATTTTGCCGTAAAAATCGAGATGTCATAGCGGAAAATAGGACCACAGCTGGGAGGTAATCACACCTGTCAGGTCTAGATTACTCACTAAGCATCGAACGACTAATAACGCTAAAGAACAAACGACATGTAGGACAATAAATCTTTTAAACAACTCCGAGAGAAGATGTTGCCCCAGTGACATTTTGTGGCACTCATTCTTTCAAGGGCGCTCTCCTCTGTTTGCCAGATAGAATGTTTTCCAGTTCAGCCATACCGAAATACTTCCCCCGAAGACAGCAGCATATTACTGAAGATCTAGTCTCAAAATTAACAAAAAAGTGAATTATAAAATGAACATTTAATGACGAGTCGCATTGGAAAGCTGTTTGTATACTAGCGGAAAAAAAGAAACGCAAGTCTTTTTCTGTGGTAAATAATTCAAATGTGTTATGGATGTGTGTTTCATTGTTTGAATTTTGATGTTATTTCTTCATTACTGAATAATTACATTGTTAATGTAGTTATACGTTTTGGGTCCAAATACTCAATTCCCATTGGTCAGCTGGGTAAAAATGTCATGACGAAATGTAATTCATTTTCCAATGAATACATTTGGTCGAACTTTGACCCGCATTTACGGTAGAGCGCAGTTGACAGAATGTAATTCGGGCGGTGTTTGGGTGGGTTTTTAACTTTTAGCGCCTCTCGCAGTGATCAACTCCGCTGCTGTTTCTTTGGTGACATTTCCCAACTATGGCATAAAGCCCGTTACTAAAATACTCGTTTCCATTTCTAAAGTTGTGAAAATTAAAAATCAGAGTTATGCGCTTTGTCTTTTGTGTGAGGTGGTTTTTCGCCTCGTTCGTTCGTACATGTTTTATTTCGTCTTTCTGCTTTGTTGTTTGGCAAAAAGTAGTTTAAACAGTTACGGAATGTAATTATAAGAATTGAATGCAATCTTTATAATATCTTTATTGGAGTATGAACGTGTGAGAATGGGTACAAATTGAATGAATCCATTCGGGATTCATACATAATTTGTACCCATTCTCACACGTTCATACTCCAATAAAGATTATAAAAATTGCATTCAATTCTTAATTAAAATTAACGCGTTTTATTGTCTTAACACAGACGGTGTTTGCATTGATAACATTCAAACGTGGGTTGCCTACGCCATTTCATAATCAAAATCAATAGCGGGTCTGCCCACCGCGGGCTGTTCTAACTCTGCTTACCATTGACCCCATCAAGTTGTCTATGGTCCTTTGTGGGATGTTATTCCACTCCTGAAGAAGGACCGGCGTGAGCTGAGTGATGTTGTTTGGGACGTTGACAACCGTCCTGATCCTCCTGCCCAGCTCGTCCTACAAATTCTCGAACAGGGACAACTCTGTACTGTAGGGAGGACAATCGAGAACTGGGGCATTGTTTTGGTTGAGGAAATCACGACAAACCCTAGCAACGTGTGGCCTCGCATTATCCTGTTGCAACGAAAGGTTACGCGAATGGACAAGTGGAAGGACGTGAGGCATGATGACCTGATCCAGATATCTTACGACTGTAGGATTGGGATGGATAACCACGAGAGGTGTTTTCACGCCATGAGAAATCCCCTCAAACCCCGAATCTGTCGTTTTCCTTAACGCATGCGTCAGAATATCGCTCACCTCGACGTCGATAGCAACGTTGTCGTCCATCTGACCTGTAAAGCGTAAACCGAGATTCATCAGTGAATAACACACGTGTCCAGTGGGCCAAGTAAAACCGATTTGGTGCATGTACCCGCAGCCATTACAATCGACGTTGACGTCGCCTGGGTGTAAGTTGCGAACCAACGTAGGGACATCGTGGTCTTGAATTGAACTTCCGAAACCGATTCCTAACTGTTCTTGGATACACTCGGCGATCATGAGAGCCTACAGCCTGACTCGCCGTCCCCGTCGCCGTCTGAAATCGGTTAAGGAGGCATGAGAGACTTATGCCTCTATCTTGACATCCGCTTCTGGGGCGGTCAGCTAATCTTTCTGTGGCACTGAGACGCCCAACTAAATGAGCTATCGTTGATTTATGGACCCCAAATTGCTAGTGACGAGGCGCTGCGTGTTGAATAATTAGAGCAATAGCCCTGCCCCTGTCAACTTCGGACAATCGCGGAATTTTGCTTTTCAATCGAGTTGAAAGATATGTTGTGCAATCGACGTGTACTGTTCAAAACGTCGGGGTTTTCAAGCCCATAGAACCTGAGAGACCCCGGAATGCACGCTTTGTCGAAAAATCTGTTGAAAGCATGCAGCGTCGAACCCGGTCATGGTTGACTGAATTTTAACCAAAGACTCTTTACACGGTACACCGAGGTACATTACATGGAGAGTGGATTGTAACTAAATCACCCGCGGAGTGGAGTTATCACCCAAACTATAACTTTCAAATTCTGTACATATGGACAAAAATACAAGCAATGTTTCAGCCAATGGACCTCCGGGTTTAACCCGGAGGTCCACTGGCTGAAACTTTGCTGGTGCTGGTTATGCTTTGCAACAAATTTGTAATTATTCCTTGGGTGGAATCTCCACTCCGCGGGTGATTTAGTGATAATACACTCTCCACGTACTGTAGCTGTCTGTTAAATTTTACTACATTTGGTCTACAGATAAAAAAAATTATATTACCAAAACTGAACTTTCGTTTCTTTTTTCCATCAGTACGAGCGAAGTTCGACTGTTCCTCTTATTCACGAACTTGATCAATACAGACAATTCCATAATAAAGATGGGCGGTGGTTCTCTCCGGGTACTCCGGCTTCCTCCACCCGTAAACAATATCACGGTCATGATTAGCCATTGTGCATAAGTATGTGACCTTAAACACCAATAAATAAATAAATAAAGATGGGGTGAGTAATCAGGGCCTCCCCCAGAGAGGGAGGGGTGAGACTGATATCTTCTACCACCACATGCCTACTGAGATACGTTTGTGCCGGGTGAGATACCTGGGTGAGACAATTATTATCCCTGATGTGTGAGGGTGTGAGATGGGGAAATCTCACCCGAGGGCAAGATATTTGGGGCAGACTCGAGGCTTGCCGTCGTCAGAAGTAATTCAGGGGGCACGTGCAGCTATATCGAACAATTTTGTTGTCTATTTTCTGAACAAATGAATTTGCTTATCAGAAAGAGCACACAAAAGTTCTGTATATACCACAGGTATATACCGCGAAAATAATCCCAACACCACCAAGACAGGGGTTAACCCTTTACCTAACGTGAAAAGCAGACGACACTTGCAAAAATAATTCTTGAATAACTAATTTTTTTCATTTTTTGTCTCAAAAACATAGGTTATGACCCCTCGTTGGAACGAGCTCGACGAGCTCGTTCCAACGAGGGGTCATAACCTATGTTTTTGAGACAAAAAATGAAAACAATAATGAGAATTAATTAGCGATTTTTGAGAATAGCGCTGGCCGGTTTTGGCCGTTACGTTAGGTAAAGGGTTAAATATTTGTAGCGAAATGAACACTGACACATTCCGATGACGGCGTTTTATGAATTATGCAATGTATTCGCAAAACTTTTCGACAGGAATTTCGTGCAACTCTCTCCAGTCACAATGGCGTTCTCCCCAAAATTCCTATAAAAGAGCCAAGTCGCCTTTGGTTTTGCTGTCTGTTTTTTCATTTCTTTTTTCTTCGACAAACGTTCGTCTGCTAAACGTGACACCATGTTGTTTGTTTACAGAAGAACGTGCGATGATTGAGAAGTCCTGCGCTCATTAATATGCTAATAAGCCGGTCACGTAGGTCATGTGAGATAGATATCTATTTCACATGGCCTTTTCACATGAGACACGCATATCTTGCATTTGAAGTGGGTGGAGAACGTCTATCTTACTCATCCCACTTGACCATCCTCAATTGAATGTTCACTGACCTTCGGACTATTTCATCATCTTCTACATTTTGTAAACAAACTTGGAGTTCCGCTTCATTTCAAATGACACACCTACCCAATTCCACCCTATTCCACTCGAGAACGATTTTTCTCCCACTTGTCGCCACATGACGCCATCGATATCAATAATTTCAAAAGTGACGTCATCGGAATGTCAGCGGTTTTAACTTTCTTCAGTATCTTAACCCATTGATGAGTGAGCTACCGTCGTTTTTCTTTGGTACATGGTATTTATTACACGATTGTTCTGTGAAATCCCCATCTACAGCAACACTAGACCATGCGGAAAATGAAAACCCGTTCCGCACACATGTGCTGGAGGGAAATTGTTGGTGGTCTATTTTCAAATAGAAGCAAAATTTCACTGGAATTTTCTACAAATCGTGCAACGAAATTACAATTTGAATCGCTAGCGATAGCTGAAAATTGTAACACGGGTTCCTCTCGCAAATTTGGTTGGCGATAAAATGTGTTGATAGTTCGTCCCCTGAGTTCCAATGTGTTCCGTGTGCCTAATGGCACATAGAGCACACTGGAACTCAGGGGACGAGTTGTCAAATGAATTGCTGAGTGTCCTTCTAATAACTTCGTTTTTAGACGTGAAGGCGTGTAATAAACACAGAACGACGCACGCGTGTGAATGGGTTAATCGATATGGCATTTGTGCCATCGCGGAAGAATAAAACTTCATGCGTGTGGCCTCTCGTTCTATCCTTCCGCGCTTGCGTTCGTGCCATATCGGTTAACTCATTCACACGCGTGTGTCGATGTGTGTATACATGGAATGTTACCATGCTCTTTCCGAAAAATGCAATTAATTTTTCTCTACAATCAGTAGAATAGTAAATTTTCATAGCATGAGCAGTATTTTTATGATGTCATATGGAGTGTGGTGGGAGATTATTATTATCCCTGGTGGGTGATAGTTTGAGGTTGGGAAATCTCACCTGAGGGCAAGATATTTGGGCCAGATACGAGGCTTGCCGAGTATCTGGACCAAATATCTTGTCCCGAGGTTGAGATTTCCACATCTCACACCCATCCTCATTAGGGATAATTTTTGTCTCCCACCAAAACACTCTGACGTCATCAAAAGTAATCCATGGGCACGTTCATATTGTCCATTTCTGAATAAAACTGATTTACTTATCGGCAAAAGCGCACAAAGGTTCTGTATATACCACGCGTACATACCACAAAATTCAATTCCAACGCCGGTAAGACAGGCGTTAAAAGTTTGTAGCGAAATGAACATTGACGCATTCCGATGTGTAGCTCTCTCCACTCATAATGGCGTTCACCAAAAAAAATCGATTAACAGAGTCAAGTGTCCTTTGGTTTTGCGGTCTGTGTCTTTATTTCTATTTTCTTCTACAAACGCTCGTCTGCTAATATTTCCGAAACGCGACGCCATGTTGTTTGTTTACGGAAGAACGTACGATGATTAAAACGTCCGTGCGCTCATTAAATATGCTAATAAGCCGGTCACGTGGGTTACTCGAGATAGATATCTCTCTCACATGGCCTTCTCCCATGACACACGCATATCTTCCACAGGGAGTGGTGGGGAATGATTCTCGGGCGTTGTGAGGGTGGGATGGGAAATCTCACCCTCGGGAAAAATATTTGACCCAGACACGAAGCAAGTTTCGTGTCTGGGTGAAATATCTTCCACCTCTGGGGATATTTCCCTCCTCCCACCCACACCACTCGAGGATAATAATAATCCTCGAGTGATGTGGAGTGGAATGGGGAAAATACCACCAGAGGTGGAAGATATTTCACCCTGACAAACGGCTTCAGAGTGTATGGGTCGAATATCTTTCTCCGAAGGTGAGATTTGCCAACCTTGCCCCCAAATCACTCGAGGGTGATTTTACTTGCCCCGATGGCCAGATTTAACCATTCCATCCTACAGCGCACGAGGATGATTTTTTTTACCACGTCCCAAATGAGGTTATCGAAGTCAACATACTGTTCGTGCATTGTAAATGACTGTTCTACAATTTGACCGTGAAAAAAAAAATGAAATGTATATTCGGAAACACCATAGAACAGTTCCGTATATACTACTCCAACGTTAGCTCACGTCAGCTAAAGGGAGTTGAATGAGCTGACATTACAGTGTGACGTGACGTTTGAAACTATTAATTTCGATAACATCATGTGGGGGTGTCTCGAGAGAATAAACAAACCCGAGTGATGTGGAGGTGGAGTGGGGTGGGGTGGGGTGGGGTGGGGTGGGGAACTGTGTCAAATGAACCGAAGCGGTGTGCGTCATGTTTGTTATACAACTGGCGATGATGAAGTTGTACTTATTTACTCACTTTTGGGGGTTTAACGACACTTTCGAGAGCCAGGGCTACCTCGTGTCGGACAGTTTTACTGGTGGAGGAAGCCGGATTATCCGGAAAAAAACCGCCGAACAGCGGCGAGTAATGTCAGACTCCTCAACGTACCAACTCGCACAAGCAAGGTTAGCATTGGTTGAAAGCAAGTGCACTATCGAAGCGCAGTACGCCTAAGTGTGTATGGCCACCGTGCCCCCACATGGGCAATCAGGATTAAGTGGCTTACCCAAGGAATCTACAGTTAAAACTAGAAGCCCTGTCACGAACTGTGCGCTTATCTATTCTCAATTGCGCGTAGGAATTGCGCGCAATTACCATATCAAATGACATCCAAAGCACGGCAGGTTCTCCTGGTTACTCAAAGCAAACACAAGCAATGTTTCTGCCAATGGACCTCCGGGTTACTCGGAGGTCCATTGGCTTAAACATTGCATGTGCACAGGCCATATGTACAGAATTTGATGGCCTTTCTGTGGTTATAACGCGTAGATTAATGCGCAGATCGACGCGCTATTTGTGAGCATTTCATGACAGGACTTCTAGTTTTAACTGTACGCAGTTGCTCCTGGTGGGGATCGAACCATTGGCCTTTCAGTTTGAAGTCCAATGACACAACAACTGAGCCACAGCGCTCCCGATAAAGTTGTCTGGCGATCATCAACTATTCAAATTAGGATGACCACATGGGGTGGTTAAGATGTCTCACTCAGGCATCTTACCCGGGACGCCGGTATCTCAATAGACAGGTGGTGAGAGAAAAACAGCTGCTCTTGAATATGGCTGCGCAAGAAATTGGGATACCAAATCTTTAGGAAGAAAGGGGAAATTTTACCAATGGAATCGATGAATTTTACTATCGTTTGTTTACTGGGATTTAATGACACTTTCATCAGCCAGGATTAAACCATGTCGTCCAGTTTTGCGAGTGGGGGAAGCTAGTGTACCCGTAGAGAACTACCGAGCAACGACAGGTAACTGTCGAACTATCCAACTTACTAATCTGGCATAAGCAGTGTTAGCATCGGTTGAAGGCAAGTGTACCGATGTCGTGTCCTACGCCTTAGTATACAGAGCCAACATGCTCCAATACAGGGATACGTGATGAAGTGTTTTGCCCAAGAATACAATGTGGGTGACATGGTTCAGGGTCGTGTCGATGAATTTTACTATGATAGCAATACAAAAATAGGTGTGCCCAAATACTGTCTGACAAGAAAGGTATCATTTGAGAAATCGTTGCATTGTAGGTTCACGGGGCCCAGTTATTTGTAGAGTTATTATTATTAGTTTGGAATTCCCCAGCACGTGACAGAGGCAGAAGCGGACTGGCAGTTGGGTCCACCTTTTGGCGCATGAAATGTGAACATGGCCAAAAGGCGAAATGGATCTGATTACATAGACTGCTGGTATATCGAAATGTCCTCTAGGTGGACTGCCATTGGCAGTCCACATAGAGAACATTTCGATTTACCAGCAGTCTAGTCTGACATTGATCGGTCAGATGCATGGAAAACAGCGTTCTTCCCGTTCGAAAAATCAGAATGTTCTCCTATTGGGCCGAACTTTGGTCGTCCTACTGAGTCCGGACCCCTGTGGTCCAACCATTTTTGCCAACTGAGCGACAAAGATGATACAAAAATTCATCGAAAATGTCCTCTTTGTGGACAGCCATTGATCGCTCAGAGGAAAGGAAGCAACGTTCTTTCGGTTTGGAAAATCAAAATTGTGTCCGGGTCTGCTCCCCTCCCTCCCCTGGTACGTTTCGCGGCAACTTTTGGGTCCCAGTGCGCCCCTGGATAGAGGACTACCATGGAAGCTCCTAGGAAATTGAATTTCTATACAAATACTTTATGCGAACAACTTTAATTCATTATCCACCACTACCAGCAGGCGTTGCTTGCACAAAAAATGTTCTTGAGCAAAATATTTTTTAAAAAGAGTTTTGCTTCAAAGATATTGCTTGGGACCCCCAAAGAGCTCGTTCCACTAAGGTGTCATAAGCTATGTTTTTAGGCAAAGTTTGGAAATATTAAAATTTGAACGGTGGGTTTGTAAATAGCTTTGGCCGGAAGAAAATCGTTGCGCGAAGGCAACGCTTCGGCGAATGGATATTCGGGTCGAATACAGTGGTTCATATTTATTTATTGGTGTTTAAGGTCACATACTTATGCACAATGGCTAATCATGACCGTGACAGTTTTACGGGTGGATGAAGCCGGAGTACCCGGAGACAACCACCGAGCAACGACGAGCAGCTGCCAGCTCCCCAACATCGCAACTCCGCACTGCAGCACAGGCAAGGTTAGATTGGTTGAAGACATGCGCACCATCGACGTGCAGTAGGCCTTACTAGACGGCGTCATCGTGCTCCCGTGTGGACAATCGGGGTCAAGTGCCTTGCCCAAGGACACAACGCGGGAGTACGAATCGATCGCACAGACGGTCACCCATCCGAGGACGAACCGAGCTCGACGTTGCTTAACTTCGATGATCTGACGAGAAACGGTTTCCACAACGTCACCGCGCCCACCAGTGGTTCATAACCTGCACCTTTGCATTTGCTCTTTAAGTTTTGTTTTTCTCAGACTCGTTGAGCTATAGACTAAGCAGGAACTCCAATTTCTTCATACTTTTCACCCAGTGCCGGGGAGCTCTGTTGGGATTAAATTTATGCGAGAACGAGGTGCTTGCGCGTACTTGCGCCCTTGTAACGTAAGAGCCCGTCTAACAACCTTTCTTTAAAGAATTTAGTCAACGATAGTGGCTGTAGATTATTTTTGGATGTAAATACAGAGGGTGAGAGAGGGCCAGGGCGACGGCTCAGCACCAAAACTGATTTCAGCAAAACAGACTTCTATTGTTGTTTCGTTGTTCATTGGAGTATAGCAAAACCTCAACATCCAGGGTCATATCATGTCGGATAGTTTTGCAGTCGCAGGAAGACTGAGTATCCAGAAAGAACCACTGATCAACGGCTAGTAACTGCCAGACTTTGCAACTTACTATCCCGACACAGGCAGGGTTATCAGTGGCTGAAAGCAACTGTACCATCGTCGTGCGATGCGTCTTGGTGCACAGAGCAAACGCACTCACACTTGGGGAATTGGGATTAAGTGTCGTACCCATGGTCACAATGTAGTTGACGTAGTTCAGATTGAACTGTCCACCTTTCGATCTCAAGAAGCAGAAGTTGGGTCAGATTTCCTTTTACTCAGATAATAGTTCACTCCACTGAAAGATCCAAAATATAATTCCCAGGATCAATAATGATTAACATTATGTGTTTAACCCTTTACCCAACATAACGTCCACAACCGGCCAGCGCTATTCACAAAAATTGCCATTCAATTTTCATTATTTTTAAAAAAAATTCCTGAAAAAAAGCTTATGACCCTCATTGGAACGAGCTCGTTGAGCTCGTTCCAAGGAGGGGTCATAAGCTATGTTTTTGACGCAAAAATGAAAAAAAACCAGTTATTCAATAATTTTGTTTGCAAGTGTCGTCTGCTTTTCATGTTAGAGAAAGGGTTAAACACCACTTTAAAAAAACAAAATATTCCCAACATTAGGGTGTGTGGTGGAGGGGGGTGGGTGGGGGGTCGTCTTATAATATCATCCACTGCTTTGTATCGCCATTTTCAGTCGATAAATTTGTGGTGTTGCCCATCCACCGAAAATACTAATTACGTCACTGGTATTGTAAGATTGGCATGCTTTAAGAACTCTCTGACGGCAACATTAAGGGTAAAGTTCATTGTCCTGTAAGTGTGCCCTTTGCGGCAAGTTCAGATGTTTAGACTTTTTAATTAGCAATTATATATAAACTACTGCCCATTTTTGAATTAATCGATAATTATAGCTGTTACTTTAGAAAAATTAATTTAAGGGCCTAACCCAGTATAATTATCGTCTTGTTAAAACAAATTAATATTGTTAAGGTTTTAGATAATTACGTATAACGAATTGATTATTGATGTTGTTCCTGGATGCTTCCACGTTAAGCGCCTACCTGGAACGTCGTTAACATTTAAAAGAAATGAATCATGACGATTTTAGCTTAATGTTACACGAGATAACGTGTTCTGAATCACGTATAGCCTGGGGGGGGGGGGGGGGGGGTAGAGGATGAAAATCACCAGACCCGAGTTTTCCAAGAAGCGCAGAGTCCCAGTAATCGACAACAACCTTGCCTTACCTTATGTCTTTTTATTCCCTGACGGAACATAGGCCAAATTTTCTCCATCTGATCTTGTCCTTGGCTATCTTCTACACTTGTTGCCATGCTATCCCCTCATATTTCGTCTCTTTTTCCACGTTCCTCCGCCAGCTGTTCTTGAGTCTTCCTCTTTTGTGTTTCCCTTGCGGGTTCCAAGTGAGAACTTGCCTTGTGATAATGTCCTGTGGCTTTCTCAAGATATGTCCTGTCCATGTCCACTTTCTCATTTGTATCTGGAGGTCTATTGGGTCTTGTTTGGTTACTTACCACATTCTGGTGTTACTGAAGGTGTTTGGCCAGGAGATCTTCAGGATTCTTTTTAAGCATCTGTTCACGAAGGTTTGGATTTTCTTGTAGTGTTTGGGTGGCCCTACAACAATGTTGATGATAATTATTCATCAAGAAAATAGAATTTACAACCAAGATAATATATCCCAATTTACACGTTGCCTAAAAGCGTGCATAAGAGCTGAGTTTTCCTAGCAGGAAAAAGCTTATATCTGTTTTTTTCTTATATTCTGTTTTAGCGATATGTGCATGAAGGAATATTCCCAGTGTTTTTAACGAAATAAGTATCTGTAGCGGTAAACAGGGCCAGATTACACCGCCTCGCCACTTTTTGATTGCAAATTCTGCACACTTAGCTAGTAACACGGTTACATATTCCAGAAAAATATGAATTTTATTCATTAAAATAAATGACTCCACTTTATTAGTCTGTGTGAAACACACTTCTTCTTCTTCTTCTTCTTTTTCTTAAACTCCTGTCTTCTGTCTTCTATGCGCTTCCTTGTTCGCACGATAACTCGAAAACGATTTGTCCTACCTCCTTGATTTTTGGCATGTTGATAGACAGTCACACGTTTTCGGCCACCAATGTTTTTCAGATTGCTGGGGCTTTAGGGGTGTCGGTAGAGGTGTTTTGAAAGTGGGTCACGCCCATATCTCAGGCGTGGTATGACGTATGGACCTGGGACCAACACCAAATGAGCCGACACTTGATGGAGATTCAAAATATGGGTCAAGGTCACGCAGGTCACCTAGGGGTCATCGAGTGCATTTTCATAATTGCTGGAAATCACATCTTTTGACCCCCCTAAAGCATTTCTGACGAACACACACGCATTTTTACGTTAAAACATGTTTGAAAGTGGGACACACTCATATCTCAATCATGGTATGATGAATAGACCTGGAACTGACACCAAATGAGTCGACACTTGATGGAGAATCAAAATATGGGTCAAGGTCACGTAGGTCACCTGGGGGTCATTGAGTGCATTTTTTATAATTGCTGGAAATCACATTTTTTTACCCCTTATTTCATCACTCAAATTAGAGGGCAGAGCCAAAAATGTCCATTTCTGATTCATGTATGGAACCCTTTGAATGCTGGTCACATATATGCCTTTTCTGGTTTCTTATAAAACATTGTTCTGATTCCAGTATGAATATCTGTAAATACTGTAGAACGAAAATCCATTTCTGATTTGTTTAAAAATATTTTACTCCTGACAATAAGCCTCCATAAATTCACTTTCTCTATAGTTTATTCCTGATACTTTAACCCTTTTCACGCAGACTTGAATTTACTGGTGGCAGTAAATTCTGTTTCTCTAGTTGTTGAATAAATTTAGTCGTATTCACTTGAAATATTCGCCAATCAATTAACGTTATGATCTTTCTGTTTTTAGCGATATATGTATGCAGAAATATTCCCAGTGTTTTTTTCGTGCTCTTCCGTATATCATATAGTGGTTTATCGGTACAGAAAAAAAGGAAGTGGCGGGGAATGTCCATGGGTGCCCACTCCCATCCTGCGTGGCTTGTCGTCCCTCCCTCCCTCCTAAAAAAACATTCTGATTGCAGGCCCGATACCGATAGACTATAAATGGCCGACAAAATTTGAAATGGAAAACAGAGAACGACATTATAAGATGCATAGGTGTACGGCCATGGGGGCCCGGGGAAGGGTGCGATGTCGGGGACATTTATTTTTTCTGGCAGTTTCAAATCTAGGTTCCTGCGGAGCTTTGAAATTCGATTCGATACGAAATTGTCCCGATGGTTAGATTCAATTCGATTTACGCAACGCTGATTCGGAAATTTTGTTTTCAAAATCCTACCAAGTGTCTATTGAATTCTTCGTCTATCGTCAGGTCTCCTGTAAAGGAGACCTGATGATAGAAGAAGAGTTCAAGGGGGTTCCGAGTCCGACTCTTCTTAGATTCTATTCTGGAATATTCCGTATTTTGATTGATTCGCATTGAATACAAAACTTGAATGACTGGATGTATTTACTGTTTTAAGGAAGTGCAAATCACGGCAGTTTGTGTAGTGAAACTGGATTTATCACACTGGGAGAAAGGAGATGACGCCATAGGCTTATAACCTTTTATTATTATTTATTATTATTATTTATTGGTGTTTAAGGTCACATACTTATGCCCAATGGCTAATCGTGACCGTGACAGTTTTACAGGTGGAGGAAGCCGGAGTACCCGGAGAGAACCACCGAGCAACGACGAGCAGCTGTCAGCTCTTCAACATCGTAACTCTGAACTCTGCACCGCAGCACAGGCAGGATTAGATTGGTTGAAGACATGCGCACCATCGACGTGCAGTACGCTTCAGTACACAGCGTCATCGTGCCCCCATGTAGGCAATCGGGGTGAAGTGTCTTGCCCAAGGACACAACGCGGTTGCCGCAGGTGGGATTCGAACCGAGGACCTCTCGGCTTGCAGCCTGCGCCTCTACCAACTGAGCCACCGCGCCCCCTTTATAACCTTTTATAAAATGAAAAACGGAGTTGATCCACAATATTTAGCGAATCTGGTACCACGACAAATCTCTAAGGGTTCCAGCTTACACCATGAGAAATTCTGAATTGCTATCTGAACCATTCTGTCTAACTAAGACTTTGTCAGACTCTTTCCTGTCGTCCTTCGTGAGGCTGTGGAATGGGCTGGATGTCTTTCTTCGTGAGAGTGACAATGTTAATATATTGAAGAGCGTTTTGAGATCCAACTGTTCCAGAGTATTACGGACATGGTCGGCGAGGGAGTCAGATAATACACTCACAGTTGCGTTTGTGTTGCAGCAATCTCAATGCACATAAGATTTGTGTCAGATAATCCCGATTGTCTTTGTGGATTTGGGTACGAATATGAGGAGCACTATATGTTTGCATGTATGCTGTCTTGTTCTCAGAGACAAATTCTTAAAAGTAAAATCGACCCCAAACACTTTACTCTAAACAACTTGCTGCGGGGTAATACCTTCGTTTCCATTACAGTGAACAAGACGATATTCTTAGCAGTCCAGGAGTACATCACGAACACCAATAGATTTCAGTGAAACACTTGCTTAAACTCCCACACTGTAGGTTAAGATGGGGAACCAGATTAGTATCATCGTGGGGGGGGGGGGGGGGCTTGACTAATATATCATATTAACATGCTGGCTTGTGTTTGGTGTGTGGACTTTTATACTCGGGGTGGGGGGAGAGTTTGGCACCCGAGACGATGTCGAGGGCGTTCATTTTTCGCTCGGAGGGCGATTGTCTACTGTGACATGGCGGCCAGACGTCAGTATGTCTTTTTCATACGGAAGGTCCTATCAGTGTAATGAATTGCGTATGAGTAATATTACAAACCTACAACAAAACTCGAATCAAACAACATTTGAAGTCACGACAAGTTGAAAGATCGAAAACCCATAGCGCAAGCTCCGAAAGTTGCCGAACGTGGGAAGCAACATAATGCCATTGTGGCAAGTGTTGCTTTTTATGCGTTCGGTTGCCTTTCGCGCCTGCGTCTGATGAAGCAATAATTTAACGCCCTTTGCGATACATTTACACTCGTTGACAAAGATGAGTGGAGTCAAAGAGGGTAATCACGTGGCCAAATGCTATTTGACAAATCAGATATCTAGACTACTACATGAAGTATAATAATTGACTTTTTTTACGGTTCTACCTCAAAATGACCCAATCTCAAACTTGGATCTTATGCGTCGTTTATTCTATTGTCAAATTTATAAACGTGTCGTGTCATAAGTTGTATGATTTCCCTTGTTCACTGGCACCTGGCTGATGTGTACTGTCTGTAAGACAGAGGCGTTGATATAGGCCTTGCCTGTTTGCCGAAGCCTATTTCATTTAAGTGAAATAAATTATTCGTCCCCTGAGTTCCAATGTGTTCTATGTGCCTACTGGCACATAGAACGCATTGGAACTCAGGGGACGAATTGTTTATAAAAAAAGAAGGTGCAATATTTACAACTTTCAGATTTGATTTTAGATTCGGTTCGATTCTATATCTTCTACTTGACTTGATTTGGGGTTCGATTCGACCAGAAAATCACCAAGAAATCGACAAATAAGTTGTTGATAGGTAATTATCCACCAAGAAAATAGAATTTATACCTTCGACCTCAAGTTCTTCAATGGCGCTATCGTCCACAATTATCTGCAAAGCAAACTGATGACTCCATTTTTTTATTTGGGGGATCGTTCAGTGATAAATTAATGCAACAGCCACGGAGGACGTTTGAATTTAATCATCGCTAACATTTTTTACTCTGCTCGTTTACCCTTCTTTTAATGCCCAGCTATATTTGTTATTAAGGATGACATTATAGTTTTTGATTAACAAACATAAACTCACTGGTCATGCGTGGATTACGACCAGTCCACGGCGACTGTGCTGTATCTCTCACATCGAAATTGGAGCCGGGTGGCTCATTGGTTACGCCGAGGGCTTCATCTTCGAGGCCTTCAGATCGATAGGTCTGCTTTTCTATATTGATCTGCGCCATCTTCATTGTGTACTTGAGGAAGACACTTGAGTCGGATTGCTCTCTTGGGAGCGTGGGTGCGTAACGTGCTAACGCTAACAGCAAATCGAAGGATCACTTTCCTTCAAACACTGCTAACCTTGCTCATGGAGGGATTGTTAGTAGGAAAGTCGAATCGTTATTTGCCGTTTCTCGGTGATTCTTTCCGGGTACACCGGCTTGCTTTCTCTGTAACACAGCCCAACTAGATATGACGCAGGCCGCTGAACAGTTCGGTAAATTCCATTAAACAAACAAACAGACCTGTCGAAAACAACATACGAACACTTTACGTCTAGGATGTACTTCTGTTCGTTTTTCTTGACAGTGTTCTGTTTATAAAATCTCTATCATGGTTTGAATGTATCGCAACCAGGTAACGATCTGACCAGTGGTGGAAGCAAGCCCTTTCGATTGGGGGTGGGGTGGGGGTAGGGTGGGGCAATTATATATAATCTCCTGAAAGCATGAGTGGATCCAGAAGAGGTACACCAGGCGCGGGCCTACCCTATCTTTGTAACTCAATTTGTCTGATAAATGTTATAGACTGCATCACTGAAGGGCGTGCATGTTTTAACGGTTGTTACAATATTTTTTTTTTACATTAACAGCCGAGATGTTGTTTGCATTTTAGTCCTCAGAAACACATTTCTCCAAACATGTACGTCTGTTGTATTACAGTGTGTGATGAAGGCAACTAGAGTAAATTGTGTTCAACCTTCGAATCCGACAAGCCCCTTTCCGGTCTGGGAACATCATACTACATAATTTAATTAAGTAGGATGCTCGCTAAGTGAATATTTGAGGTAGACCAATCAATATTTTCAACATGCAGTCCCGAGACTGCATGTTGAATATATTAATTGGTCTACCCCAAATAATGACTATGAACTCTTCCAGTTGATACCATTGAACTGGCATTTAAGATACCACGAGGGTTCATAGGGTTAAAACAACTTTTTTGCTTCCTATTTCTTTTTATTTATGCACTATTACTTTGTTTCCAGTAATTAAATCGGTATATTCATACATTCGGATAAAAGCCGGATTCCGAAATGTCTGGGTGGATCCATCGAACACCCCAGCAAACTTCATCGGACATTTAAGGACGCGTCTCCAAAATATGTATGCCCAGACGTTGGACAGATGATTGCGCTTGAGAGAAAACAAGATCATGTCGTAAAAGGTAACTTTGGGAAAATTAGCTCAGTAAAAACGCTTGTCAGCTTTCCTTATTTATTTACACGGTACGACGAAATCCTGCCGTAGTCCGTTCACAGTCGGCATCCAGACAACTGCATTCCGAAAAATAATACAATATATACAGAACAGTTACTCGTAACGACGGTTACTAGTAAACACTTATAAACGAGACAATTAATAACCCCTTTTAAAATACATGATTAACCAAGCAGCGTTTGCCGTTATGCAAATGGGCTAATCAGGGATTATCAGCTTATGTAAACTCTGATATTGGACCACTAAACAAACTCAAAACAATTAGCACTTGTGTTTCCTTCAATCATTTAAAAAATATATAATTATTCATCTAAAAAAAAATAAAAAGGAGCCTATAACAGCACATCCTGCCTGAAAAATCTTTGGTCTCCCAAAGAGAACTCAAAATAAAATTATAAACCAGCGTCCGCTCTTTGAATAAGTTAACACAGTCAAGTCCTTCTCAGCCCGAAACTCGAAACTGCTAAAATAAAAAGTTTGGTGAAACGAAATTTATTCGGCACTGAGAAGTACTTGCGGAGCTGGAATATTGTTCAATGTCCGAGAAAGAAAATCTCACGTTTGTCCACAATTTCTTGTGGCACTAACTCTAAAGGCACCTTTTGATCCCGGGAACCATCATAATAATCAGCACAAACCCAAAGTTCTCCTCGTTCTCGGTATCCATACACAATATTTTGAATTTGACTGGTGTCCTGTGTGTAGTCTACACGGAAGTTTCTATTTTGCTGCCGAGACAGTTGCCGTTTGTAAGTTTCCACCTTTTATTGCCAAGCTCTGGCACGATCATAATTTTCTCTTTGTTGGTTTACCTTGTATGCTGAAAGGAATTTAACACCATGATCATTATTGTCACGCTTTTTCAGTGATTTTGGGCATTGAACTTGGACCAGTTATTCTATGTTTGTTTTCTTTAATATACTGACGTGCCGCGTCATCCAAATCTTTATCATGAACCCAGGAATTTTTGCTTGGTGGAAGGTCTCTCCATTTTATTAAATATTCAAGTCCAAAATCGACAGTCATGCAATATCTTTCTACCTTCTCCGTCACTCTTTAAGACTCAGTACAATGTTTTATGCTGTTATCGAGACGTGCGATTGTGGGCTCTTCTGGGGTGGTTTGGGAGGAAATAGTTGCCAACTGTGGCACACATTGAACAGATGTATTTGCGTGTTCAGGTTGAACCGTTGTGCCGCAATCAGTTTTTGGTACATAAAAGGTTTGTGTACTCACATGTTCTGTTGTTTTCTCCTCCTTTTTCGAGACTAAATTACACAATTCCGAATTTTTAACTTAGCTGTCAATAAAAGTCGCATTTTCCCGTTGTTTCCTTTCAATGAATTCATCCAAACGTTTCCTGTCTCTACACAAATTTGAGTTTGATTTGAATTTTCTGAAATGATCCGATGCTTTCCTCCAAGTTAATGTCAGGCGGGTTTCGTAAGCTTCTACCTGAAGTCCCCATGATAGACGAAGTTGGTCCAGGTTTAGAGTCCGTAACAAGTTTTGAACATTAGAAGGAATTAAGTTTTCCATGTTGATTATCTTTAGAAAAATGTCTTTTCTCCAAGATAGCGAGTGAGCGTAAAAAAGTCACTCTGCCGCGGATTCTGCACCAAGTGTCGTAAAGCGTAACTTTGGGAAAATTAGCTCAGTAAAAACGCTTGTCAGCTTTCCTTATTTATTTACACTGTATGGCGGAATCCTGCCATAGTCCGTTCACAGTCGGCATCCAGACTACTGCATTCCGCGAGAAGAAATGGTTTGGCGCGCCGAAGGCGCGCAGGGACGAATTTGGGGGACAAGCCCCTTTCAACCCTCAGTGGCTGTAGGTGATGGCTTTACACATGTCTAGGCGTGTTGAAGGAGGAAAAGGAAGGAGGAAAGAATGTCTATCCCCTTCTGGCCTTTTTGCGGCTTTTCTTCTTTGGAGGTTGGCATGGTGATGGTGATGAGGCTGGTGGTGGTGGTGTAGAGCCGTGTTCTCTTAGATATTCTCTTGCTCTTTCCTGTGTTGCCTTGGCCAACTCTAACTCTCTCATGATCCTCTCCATAATGGTTGGTGGCTTTACCGCTCCCGGGCTTTCCGGTAGTGAAGGAAGGGGGGAGTGAGGGGTGGGAGGCGGTGAAAAAGCAACTTCCAGTTCCTCCTCAGTCTCCACTGGACGTTCCTCATCCAACTGTACCGGCTCAGGAGCCGGCAGTTGATTGGGTGTACCAGTGGGAATAGAAGGGGAACTGGCGGCTGCCTCCAGAGCCTCCACCCCTTCACTCAACTCTTTCTTCCTATTCCGGAAGGCCTCCAAGCGCCGGGCGTCCCTGCGCTTGGTAGATGGACTCTTCTTCTTTTTCCTCTTCTCAGGGCCTCCGTGCCTCTTCGGGTGAAGACCAGTGGGAGAGGGGTTCCTCTCGCCAAGGGTACTACCTCTCCCCGAAGAGGGTGGTGTTGTGGTGTTCTCTTCTTCAACTCTAAATTCCAGGTTCAGATGGACGCTCTTGCCCATTTCCTGGATAGTCCAAGAGATGGGACAAGAGACGCCCAGAGCTGAGATGGCTTTCCTAAGACGATCCGGCAATTCCAGGTTTTCCATTGTTATAAACAAGGTCTTCACGCTCTGAGATCAGAAGTGTGAAAAAATGGACGAATGAATGAATGCACGACGGACTACTGCATTCCGAAAAATAATACAATATATACAGAACAGTTACTCGTAACGACGGTTACTAGTAAACACTTATAAACGAGACAATTAATAACCCCTTTTAAAATACATGATTAACCAAGCAGCGTGTGCCGTTATGCAAATGGGCTAATCAGGGATTATCAGCTTATGTAAACTCTGATATTGGACCACTAAACAAACTCAAAACAATTAGCACTTATGTTTCCTTCAATCATTTAAAAATATATATTTATTCATCTAAAAAAAAATAAAAAGGAGCCTATAACAATCAGACCATTCGAAGCTACAGTTTTAGTATTCTATCAAGAATGGCTATGCACGTAGGGTTGCACGGTATACCGATAAACCGATGTATACCGGTATTCAAACCAATATCGATTGAATACCGGTGTAGTTACAAAAATATCGGTTTATCGTCATCATTTATTTACCCACAATTTAATTTTCAAAATGTCTTGAGTTTTTTTTAACTGTTGGTCCGAATGAATAATATTATCCCTTTACCCAAGGATTCGTCTGCTTTTACCCACGTAATATACAGATTCAGCTATTCAAAAAATTATTTTAAAAAATTTCAACAAATCTATATCATGTGACCCCTCATTGGAACGAGCTCGTTGAGCTCGTTCCAATTAGGGGTCACATGATATTGTTTTGTAGAATTTTGGGGGAAAATCTGATAAACTAATTTTAAAAATAATAAATTTTAATATCGTCTGCGTTGGGTAAATGTTTTTCGAATCCCATTATCAAGGCATGCTGATTTGTTCCGACTGCGATTCCTCAAGTCTCGCTTGTGGCACCTGTGTTCATAGATTTGAGCAGTTTTTGATATACCGGTATACCGCGGTACTTTTTTGAATACCGATACCGGTATTCAGTTTTGAATATCGTGCAGCCCAAAAAGCACGTGAATGGTACTTTGGCAACCTCGATTTGAAAGGTAGAAAATGTGTCACAAAATTTAGAATAAGAACACATGAATTGGAAATCGAACGCGGTCGATACAATTAGCCCAAACCTGTCCCGCACGAACACTGACGCTATAAATAATGTGAACTAAATCTCGTTGAAGACGAAATGCGTGCTCTCTTTGTCTACACAAGCACAAAGAGGTGAGCCAGGAACTTGCCAAGGCAGCATGCAAACGATACGCAGCTTTCAACCATCTCAGTAACCGCGATAAAGTAATTTTTTACAACAGGGACCACGTGTAATCAATTTACTAACCTAATGCTGGCTTCAAAAATATCCCCACGTGCATACGTGCGTGGGGACGAGGATGCAGGTGTGTGTCTGTGTGTGTGTGTGTGTGTGTGTGTGTGTGTGGTGTGTATGTGTGCGTTTGTCTTACCAACTTGACGAGGTAACTAGACAAAAGAGTTTGCGTGTTTCGCCTTACCGAGGTACAAAAGACAAAAGAAACCCTTTACCTCGGTTGTTTTCCCAGAACTGTACCGGCAAAACGAGGTTGAAACCGTTAGTCCACACAAAGGACAGACAATAGGGTACCTCGGTATGTAGGGAAAACAAGACTGTGTGTGTGTGTGTGTGTGTGTGTGTGTTTGAGGTTAAAAAATCGCACTGGCACAGACATTTCATACTGAAACGTTTTTTTCTTTTAATATGCCGCCGAAAAATTGTTTTCATTTACTGAACCCTGATGGGTTTCAAACATGACAAAAAATTACACAAAATTGATTTAAACTAAGTGATGAGCTTAGGAACTGATTAAACTGGCTGGCAATAATTGATGTTATTCATTGATGGGCTCTAATTTAGTCCTTACAAGGATGTTACGCAAGCTTTTGTTTTTCTTATAGGCGATGACAGGTCGAAGATTCAAAGGTTCATTTAATTTGACATTGGTAAAATTGAATTCATCTTTTAACATTTTTGCTATTTCGATATTCATTCTGTTGTACGTTAAAGTGAAAGGAATGATGGACCTCCTTTCGCATTCGCACTCTGATATGTTCATGCCAAATGGCCAGAGGGTTTGAAGCGTATTGATCCAAAAAGCTTCACGTTTTTTTCTAAATTCATCCGTTTCTTCTAATGTGTCTTTAATTGGTGGTTGTTCTCCAAGATAGCGAGTGAGCGTAAAAAAGTCACTCTGCCGCGGATTCTGCACCAAGTGTCGTAAAGCGTAACTTTGGGAAAATTAGCTCAGTAAAAACGCTTGTCAGCTTTCCTGATTTATTTACACTGTATGGCGGAATCCTGCCGTAGTCCGTTCACAGTCGGCATCCAGACTACTGCATTCCGCGAGAAGAAATGGTTTGGCGCGCCGAAGGCGCGCAGGGACGAATTTGGGGGACAAGCCCCTTTCAACCCTCAGTGGCTGTAGGTGATGGCTTTACACATGTCTAGGCGTGTTGAAGGAGGAAAAGGAAGGAGGAAAGAATGTCTATCCCCTTCTGGCCTTTTTGCGGCTTTTCTTCTTTGGAGGTTGGCATGGTGATAGTGATGAGGCTGGTGGTGGTGGTGTAGAGCCGTGTTCTCTTAGATATTCTCTTGCTCTTTCCTGTGTTGCCTTGGCCAACTCTAGCTCTCTCATGATCCTCTCCATAATGGTTGGTGGCTTTACCGCTCCCGGGCTTTCCGGTAGTGAAGGAAGGGGGGAGTGAGGGGTGGGAGGCGGTGAAAAAGCAACTTCCAGTTCCTCCTCAGTCTCCACTGGACGTTCCTCATCCAACTGTACCGGCTCAGGAGCCGGCAGTTGATTGGGTGTACCAGTGGGAATAGAAGGGGAACTGGCGGCTGCCTCCAGAGCCTCCACCCCTTCACTCAACTCTTTCTTCCTATTCCGGAAGGCCTCCAAGCGCCGGGCGTCCCTGCGCTTGGTAGATGGACTCTTCTTCTTTTTCCTCTTCTCAGGGCCTCCGTGCCTCTTCGGGTGAGGACCAGTGGGAGAGGGGTTCCTCTCGCCAGGGGTACTACCTCTCCCCGAAGAGGGTGGTGTTGTGGTGTTCTCTTCTTCAACTCTAAATTCCAGGTTCAGATGGACGCTCTTGCCCATTTCCTGGATAGTCCAAGAGATGGGACAAGAGACGCCCAGAGCTGAGATGGCTTTCCTAAGACGATCCGGCAATTCCAGGTTTTCCATTGTTATAAACAAGGTCTTCACGCTCTGAGATCAGAAGTGTGAAAAAATGGACGAATGAATGAATGCACGACGGACTACTGCATTCCGAAAAATAATACAATATATACAGAACAGTTACTCGTAACGACGGTTACTAGTAAACACTTATAAACGAGACAATTAATAACCCCTTTTAAAACACATGATTAACCAAGCAGCGTGTGCCGTTATGCAAATGGGCTAATCAGGGATTATCAGCTTATGTAAACTCTGATATTGGACCACTAAACAAACTCAAAACAATTAGCACTTATGTTTCCTTCAATCATTTAAAAATATATATTCATTCATCTAAAAAAAAAATAAAAAGGAGCCTATAACAATCAGACCATTCGAAGCTACAGTTTTAGTATTCTATCAAGAATGGCTATGCACGTAGGGTTGCACGGTATACCGATAAACCGATGTATACCGGTATTCAAACCAATATCGATTGAATACCGGTGTAGTTACAAAAATATCGGTTTATCGTCATCATTTATTTACCCACAATTTAATTTTCAAAATGTCTTGAGTTTTTTTAACTGTTGGTCCGAATGAATAATATTACCCCTTTACCCAAGGATTCGTCTGCTTTTACCCACGTAATATACAGATTCAGCTATTCAAAAAATTATTTTAAAAAATTTCAACAAATCTATATCATGTGACCCCTCATTGGAACGAGCTCGTTGAGCTCGTTCCAATTAGGGGTCACATGATATTGTTTTGTAGAATTTTGGGGGAAAATCTGATAAACTAATTTTAAAAATAATAAATTTTAATATCGTCTGCGTTGGGTAAATGTTTTTCGAATCCCATTATCAAGGCATGCTGATTTGTTCCGACTGCGATTCCTCAAGTCTCGCTTGTGGCACCTGTGTTCATAGATTTGAGCAGTTTTTGATATACCGGTATACCGCGGTACTTTTTTGAATACCGATACCGGTATTCAGTTTTGAATATCGTGCAGCCCAAAAAGCACGTGAATGGTACTTTGGCAACCTCGATTTGAAAGGAAGAAAATGTGTCACAAAATTTAGAATAAGAACACATGAATTGGAAATCGAACGCGGTCGATACAATTAGCCCAAACCTGTCCCGCACGAACACTGACGCTATAAATAATGTGAACTAAATCTCGTTGAAGACGAAATGCGTGCTCTCTTTGTCTACTTGTCTACACAAGCACAAAGAGGTGAGCCAGGAACTTGCCAAGGCAGTATGCAAACGATATTCAGCTTTCAACCATCTCAGTAACCGCGATAAAGTAATTTAATGAGCCAGTTCCAATGACATCCATACCTGTAATATTTATTACACATAAATATTAAATTTCATGAATTTTTATTTTTGTTCCAACATCACCGAGCTGAAGGTGTGAATTAATAATTAAAAATGGGTACTTTTTTAGCCATATACTCTGCTATTGTGTATTCTTGTTTTTACACCGTGGTTAACCACGGTGTAAAAAAAGCTACCGTGGATTGCAAGTTACACCGCACCTCTCAGCCAATCAAAATGCAGTATTTTGTTCATTTGGAAATAATAAAATTTATCTTATCTTTATCTTCGGTCATGATTTATTAATTTGTTTAACGTGCACTCCAATCCTAATTTACTTTACTAACTTCCTGGCTTATTTTTTCTAACTGTACAACTGGGATTTTAACCAATTTAATATTGCTTGACCAGCTGATTGTGTCATGTAAAACAAGCTAGGTTAGGTTAAATTCATCGTTGCATCATGGGGAAAATTTGCAGCTTGAAATCTCGGTATATTGACACAAATCTGCAGAGAGGTGAATGATAATTAAATTTGATCAAGCAAAGCTAACGACATTCTTACATTGTCAAATGGAAACAAATGTTTAACCACAGTGGCATTTTACAGTGGACGAGGCATCCCTTTTGTTTTGTCAACTAGCTATATGCGTAACATTTCTGTGCACGATGAAATCACATGTATTGTCCCTGTAGTTCTCTCCCTCTTTTTCTCTCTGTTTTCTGGGTGTGACCAGCGTTCCAGCAATCTACATGTATTGAGATGAGTGGATGACACCCGAAAGAACAAACGATAGTAACAATGGTGAGGATGCGCACTGATGTGAAAATTACACACTCTGTGTCAAATTTTGTGGGTGTGGGGGTGTAGTGTTACAAAATGCGACAGCACAAAGCAACCCGGATTATAAAGTAGACACGACAGGCATGCTCAAGTCTCATAAATATAATATATTTTCTATTTAAGCAATAGCATATGGCTTGGAGTTATCTACGCCCATATAGAACCCAGTGAGGTGGTGTAGTTCCTGGCGCAAAACGGAGAGAGCTACACGACCTCACTGGACACTATATGGGCGTACTCATCGATGAGACATGTACTAATCCTTATACTATCTCGAACACCCTTAAAGAAACAAATCTGACGGACTTGCTAAGAATAGCGAACGGTAAAAAAGCAAATCGATCGCACAGGTAGCCAACCGGGATCCTTTATATGCCGGAAAGTTTTGAAGCCGCTTCGCAGTTTCATAAAGTCTTTTCTATCAACGGTGTCCGAAAATTCACTCAATTTATTCGAATGACTGACTAAAATAATGTTGGCTTTTAAATACGTGCTTCATTTCTTCTTCACCACTTGTTTTTTGTCCGTTTAGACGCCGCAAATCCAGAGCATGTTGTGCTAAAAATAGAAACGTATTAGTGCCCGCTAAAGGAACAATCGGTGACCTAATCTTCCCTCCCGTCAGAGGGTACAGAGTCCGGCTAGCGATCGCAAAGGGCAATACAAAAATAGTTTCAGTGTGATAGTAGTTATCCACCCAGAGGAACCCATCGTCTCGTTAGGTATAATGTACACCTGGAACTTAATTAAGCACCCCCTGTTTTTTTCGCTGCGGTGTTAATAGAAACTGTCATTACTTTCATGCTATCTTTCGGATGGCCCAAGTAATTTTTTGCGGAAAGAATGGTCTCTACACAAATGAAAGACAACACAATGATGAAAATATGCAGTATTTTAATGGCGCTAATTACACATGTCTGTCACTAATATTTTTGATGGAAAAATGTTCTCTCGACAAGTATTGCGCTGGAACGGTCCCTGATGAAACAATGCCGGTAATTACTGACAAAAATGTAACTTGTGATCTCCTGAACACAATAGAGGTGCCTGACGTCAGTAACCAGTGTATCCATCACGTGCCCGGATACAGCCTGCAGCCTCCTCATAATGCTATCAGTGAGCCTTCTGATACGGCCCAGAGGCAACTGCTGCCACTCCTCATGCAATGCAGCTTCCAAATCGGCCAAATTATATACAGGCGGATCCCATGTTTGCAAGGAAAGTCCCCGGTGTGTTCTGAGGGATTCAAATCGGGGCTCATTGAAGGCCAAGGTAGTGTTGCAATAGCGTTGTTCTAAAGAAATGCTCTCACAAAATGGGAACGATGTGGCCTTCCATTGCCGTCCATGAATACAGGGCGACAGCCAACGGGTGGTTGTCAAAATGAGGCACGACAAACGGATTGAGAAAGTCCCGGATGCACTGATGACATTGAGATTCCCACGTACTGTCTCCATATCAAGTTTTCAATCACGAGAGATGCATCCCAAGATCAGTACAGACCCCACCAAAAGGAACAGTAGGTCTGATGTTCCTGAGCACATAAGCAGTATTTATATGCCTCAACACTCCCATGCGACCATCTGTGACGTGAAACAGGAACCAACTCTCGTCTGACCAAAGGAATCTCCTCCATGTCCTGAGATTCCAATGTTGCCGTACCAAACATCACCCCAAACGTCGTCTTTGATGCTGATCGGACAGAGCTGGACGCTTGATGACACTTCTGGGCCTCATACAGATTGCTTTGAGACGGTTTCGGACACTTCTGTTTTGGGGAGCCAAAGGCATTTCAAAACCCCACCCGAAGCAAAGGATTTACTCCTAAAGAGGCGTGCCAGACTCCGATCTTTCCGAGGAGAGGTCGTTTGGGTTGTTCAGGCCTTGGTCGGTCCTTAACATTGTTGGTTTGTTGATGTTTTCGGACAAGTTTGCTGATGACAGAATGACAATAGTCAAGTTGCCTTCCAGTAGCTTTGAATGATATGCCTGTTGCATGCATGCCAACGATTTGCCATCTTAGTGCCTCTGACAGTCTCCTCCATGCCATGTCAACATTTATGGATAAAAGAAGAGACAAATTTTCTTGTTTTATATCCAGATTTTGCATGTGGATGATAGCATGTTTGTGACATAAGTGGGTAGCATGCTTCACGCGGACGAGGGGAGGTATTTGGGGTACGCTATCAACCAAAAACATTATGTTTTACAAGATGAAATGTACTGCAAGACATAGCAATCATTAAGACATTGTGATCAGTAATAGCAACTTCACTGTCATAAAACATTTCAAGGGGTGTTTAATTAAGTTCCAGATATGTATAACTTTATAGTAATCCAGTCATGATTGGAACACCATTAAAGTTTGCCTTTCAACCGCTTCCGTTATAAACTTGTATCAAGAGAAGTAGATATGATCACAGAAATCTATGTTGACACGCATAGAACCCAATCAGGTGGGAACATCGTTTGAACGTAATGAAGGCATATCTGTTGGTGTGCAGCAATTAAAAAGCATACCTTAAAAAAGTATTGTGCAATTATTGAGAGTTGCATCGTGAGCTGTATAAATTACACAGACCAGTCTATAATGCATTCCTAACGCACAACTCGAATTTCATATTGAAATTCTGACAGAGTAAATGCAATTTGGATAGACGCAAGCAAGTTTTCTCCGCATTAATTGATCGAATTCCCAACACTGACGAATTAATCAAGGCTTTTTTGTTGACTAGTTCGCTGTTGTCGTCGACTGTTACAAGATCTCATCTCCTAAAAGTGTCTATGAATTCCATTGACTTTAAAACGTCATGTGCAAGCTCAAGCTCGAGCTATCAAGCCATAAGTCGAAGCTGTGATGGCATGGAATTAGTCCAGCCCTCAAATATGGGTCATCGCCTCGGTTTATATTCACTCGTCTGGAATGTTTTAGTTGGTTGAAAAAGCGAATCTATAGTTCGCTTTTCCGACCAACTGATATATTCAGGACGATTAAATCTAAAACAAAATCATAAAGGTTCGTTTTCTGTGATTCAAAGCTACAAATGTTGCTCATTATAGACTTCATTCGATCGACATTTTAATGACATTACAATCAGAAATGAAGAGACTCACCACATCCGTAGTTTTATTAACACGCGGGTAGTTCCACAAATTATATTACTACTATTAATACGACATTTGTTTTTTCGGTAGGAGTAAAAGAAAGGACCGAACTACTTCCTGTGGGATATTTCGACGAGACTAGCTCCAACAGCCTGACACTGAAACAAGATACAGAGGACAGTACTTGTGTTTATCTCCTATATAACTAAAAAAATGCTTTTTTTAATCACAGGTCATACACATATCTTATTACCCCTCATTGGAACGAGCTGAGCGAGCTCGTTTCAATGGGGGTCATAAACTATGCCTTTGAGAGAAAAATGAAAAAATTATGAAAATTGAGTGGCGGTTTTTGTGAATAGCGCTGTCCGGTTTTGGACGTTACCTTGGGTTAAAAAAAAGAATATTTTTAATCAGAGGTCAGACACAACTGTTTTTTTTTGCATTGCGAGATGCGAGATCATTTCATTGATTTGAGAGAGACATGTGTTATACCTTGGAAGTGAAAGTGTAACCAATTTTGGATGACTGGATTTGTACATAGTATTATGAGGGTTGGGCACAATTTAATAATTTAAATGTTTAAATAATAAGATTTATTTAGAATACACTCCACAAACCAGCTTTAGGTGGAGTTCACACTTTACTGTAGTATGTATGTCGTCCACGACACGCCATTTGAAGCAAATTGTGAATGTAAGTATTGTAGAGTAAACTGAAATTTCCTTGTTTGATATTGATGTTGGATGACGTCATGGCGTACTAAGACGGGGATATCGTAGATTATGGCTTACGCGGCAGCGAAAGGGTCATGATGAGGTGATTGTGATGCAAATGAGATTGAATGTTTCAGTCCTGGTAATTCATTCTTGTTTCCTCAGCAAATAAATTGCTGTGGAAAACTAGTGCTTCTACGGCAATTGCTGTTCAGCCTGTTCGATTGTGTGAAAATCATCGGGGGGGAGGGGGAGGGGGGAGGGGAGGGGGCTGCTGGGCAGAATCTCAATTGCCATGTATATGTAGTATGCGGTGAAGTGAAAACTTTCAAGTAACTTTAACACGTGAAAGTAGTTTGAGATACATGTGTATATAATCACAATCAATGTGCAGAATCTTTCACTCAATTAGATCATGCCAATATAATGAACCATGTGAATGCGGCGAAAAAATCTTAAGTAAGCAGACGACCTGCTCAATATGTAGAGTATGAGTGAAAATAAGATGCAGCATAACCTCAAACTAAGTATCTCACTGCTTCCACGTTGATAACACCAGAATCTGACATCAGTTTCTGGAAAGCTCTTGCAGAGCTTTCCAGAAACTGATGTCAGATTCTGGTGTTATCAATATAGAAGAAGCAGAACACATAGTTTTTAGTGGTTATGCTCCATCTTGTACTGTAAGTTGCAGGATTAGTAATACAACGTAGTGCAACCCAAATAGTTTGATTCCTGGTGTAACCTGGAAGCTGTGCAATTTCTGCCACCACAAGGCTTTCTGAAGAAAGCATCCTCGGCAGTTTTTTTGCTGTGGATATTTTTCGTTTCCTCGGCATTTTCCTCGGCACTGCTGATTGTTGAGGGTGAATTACCAGGACTGTTGTTTGAGATGAAGAAATTTCCATGACCATAGCCCCCACACTCTGCGATCAGAAAGAAAGCTATATAAATATAACACTTGACCGTCGGTATTCGCGCAAGTTCAACGGAGAGACACGCTTGATGATACATGTAGCAGTGAAAGTGTTAGTGTTTAGAGCATTCAACGGACACTGAAAGTAAAAAAAACACTAGAATGACGGAAGTGGAAAGCGTTCGTACTTGGGACCAACAATATAAAAACACATGAACGCAATAAAAGCGCTGGGACTCGTGGTGATTATTTCACTCGTGTTCGCAACATTAGATATTGCTACTAACACCAATAGATGCGCGACCAACAAGCCAATAAATTCGTGGAGTGATAGAAATTCATCAAACGTTGAAAAGGGGATTGTATCAAATCAAATCAAACTTTATTCAACAATGTACCTAAGTTCAAACAATATTATACACAAAGCACAATTTTAACATGTGGTACATTGCTAGGAGACAACATGGCCAGTTAGGCCGTCTTCCTGCTGCCCCCCCCCTCCCCCCCCCCCCCCCCCCTTGCAGAAGTTGCTATTATAGGAATATAACAGTGCAAGTACTTTACAATTTCTTAGCTAATTCGTTTACAGGTCACAAAATATTTAGAGGTAAAAAATAATATGGATTCAAACAACGAACATACTGAATGGGGTATTTGTGCAGGTGGGGTATTTGTTTTAGACTGATGATTGTACAGTATTATACCCATTCGTAAATATAATATAATAATCTCTTGTTTTACTTATTCGCATTCCCTTTTGTACCTAAATGCTTTTAACGGGGAATTAGGAATTGGAAATATTTCTCTTCTTTTCTTTTTTCTTTTTTAGTTTAGGTGAATGGGTCTTGTAAGCTCTAGATTTGTGCCATTCAAATATTCATATGACCCAGTAAAAGATGAGCATCAGTAAACTGATGGTTATCCTCGGCTCTGCCGATTGTGTCTTTAATTATTCCCGCAATCAGGGCAGGTTGAATTGTTGCAATTGACAAAGAGTCGAATATAAGTTGATTAAAGTTCTGAGGAGCGTTTTTTTTAAAATTTAGATCTCGGAACAATGCATTGAAAGTTATTGTAAGTTCGTTCCATATAGTAGGGAACATGTGCTCAGGAAGCTGACCTGCGAAGTGCGTTCGGGGAGTACTGGTATATACCTGCCCGGTCTGTCTGGTCCTCATGCCAGATGGATTGTTGATGACTTCAAAGGAATTTTTAAATGAATTTGGAAGGTTGTTATTTTGCCAGTCAAACATAAAAAGAAATACACGCAATTTATAAATATCTTTAAGCTTAAGTATATTATTACTTTTAACCCCTTACCCAACGAATCGCCCGCATCCGCTCGCGTAATATGTAAATTCAGCAGCTGAAAAAATATTATTTTTAAAAAAAATTCAACAAAACCATATCATGTGACCCCTCGTTGGAACGAGCTCGACGAGCTCGTTCCAACGAGGGGTCACATGATATGGGTTTTTTAAAAAAATTGTTTAAAAATTTAAAAAAATGATATTTAAAATAATAAATGTTGGCATCGTCTGCGTTGGGTAAAGGGTTAAATAAGGGATCTGTATGGGAGTTATACTTTTTATTACTAATTATTCGCATCGCTCTTTTTTGTTGGAGAAATAACCTATTTGCTGCTTGAGCGTTACCCCAAATCTCAATTCCATAAACTAAATGACTGTGTATAAACGAGAAGTAAAGAGTTCTTAATGCGGATTTGGGAGGTACGTTTTTTGCCTTGTTTACTGCATAAATGGCTTGGGATATTTTTTTACTAACCATCTCGATATGTTGCTTGAGGTTTAGGTTTTTGTCTTTTTGTATTCCAAGACATTTGGCAGTAAGCACGGTATGGTTTTTGCCAACATGTTTAATTCATTGTCGTTGATTGAGATTGTTCTACCATTAGAGTTGTATCTGCTATTTGTTGGTTGGATGACTGTGTATTTAGATTTGTTGGCATTCAAAACTATCTTATTGGCGGGACACCACATCCTTATGTATGTTATTTTATATCAAACCTTTTACTGCTTGAAGATTGCAGAGTCATTATCTGCGAATATCAAAACCATATAGGCATTGGGATACGAACATTTGGGCACCAAGGACCGAAGCAACAAAGCATCTATCTCGCCACCAGTGAGATTATCTTTCCCATATTTCGGGGTACATCGACCGAGCCGTAGAAAAATCCAGACGAGAAAAAAGACTTTTAATAACAGATCACACGACATATGACGCATTTAACCGGACTCATTTGGAAGGAAACCCTCACTGTCCCTCGCTGTCTGGGAGAGAGACCTCATTGTTTTTGAGGGGCTCCTCAGTGTGTGTGGGGTCTCATTGTTTGTGAGGGACTCCTCAATGTTTGTGAGGGACTCCTCAATGTTTGTAAGGGACTCCTTATTGTCTGTGTTGGGATCCTCGCTGTTTTGGAAGGGCTTCTCACTCTACCTCACTGTTTTGGGACGGTCATGAGGCTTTGGGGAAATCCCTCAATGCGTGATTTTCTCATTTCCCTTATACCCTCATACGATGAAAATACATTTTCCGTCATATAGGGGTATGGGGAAGTCGACCATACTTCTTGAAATAGGTCTCACCGGCAAAGCGTTTTGTCGGTTCTGTTCCATTGGTGGGATGTCTGGCGAACTCGTGACGGTTTCTATTTAAATTCGTCGTAAACGTCTGGTCACAGAATCTACAGTCGAAAGTTGTAGATTCATGATCCTTTTTTCGTGGAGGACCTTATTGTCTTTCCTCGCAAACGTTTTGCTGCAAATATCGCAGGTGTGAGGGTTACCTCCCAAATGCATGGTGGCTTCGTGGCGAACCTTGTTGAAACGGATGAGAACGTTTTCTCGCAGTAATGACGGGAAATCCTTGAAGCCATTTCTTCTTCTCCAGTCTATTTACTATTAGACTTCACTGAAATGAGCTAAAAAGATTGAATTACAAACATTGAATAATTGGGTAATGAGATGGAAAAAGGCACGTTTTTATTGTGAATCGCCATTATCTTAATCCCCTTTCGCGTTTGGGGTAGAACTGATTTCATTTCTTTCTTTGGTTGCTGTAATTTCCGATCCTTCGTAATCACTCTCAATTTCATTTCCGACGTCTGCTGCGCTAGAGGATCCATCATCTGAGACTTTTTCTGATTCGATTTCAGAGAGCTTTCGGCATCTTGATCGTCTGATTCGTTCTCAAACTGTTCGAGAATATCTTTGCAATACTGCCCAACACTTGACGTTATGGCACTTTATTCACATCTCCGTTTACAATTCTACATAGTGTCTCATCTCCATAATCCGATCGCTATCTGCATAATTAGCTCGTGGGCAACAGGGTTTTGGTAGACATGTACGCAGGCCTGGCATTCTTAAAAATACAGGAGCGCTAACAATCGCGCCCCTCGCATGGCCTAGGGGAGCGATTAGCTCTCCTCAAGTTTACTATTAATGAATTCTGCCTAGGTGGCATTGTAAATTTTATTTGGTGCTGCTAACAAGGTAGTCTCTGTGAGACGGCTATACTGCCCCTCCCACACCTCCGGGCCTCGGCAGGGCCCGGAGGAGTGGGAGGCGCAGTGTGGCCGTTTTGCAGAGACCACTATTATCAGAGATCTAAAAAGATGTAGATTTTAGGGAGAGGCTGTTATGCTAATCATTATTTCCTAAGGCCAGAGGGGCTAGTTTTCGCCCTCCTTAATGTTTTTTTTAAGGCGAGCAGTAGGCGTGCGAAAAAATCGCTCTCCTGAAAATGCCAGGCCTGTATACGTATGTATTTTAATATTGAAAATAAAAATCAATACAGATGATGAGTATTTCCCAAATGTACCGAGAACTTTGTGTCCTTTCCGTTTTCTATATGGCTCAAAGTTTCGCTGATTTCTTCGGCATTTTCGCACAAAATGCACAAATTTCCTTCTCTGTAACGGTAAGCTGACACTTTTCTTCGTCGGCCATCCAACACCAATCCATTCTCGAATATCGACCCTAGGTTCTTTCTTCCATTCGGTGAATTTGATGAATTTGTTGTCGCCCAGGTTTTTGTTCATTCTTTCCATGATTGTTGTCGTCTATCAATTGAAACGCCGATTTGTAAACAGTCTGTTAAATGAAGACAGTTAAATGCGTCATATAGTCGTGTGATCTGTTATTAAAGTCTTTTTTCTCGTCTCGCTTTTTCTACGGCTTGGTCAATGCATCCCGAAAAATTGGAAAGATAATGCCATTGCATGGTGGTGAGATAGACACATTGTTGTGTAGGTCCTTGATGCCAAACTTCCCGTGTCCTAAAACCTGTATGGTTTTGATATTCGCACCCAGCGACTCTATAATCTTCAGACAGTACAAAGTTTGATGTAAAATCAGACATAGTCTCCTTTTCAACGTTTGATGAATTTCTATCACTCCACGAATTTATTGGCTTGTTGGCCGCGCATATATTGGTGTTGGTCGCTATATCTAATGTTGCGGACACGAGTGAAATAGTCACCACGAGTCCCCGTGCTTTTATTGCGTTCATGTTCTTTTTATTATATTGTTGGTCCCAAATACGAACGCACGCTTTCCACTCCCGTCATTCTGGTGTTTTCTTGACCTTCAATGTCCATTGACTGCTCTAAAGGCTAACACTTTCTCTGCTATTATTACGTGTGTCTCTCAGTTGAACTTGCGCAAATACCGACGGTCAAGTTATATATATCTTGCTTTCTTTCTGATCGCAGAGCGGGGTTTATGTAAATTCACCCATCATCTCAACAGTCAATCTCATTTGCATCACAATCACCTGATCATGACTCTTTCGCTGCCGCGTAAGCCTTAATCGACGATATCCCCGCCTTAGTGCCATCCAACATCAATATCAAACAAGGAAATTCCAGCTTGCACTACACTACTTACATTCACAGTTTGCTTCAAATGGCATTCTGTCAGACCGCACAGTAGGGTGCTATGCAATTTTATTCATCTCGCCACTTCGGGACTGGAAATATCTTCATCTCAACAGTCAATCGCATTTGTATCGCAATCACCTTTCGCTGCCGCATTAGCCATAATTGACGATATCCCCACCGCAGTACATCAACATCAAACAAGGAAATCTCAGCTTACACTACACTACTAATGTATGTAAAACTGACTGCATTATTGGGATTCTTGTTTTAATTATAGAGTTCTAGTTTTGCCGGATACGGTTCTTGATGTAGTTAGAACTTACCTTGTTTATTTTGTAGTTGAATTTGTCCCTGTTCCATGTCCACTCGTAGGCAGCGGAGGTAAGTTTGACAAACATTTCAGGTGGTGACGATTTACCCAAATAGTTTAAATTCTACGAAACTAGTTAGTTAGTTATTGGCGTTTAGGGTCACATATTTCTGCACAATGGCTAATCATCACAATGCCAGTTTTACGGGGGGGGGGGGGGGGGGGGGGGGGGTGCCGGAGTACCCGGAGAGAACCACCGAGCAACGGCAAGCAACTGTCAGCTCCCCAATATACCAACTCCACACAACCAGGGTTAGCATTGGTTGAAGACAGGTGAGTAGTATGTCAGGGGCTTTTCACCCCAATTCTGGATGACCTCGGTGGATGACCTCGGAAGTGACGTCATGTCACGTGACATACTGGCTCCATGTTGTGTTGTTATGGTAACACGCGTGAGCGGCCATATTGTGACGTCAACCCCATAGTGATACATGGTGTTAGTGCGCATGCGCATGCGCAGCGCGTGTTGTTAGGGTGATACGTGTTTCCGTCGCCCATTTTATATACTGGAGGCCGCCATCTTGGTTTCTATAGTGGCACGTGATTGCTATGTTACCCAAAGTCCTACAATGGGACGGGGTATGTTTGGAGGGTGTGTTCGATTGTAGAAGAGTAAATCTAATTACCACAAACAACCCGACAATCCCTCCAAATCACCAAAATCCACCCAAAATCAACGAAATTGACTTTATTTGATACGAATTTCCCATTTTATCGGCATAGCACGTAGTGCTATAGTACCAAGGGGTCCCCTGGGGTGTGTTTGATTATACTAGAGTATACCTAATTACCCAAATAGACCCGACAACCCTTACCGACCACCAAAATCTCCACCAAACCACTCAAACGGACATGTGAAGCCCCATTTTGGGCATATAAAAATAACACGTCATGCTATAGTACCAAGGGGTACAGGGGTATGTTCTATTGAATAGGAGTATAGGGCCTGATTTTCCCAGAATCCCATTTTTTTAATGCCTATTGCATATGTTTCTCTATCACTAACAGTCTATCCAGTCCAAACTATCTCTGGTTCTCTCGTCCAAGTCTTATAATTACCAGTGCTTGATTTTCCATAATGCAGTTATCTCCCTTGTGTATATCAAAAGCATTCCCAAACCCAATAAGCAATCGAGCAGTTACTGATTAACCATTGCTCGAACGACTCGAATCCCATGGAGCAAATGAGCTTTAGAGCAATTTCTCGATCGAGTGACTCGGCATATTGCTCGAATGACTCGGAGCTCATCGAGCAAATGAGCCAACGAGCAATTGCTCGTTCCAGTGACTCCTCGAACGACTTTTAGACTCATTAGAGTAATTGCTCGATCGAGTGACTCGGCATATTGCTCGAATGACTCGGAGCTCATCGAGCAAATGAGCCAACGAGCAATTGCTCGTTCGAGTGACTCCTCGAACGACTCTTAGACTCATTTCAGTATTTGAAGATACCTATGGCCCGGTATTGTAATATTTGAGGATACATATCGAGGATATCTTTTATAGGATACTTATCTGAGGATACTATTACGTATTTGGCTCAACCTTCTAGGCCACCCCAAGACATACCTATTCTGGATACCCCTTATAAACTATCGAGTAATTGCTCCATGAGTAATTGCTCGAACGACTCGAAGCTCATCGAGCAAATGATCCTTAGAGCAATTGCTCGATCGAGTGACTCGACATACTGCCCGACCGACTCGAAGCTCATCGAGCAAATGCGCCTTAGAGCAATTGCTCGATTGAGTGACTCCTCGAACGACTCTTAGACTCATTTCAGAAAAAGGGATTCTATAGCACCAGGCATTTTCCAAAAAGGGATTCTTCAAAAGGGATTCCATAAAATGGATTTCCTATCTGACTCCGTAAAATGGGATTGAAAAGCCCCTGACATACTACTCAGGTGCACCATCGACGTGCAGTACGCCTTAGCACACAACGCCACCATGCCCCTGCATTGGCAGTGGGGGTGAAGCGTCTTGCCCAGGGACACAACGCGGTTGCCGCAGGTTCTACAAAACTGAAAAGTTTAAAAAATGCACAATAAAACTTTAAGCTAACGCACGCCCCTTTCTAACAAGGAGTTCTGTCAGAGGACATTTTGTTATGTTTGTAAAATATTTCATAGCGTTACCGTTTTTGAGGTATAGGGTTTGATTTGTGTCCAGCGAAGTTTCGAAATGCGGTTCCTTTAGACATCGTCCCGATGGTTCAATTCGATTCGATTTTCGTCAAGTTGATTTCCGAAAGTTTCGAATTGTTGAGATGTCTTCAAAATCTTACCAAGTGCTGGCTACTCTTGAACTCTGCTTCTATCGTCACGTCTCCTGCACAGGACACCCGATAATCGAAGAGTTCAAGAAGTTTTTTCTTCCGAAATTACTACTTTGATTCCGTTCTGGAATATTCCACTTTGAATTGACATGCCCAAACTGGCAGGTCACCGGGAATACAATACTTGAGTTAAGACTGGCAATATCTATAAGAAGGTGCAATATTTATGACTGGACGAGCAGTGAGATTCGATTCCAGGTACACTTCGATTCGAAAACATGTGCCCCATTTGATTTGGAATTCGATTGGACACAAAATTTAGGATTCGCATACCCCTAGGCTTTATTTGGCTCAAGGGCGAAGGAGTGGGGGTGGGGCGGGGGGTACAGTACAGTCGCCGTGGACTGGTCATAATACATGCGTTGGTAGTAATGTCCATGCTTGCGTTTACCAGGTAATAAAAATCATCGGCAGAAAAAATTTAATTAATGAAGCACCGGGTTATTGCGTACGTGGGAAAATTGCCCACCCGTGAAAATGATCAGTCCACGTAGGTGCCTCCTTGTCCTGAGGCAACGAGTAGCAAGAGAGCGGCATGTGTTCTTTTTCGTGAGAAGTTCACGAGTGGAAAAGACTTTACTTTCCCAGAACTGTAACTAAAAATCTCTCGAATATTCATTTCTGACGTTTTTCGCGTGTGTCAGTGTCAACGGAGGGCGTGTGTGAGAGGGAGGATGTATGAGGTTTAATGGCGCAGTTCCGCCGATAATCACCAAACAAAGAGGTTATACAATCATTGGGGGTATTTCTAATAAAGCTTTGTATCGTACCTTGAATGGAACAAGATGCCAATATGCATTGCTTCACTTTAGCAGATGGTGCATTGTTTCTCTCAAGGGACAAGAATGGATTATAGTGGTTGAGGGCGTTTGTATGTTCGACACATAGTGCCACCATGTATAATGTCAGTACTATTTAGTGTCTCTTTACAATTTGTGATACGTTGTAAATTCCCACTCTTAACCCTTTGAACTCGCAAGACCGATTTTTCGTTTTAATGCATAATTTCGTCCCATTTTTGTTTTATGATAAGAGGTCTACACACGGGGCACTGGTGATAAAATAATACCTGCAGTCTGCAGCCAGACAGCTGCAGACAGCAGTTATTATATTATTCTCCGTGTATATTGATATTGGACGGAGTCCGACTGAACCATCTCACTGTCAATATACACAGAGGCGGTCCCATTCCAGGAAACGAAGGTTCAAAGGGTTAACTCATACCGTCGATTGCCCTTTCTGATACCCTTGCTCCCTTGCCCGCCCTTGGATGCGTCCTTAATGTGATTATAAATCACCACATTCTTTTCTAAAATAAAGATTAACGGTAATATTCTAGTAGCAACAGAATGCACATTTCCAAACGCATTCTCTGGGTTTTCAAAGAGGAATATCTCTTCGGCCTCATACTAACTGATTACTGTCTGGGGGCTACCCGATCAAACGCACCTTCCACCCATCACTAAATACAGTTAATAATACCATACTCACCTACGTTTTTACCTGTGAAAAGTCCTATGTTAACTTTTATCTTTTAACCCCACTACCGGTGTAAAGCTTCTACTTCGGTTAATTTTTTTTTACACCTATAGTTGAAAAAACACCCAACATGACCTTTGACATGACCAAATTTGCCGACTTCGATACATTCACACTTCGCGATGTTTCATTCAAACATACGACGTTTTGCGGTGCTATTTACTACATGGAATGACTTATTAAGTTTAAAATATCTACAATTAAATGGGAGCGCGGTGGCTTAGTGGTACACTATTGGGCTTCTTGCTAGAGGCCCCGAGTTCGATCCTCGTCCGGGAAGACCGGCGTTGTGTTCTGGGCAAGGTACTTTATCCCGGCTGCCTACATGGGGGCACGATGACGACGTGTACTAAGGCGTACTGCACGTCGATGGTGCACATGTCTTCACCCGCTGTAACCCTGCACGAGCGAAGCTTGAACAGAGTTAGAATGTTGAGGAGCTGACAGTTGCTCGTCGAAGCTCGGTGGTTCTCTTCGGGTAATCCGGCTCACTCCACCCGTAAAACTGTCACGGTCACGATTAGCCATTGTGCATAAGTATGTGACCTTAAACACCAATAAATAAATAAATACAATTAAATATTTAAAATAAAATTAAAGAATTATTAATAATAATTTGACTGCAAAAAGCAAGGTAAATTGAATCAACTTTGACTATGTGTCTGGCTGTTAATCAAGCATTCGCGTTCAGCCGGTAGAACTGCCACTCGCGGATGTATAAACAAAACAAACCCATGTGTTTGCGATAGAGGGTATCGTTTTTTTTCTCCATTTTAAGTGACAAAGTCGAATATTTATGAAGAACGTGGTATAAATAAAACAAATAGGTACTAGAGCCGGAAATCAGATTGAAGCCACTCGTAGAATAAGAGTTTTACCCACTCGGCAGAGCCTCGTGGTTAAAACCCTTATCCTACTCGTGGTTTAAATCTGATTATACCGGCCCTAGTACCTATTTATTCTATATGTAATCAATGCTCAAAAACATTTGCTCGAAGGTTTTCATTTTCGCGATGCCTCGCAGTTGTTGATCGCTTTTTAAAGAATATACTTTGATACATGTGAAAAATGAATATATTGACTGTGAACATTTTTCATGGCAATACAAATTGAATATTTACAACATATTTTATTAACAAAAAAACAAAACAAAACAAGTGCCGAAATTTAGAAATTTGATATCGTGTAACCATTTTTCGTGCGCAACAGCTTTCTTGTCATCGAAAAGTTAAAGACTGGGAGGAGTTACTACATAGAATGACGTTTATCGCTGACGTTCCAGAAATCCAGATGTATAGCGATCAGCGGGTGTCCCAGTCAATACGGAGAGACGAAAACATAACAGAAATTAGTGACGAAAACCACGAGGCTATGCTTTGCATCCTTGATATATGTCTTAAATTCCTTGCTAAGTCTCCTCCTCCACCATCCCCCACACCAGCCACCAGACAAAGGTATCTTTCTTACTAATATAACCGGTACTCAATCTACAATCTCTTATTTGAAATGGGTAACCAGGAGTTGTATGTTCCCCTCGATCGTAGTTACAATTGTACTCATCTAGTCTTAACAGGGGCGTAGCCAGGCAAAATGAAGTGTGAGGGAGGAGGGGGAGGGGGGGGGGGGGGCGGAAGCGAATATTTTTCTGCTCCTCAAGTTTCACGAAGATGGGGGCACAGCTATAGTAAAATGACCCAAGAAATATCAGCGTGAGAGTACACGAACCGCTTTCGGGGATTTCAGGCATAAATGTAAGTAAAGAGAACATTTTTTTCAGGAAATGTTTGTGTTTTTGTGGGGGGGGGGGGGCGTGTCCTCCAACCTCCCATGGGTACCCCGCTGAGTCTTGGCATCATAACAGGTACGATATTATAGCGTTGCCCTCATCCCAGTTATTTTTCTGCGCATCCAGTTTTGGTACACCATATACATTTGTTTTTGCTTCGCGTGTAAAACTGATCAACGAACATTATTCATTTCATTTCCATGTATATGTTCTATGAGCTCTTTGTTTGAATAAAATACCATTTTACGGACCATTGAATAACTTCCAGATAATTGACTTTAAAATGGCACTTAATGATTCCATTTCGTCTATCAGTGTTATTTAACTGAATTCCGTCATTTCATGGCAATGTTATCGGATTTTATTTTGTGTGTTGTGTGACAATTGAATCTGCTTCTTCATTGTCGTGTAAGCAACAGTCTACCGATTTCCCGGAAACACTTAATAATAATCGAACTCGAACCGATAGGAAATGTTGATCGACACGTCTGGCTTCTCCTGTCTGTACGCATTGCCAATATTACATGCACACAATACCCTGATTATAATAGCGGAAAGAAGATTTCGACCGTCTCCAGATTAGATTTGAAACAGCTAGAGGTTTTCAGCCCGCTTGACTTTTCAATCTGAGGCAGATTGTCGGATGGTTCACAGGGTTAATTCCTGGTGGGCCCCTTCTTTGGGGTGCCCCACGGGTCCCCAAAGTTGATGCAGCCTAGCACATATTGGTGAATGAAATTTCGTGACAGTGACCAAAAGGCGAAATGGGTCTGATTACAAGGACTATCGGTATATGGAAATGCTCTCTGTGTGGACTGCCATTGGCAGTCCGCACAGAGGGCATTTCGACATACCAGCAGTCTAGTCTGCCATTGATGGCTCAGATGCAAGGAAACGACGTTCTTTTAGTTTGAAAAATCAATTTGTTTTCCCATTGGACCGAACTATGGTCGGCCCATTGGATTCGGTGGCCCCTATTGTGCAACAATTTTTTTCCGAATGAGCGATGAAGATGAAACAAAAATATCATCGAAATATCTTCTATGTGGAATTTCAATGATCGCTCAGATGCAAAGAAGCAGAGTTCATTCAGCTTGAAAAATCAAAATTGTCTACGGCGCCCCTTTTGGTGCATTTCCCGGTAACATTTCTTAGCCCAGTCTGCCCCTGTACACAATCTTAGCTGTCGAAAAAAGATGTGAGAAAGTTATATCTCAGGCGATATTCTCGTTTATATTTCTACATTCCGTCTTGATTGTATGTTATTTATTGGGGTTTAATGACACGTTTAACAACCAGGATTACATCGGGTTGGATATTTTTAACAGTGGAGGAATCCGGAGTACCCAGAGAGAGCCACCGAGCAGCGACGACTGTTAGACTCTCCAATTAGGTAGTAGCAGTTGAAGGGAAGTCTACCATCGACGCGTAATACGCCGTAGTACACAGCGTGCCCCCACATGGGCAATGGGTGCCTTGCCCAAGGACACAACGTAGTTACTGCTGGTCAAGATCGAACCATCGACCTTTCGGTTTAAAATCCAACGATCGGACCACTCAGCCACCGCTCTCTCTCTCATTCCGTCTTAATTTCGCAGTATTTTGTTTTTTGAAATCACGGCCAACTGGCACAAGTGTGTCGTGCCCACATCGAGATCCGACCGAGAAAGCGACGTTTTTTGTAACCACAGTATTCCACCTTTAACGTACAATAATCTGATCACAGAAGATGACAGATAATTTCGATCGGATCGCGTCTAGGTTGGGATCTGGCCGAAACTCTCTGTCCGCTTTCCTCCCCCACAACTATACAGAATCCCCCCTGTCGACGAAGAAACGCGAGAGAAGAAGGAGACAGATGGGTTAGCCCAACTCAGGTGGAAATAGTGGGGGGACCTAAAAAGTGACATCATAGTGACGTAACCTAGCTACATCAAACTTGGTTGCCATGATAACCATCATGTCACATTGTCCCCCCTGTGATACGTGGTGACAGAGCGCATGCACAGCGCGGGGTTTTGGGGTGACACGTGTTTCCGTCGTCCATTTTGTTTACTGGAAGCCGCCATCTTGGTTTGTATGGTGGTACATGGAATTCCAAACGAATACGTAAAATGGGCTTCTTTGATTTTGTGTAAATTCTCGAGTTCATTCCCCTTCCCTTCCGAAAAAAATTGTTACAGTTCAAATGTTTTTTTGTAATTTATATAGTTCAAAGGTGCCTATTGGGTTCAGTCGTTCAAAAGTACTCTTATATAAAGGGACGAATATATTATTGGAGAAAAGGAAAATTTGGGGGAACTGGAATCCATTTGGGTGGTTTCGGATGTTTGTTAGTGATTTGGGGTGATCGCCCTGTATATTCGGGTAATTAGATTTACTCCTATTGAATCGAACACACCCTTAAAACATACCCCCGTCCCATTAGTGGGTTTTGGGTCACATATCAACCACGTGCCACCATAGAAACCAAAATGAGATCTCTCATTGAATCTCAGATGCTATTTCGCTTGTTTTTCCTAAACATGGAAATCCAACCTTTCGAAAAGGAAACGCAAAACCACTGCATCTCCGGCTCTAATTTCATTTGGGATTTTTTCGTTTTGTCTTCATTTTTCAAAATTTAATGTATATAATGTCATACAACCGGTACTAATAATTGCCGACTAAATACAAATTATCATGATTATGTGCATGTCCTGTGATTTGTATCAGATTCGAGGTGGTGTCCAAAAGGGGATCTCAACGAGCCGGCTTTGCCGGCGAGTTGTGATCCCATTTTTGGACACCACCGAGTATCTGATCCAAATCACAGGACATGCACATTATCATGATAATTCATTTATCAAACAATTCTGTCACATAATAAGAGTAAATCTATAATTATTAATAACAGTTTTGGGACATAATGTTGGGAGAGAAAAAGTTTTTGAAAAAGCATATTTTATGGAACTATATTGTTGTGCGATCTGACAAACAATGAGTAACGCGGTCAACGCAATTTTTAAAGTTGTGTTGTCAAATTATTCACTCTCAGTGTCACTTCCTGTGATGATCCGCTTGAATTTATGAATTTTCGACGTGGGCACATCCTCAGGAACGGATTGGTGTTATATTGAATTGTGCAGTTTCTATTTATTGTAAAATATTTAGCCAATCACCCGTAACTGTCGACGTCGCGTTACCGGAAACGAGTCGTCTATATGATACGGAATCAGAATAAGTCGCCACAATGATACGGAATCGGAAACATTATATGATACGTACCGTTTATCGTGGTTTTCAGGCCAAAATCTGTATGATTGTTAGATAAATCACAGTACTATCACGATGTGATGGAGAAAAAAGACTGCCTGTAAATATTTTCCAGTATCACTCCTAAATTTAACGTTTTGCCAGTCACGTTCTGAAGATGCATTTGGTAGAATAACGATAACCTGTGCGATGCATTTTCAACTACCTGAATCACCGTGACTCAAAGAATGGCCCCAAGACTAGAATCTATTAAATACGAAACGTCATGCAGAAATTCGTTAACCTTGTTCATACAAAACCCTTACAATGAATAAAAAGGCTGTGGAAAAAATTGTAAAATGTGCATGGAGTCAAAAAGTCTTGCACGTCTTCCAAGTTTGGTCCTGAAAACAAAATGACGAATCCGATAATTATGTATTCAGAAACGAAAAATCTCACTAGTGACATAATGTTACATGTAATATAATTTGTATTAACCAATTTCATTTGCATAACCACTTACCTAACCTTACCGCGATTGTTGGACGTATCGCTAAACCCCAAAACAAACCTAACCTAACATCCATAGTCACAAAGATCCCATCGTGCTCGTTCCAATGAGGGTCATAAGATATGTTCTTATAGGCAAAACATAAACACTTTTAGTTGTTCATGATTTTTTTGGCAGGTTTCGTATTCGATTCTTCTAAGGAAAAGGGATAACTCTTAACCCGCTGAGTATTTTCAAGATATTTTTCACCAAATCTAGTCTTGGCTGCTGTAAGGCAGCCAAGACTGGATTTGATAAAATATTTATCCAAATTCAACTCACAAAATCATTAATGAAAAATTCCATTCAGTTTACAGTGGAACATTTTATTAAATGTGTCCAAAGTATACTTATTTTAAAGGGAAGAGAAATTCTGTCCTGGGCAGGAATACTCACCAGCAGCATGCAAGGAGTTAAGGCAAACTTGGATGATTCAGCCCTTCTCGATAAAATGCCGATGAGTAACAAACGTACTGCTGGAAAGCCTCTCTCTCTCTCTCTCTCTCTCTCTCTCTCTCTCTCTCTCTCTCTCTCTTGCCAGTGGAACGTCATCCCTGATTCATTTCGCCATGGGAATAGATTTTCTATAAATTATTAGATGAGTGAGGTCCAATTATGAAGCGAGTCATTGTTGAGGACACACCTGCGACATCAGTAGAAAATAAAGCTAAGTTTGGAGCTGTCTGTTATTATTAAAAGTAACAAAAGGAAACTTAGTTTTTTAATGCATGCCAATTAGAAGCAACCAGTTCATAGATAATCCGACTTTAAGAATATGTAATAGTTATTAACTGAGCTGGAGGTATTCGTGAATTTGACCAACCTGCCAACGTGCGGTATGTGACGCCAAGCCGCGAAGCGGCGAGGTGTTACAGCACGTTGGCAGGTTGTTCAAATTTATGAATACCGACGACGAGGTAAGTAACTTACTTACACGTCAATTCACAGAAAGCACGGACCCAGGTATGGTAAGTGAGTACAGGTGTTCAAGTGACGTCACTTGAACACCTTGTCTATTGTTTTATCGGGTATTTCACGTCTCATACCAACCCGGAGAAGACAAAGGAATTGGTGTGTAATTATCAGTATCACACCTACCAATCTAAATGTCCAGTTTGGCACTTTGTTTAGCGAATGTGTTTTTAGAGTAATTTGCTAGTTTTTAATCTTCTGAGAAACAAATTAGCAAATCTCACGCCCAAGACATTTATGTTTATGGAAAGGACAGTGCCTATATTATATATCACGATGCGCACACTGTTGATATAATGAACAGAAAAACATTACAGAACAGAAAGATTGTTAAAACGCCGTTTTTTCATTTTTAAATGGGTTTCAACGGAGAATAAAAGTTGAACGTTTAAAATTATTGGGAAAAAAGTGAAAAGGCAGCTTTTGCATTTTAAAACAGCTCTACAGGAACGTGCCCGAAGTTTGTGAAATGATGCGCATATCGATGATACAAAATCGCTAACATTTTGAAATTCCATTTTTTTAACGAAATACCTTCAGTGTTAAATTCACTAATAGCTTTAGGAAATTAAGGGGAGCTAACGTTCCCGTAAATCTCTCCCAATGACGGAAATCGTCAAACGTGATTCGTTATCGTGGTGGTTGTCTTGGGGATTACCTGGCGTTTCTATCACGAAGATACAGGACGCGGAAAGTGGCGTATCACTAAATCAGCCGCAGAGTGGAGATTCCACCCAAGCAATAATTGCAAATTTGTGGCAAAGCGTAACTGGCACAAGCAATGTTTCAGCCAATGGACCTCCGGGTTAAACCCGGAGGTCCATTAGCTGAAACATTGCTTGTGGTTTTTGTCGATATGTACACAATTTGAAAGTTATAGCTTGGGTGATAACTGCACTCCGCGGTTGATTTAGTTACAATCCACTCTCCACGTACTGTATAATCATTTATTATACGCTAGCCTGTGATTTATCGCAAATTATCTAAAAGGTACTTCTCGATATCCATCGACTTGATGGATATCGAGGAATATCCATCAGTAGCTTCCTAAAAACGTCACGCTACGCCGCATCACGTCGCCTTGAAGGAACGATCAGCTAATCGTTGTTATTGTTTTGAAACGTACGAATTTGGGGTCGAATTGGGCCGAATATTGTGCAATAAAATGTCTCGTAGCATATAATAAAAAAGAAAATCTACTCTATTTTAGTCAGTATCTGGAATTATCTCATGAAAGTTTTTGTTTTAATTTTTATCAGCGCTTGTGCGAGTTAAAAATAATATTTTCAGGCCCACACGCTGATTTTTTTCCAGCACGGTAGCTTGCTCTATGACTTAAGCTTGGATGCATGGCGTCGCCTTGAACGTCGCCTTGAATGAACGATCAGCTGATCTTTGTTATTGTCTTGAAACTGTTTGTTTGCAATCGAAATGGGTTGAATATTCCGCAGTAAAATGTCACGTAGCATATAATAAAAAGAAAATCTACGCTGTTTCAGTGAATATCGCGAATGATCTCATGAGGGTGGACCTGAAAGTTTTATTTTTCACGAGCGCTTGTGCGCAAGCGCTCATGAGAAATAAAACTTTCAGGTCCACACTCATGAGATAATTCCCGATATTCACTAAAAGAGCGTAGATATCCTCTATTCACTTGGTGAGGTTGGATATACTCAATCATCTCAAAGTATTCGCGCTGAAAAACATTTGGAATATTTTTTTAAAAATCATCAAAACTGAACAGTTCTCTCCGAGAATGTTTGACATTCGAGAAAAGGAATATCTGTCGTTTTTATTAGATGTCATTTTCTTACCCAGAGTTGTACAGTTTAGTTCCACTCGACTGATATTGACACCAGGTTCGGTCGATATGAACCAAGCTTCAGTTGTCCTCCTTGATGCGTTGCTGGGTGCAACCATTTTGTTTACATGTACATCGAACGCAATCGAGAAATTGGGGTAACCGGCCATGGAGTGGTTGGACGCAGAAGTTTGTATGATGAAGAATTAATGATGGAAATAAAACAATGATTCGGTGGATGAAGAGAAAAAAGAAAAGAGTTGTACAGAAATTTCATCGCAAACTAAAATTCAAATTGTATGCGAAGATTCTTCGAAGTGGGAGAAGAGGCATATTTACAGAACTATTACTCATATTTCTTTCATGACACAATTTATCAAAATTACAGGTCCCAACTGATATAGACTGGGAAAAGACAGAACTGTCAGTATAGTTCTTATAAAGACTGGATTGCACAAGAATGAGAACAAACGAAAAAACCTCTTTAACCCTTTACCCATCGTAACGGCCAAAACCGACCAGTGCTATTCACAAAATTCACCACTCAATTTTTATTACTTTTTCATTTTTTGTCACAAAAGCATAGCTTATGACCCCTCATTGGAACGAGCTCAACGTTCCAATGAGGGGTCATAAGCTATGTTTTTGACACAAAAAAAAAAAAAAAAATGAGTGCTTCAAGAATTTTATTTGCAAGTGTCGTCTGCTTTTCGTGTTAGGTAAAGGGTTAAAAATGAGATTATCAAATATTTAAATTATAAAGTATTTTTTGAATGTCTCGTCATACCTTTATTTATGATATAGAATGCACGTGTGCTAAGAGTGCATCCAAAATTAGGAATAAAAAGAAATTCCACACGACTATTTTAGCAAATTTATTTCTGTTTAAATTCCCCATAAATCTGTTATCCACAAATTAATGTTTGTGGAAAAGAAAGTTGGCCGTCCTCGACCAGGCAATAAAGTAAATATGAATTAGGAAGAAGGGTCATCAGTAATTTCATTATCCAGCCCTTTGGGCTGTAAGATTAAATTATTACCGAACCTCCCTATGAGTAGAAAATGGGCCCATCCATTTCCACGCCGACGACAACTCATAACACAGTAGAACACCGTGCCTGAAAGGGTTAGGGAAAATTTAAGAGCAATTTCCGTGATAATTTGATGAACCAATATATACACACATGAACGTGACGTCAAACTCGAATTTTCTGACTGAATGTTACATATCTCACAGAAAAATAATAATGACCGAGACTTTGAACGTGAAGGTGATACCAAGAGTGTTATTGTTTTATTGCTTCTTTTCTCTGCAACAAGTTATAAATATCACATTCATTGTAAAGGAATGTATTATGCATGACACATGGCTTTGATCGCAAAGTTGTCTGCATATCAGTGTTTCGAATCTTAATACCGTAATTGTCGGTATCATAATTATACGACATGAGCCGTCGTATCTCTGTTTGATTTATGTCGTCGAAAATCCGTGTGCGTAAAGCGGAAACAATAAATCGTCCCCTGAGTTCCAACGTGTTCTATGTGCCTACTGGCACATAGAACACGTTGGAACTCAAGGGACGAAAAGCTATCTCCCTCTTTGCTAGGACAGACAGCCTTCAAGTGTTTTACGGCTGTCTCTTAAATTTAGCCGGGGTTGTGAAAGGAGCACAAGAGGCAGGAACCCAGCTAGCGGTGAGGAGAAATGATTTTAATGGGGCAATTTATAATAGTCGTCCAACCATTCTTAATTTAGTAATACTCAGAAAGTCTATATCATACCACCGGGGAATTCCTACACATTTTGCCAAGAACAAGTTCTCCCTGTTGTCACTGTCCCATCTTTTTTACGATAAAATTGCTCGCAATATCTCTCTCTTTGGGAAGCATATACATCATCATTCTTGGGCTACTTGATTCTCAGCCCATGGTACACATTATTCTCCAAGTCACGTTTGGGCTCCGTTCACCTGCTTCAGCAAATATGTATAGAGCCGGAGATCGTCTTAGGCCAGACGGAAGTGCTGTGAGGTTTCTATACGTACCATGGTGTTTTCAAATAAAAAATCGATATGATAAGACACTGTGGATTAAAGTTGCTCAAAACTAAAAACAACAGCAACAACAACCTCAACAAGAACAACAAACAGAACAAAACAGCAACAACAACAATAACAACAACAGCCGTAACAACAGCAACAACTCCAACGACGACAATGGCGACCGAAAAACATAAACAACAGCACCGCCAACACCAACAGCAATAAGCCAGCGCCAGCTGAGATCTCTCGCCGGCTGTCAAATTCTGTAAGGAATACCATGCTGTTGTGGACTATTTGTTTACCCATCTTTTGAGGCGTTTGCGCTTAGACAACCGTCGATGTAATGCTATGTCTCCTCACTCAGATACACAGGTTTGTATTCGTGACAGAGTTATAGATATTTCAATCAATAAGTATTTTATTCACCCTGAAAACATCAAGATATTAACAATTAATGAAATTACGCGGCGAAATCTTACAGTTACAGCTATGCTGAGTCACATGGATGAACTATTTAAGGGACAGATTGGTCACAGGCCGCAACAACGTGGACATCCTTACAGAATTTAGCTTTAATGTAAGCAATATTTATTTATGGCGGGGAAGGGGGGGGGGGGAGGAGGGCGCTTGCACAAAACGTACAAATAAGTAATTTAGTAAGTATATCTTTTATTAACGTAACATGTGGTATACACAAGAATAGTAGATAAGACATGTATTTACTAAGAAGCACCCGGCACGTTGGGCCATATGCCATCTCTTCGTAAAAAAATGTTTCCCATCCGCATGCTCTATGTACATTTACTTATCCATTCACCCACCCACACATTCATCCCAGATTTATTCGCACATTCATTCACATATTCATTCATTCCCACATTTTCAAGCAGTCATTTATGCATTCCCTCGACTTTTAGCGTTTGTGGTCACTTTCTCGAAACGCGTCTTGCAGATTTTTTTATACATTCATCACTGTTAGATCTGTCTGCGACACTGCAGCTGACATACAAAAGATATTGAGTTCAGCGTTTGTTAACCCTCCATAGGCTGCCAAACATCGAATTTTAATAAAATGGGCTGTTTTCGGGCACCCACAGCACACAACGGGTACTTGAGAATTGAACATAACATCCTTTATTGGAAGTGGAATTTTGTAAGTAATAAGGGATTTAAAAAAAACAAGCCGTAACTCGTTTTGGGCTAGTTAAACAGCGATACCCACCAAAGGCTTAAAAATTCATGTTGTCCGTGGATTTCTCTAAATGAGTATTGTAGATTTTTAAAAAAAAATTGGCCATTCGCAGGTTTTGGTGTGATATTACAACTGCATGGACAAAATATAGTAAGCGTTTGTTAACCCTCCACGGGCTGCTAAACATCAAAATTTTGTTTGATAAAATGGGCTGTTTTTGGGCCCCAATAGGTATGTCACTGATAAACGTAACCTCTTTTATCGGACCCAGAAGTTTTGGAGGATCATTTTTGTAGTACGCCTTAGTACACAACGCCACCGTGCCCCCCAAGTGAGCTATGGGTGTGAAGTGTCTTGCCCAAGGACACAACGCGGTTGCCGCAGGCGGAATTCGAATCGAGGACCTCTCGGCTTGCAGCCTGCACCTCAACCTACTGAGCCACCGCTCCACAGTGGTTCTTACAGATTTTCAAGAAAAATAGACTCTTGTGAAGGATTATTCTGGTAAGCGTTCATTAACCCTCCACAAGCTGCCAAGCATAAAATGTTTAGATAAATTTGGGCTTTTTTCAAATAGCCACATAGCACTCAATCAGTATGTGGAAACCAAACGTAACTCCTTTTGCTGGACGCAGACTTCTCAATATTGATATTAACCCTCTTCAACAATAATGACGGTTTCAACCTAAACTTTCCTTTGTCAAACTCAGTGATTTGAGACTACTATCCCAACCTTTCTTAGGACATCAATAAAGGTACTATAATAATACAGTTAAAAAAAATTCTTCAGACACTTTGGGGGCTCGAAAAATCATGGAATCTCGTCTGGAAAAGCCTTTGATTCGCCAGAATCATTAAGTCTAGTTCGTAGTTTAAAGTTCAACCCGAGTGAAAAGAATTCTAAGTGACCGGTCTCCCGGTGACACAAGCCATAAATTTATTCTGCAGTTCTATCTTACTGGAGATTATTTAACAGTTCTCACAACCAATACATGAAATGTCATCCAGACAGTGATCTCTATACGACTAGATTACTGGAGCGTTGATTGGTCATATACAGAAAAGAGGCTATCTGGTGCTTTTGAGTGGATAACGAAGATTATCTCATGAGTGACTGAGACAAATATTTATTTTCCGCGAGCGCGGATAACCATTTCTCTCGGTCACAAATGAGATAATTTTTCGACATCCACTCAAAAACACTAGATTTTCTTTTTATTATACGCTTTTTATAAGAATCTGATAATTCCACTCGTTTCATCCATGAAACGATGCATGAAAGTAAACAGCGCATCGAATCATTGATATACGGAAGAGATTTGATAGATACTCGGAACAGATAGCGTCTTGCGATCTGATTCAGTTGGCGGGTTTCAAGTCCAAACATGGCCTGAAAGTCCGTAATATACGTTTTTGGTTTGCTACGTCCTTTGGAAGGACGTACCGAATCAATAACTTATATTATGGCTTTTCAGGCCATGTTTGGACTAGAGGGTTTCGTGCATCAATTCTAAGTGAATACGTGTTGAATTATTGTTGGAAATGATTGGCATCCACTCAAAAATACTAGATTTATTTTTCATTGTACGTGTTTAAAACAAATTGATCATTTCCAGTGATAATTTGACTCGTATTCACCTTGAAGTGATGCTTTGAAAGCCGCCATTTTGATTGATACAGTGAAAGTGAAAATTTCTATATCTTCACAGTGGTGGATAGGATTTCTATCTTTCCGCCATTTCTTCGAAAATCTACCTAGCGCCATCTTGAGAGTGGGGAGGGAATGACTGGTTACTTTTTAAACTTAACAATGCTTTGCAGAAACAAGTTCTCAAAGATTTTTCTATTTTCCGACACCTCGCATCGCCGAAATCTTTTTTTAACCCTTTACCCAACGTAACGCTCAAAACCGGCCAAAACCGTCAGCGCTATTCTAAAAAAATCGCCAGTTAATTTTCATAATTGTTTCATTTTTTGTCTCAAAACATAGGTTATGACCCCTCGTTGGAACGAGCTCGTCGAGCTCGTTCCAATGAGGGGTCATAACCTATGTTTTGAGACAAAAAATTAGTTATTCAAGAATTCTTTTTGCAAGTATTGTCTGCTTTTCATGTTAGGTAAAGGATTAAAGAATATACTTCTATGTCCGTGACACAGATGAATATGGTAATAATGTGAACATTTTCGCACATTTGTCAATACCAACTAATATAATTTAGTTATTATTGACAAAGTACTTCCGATAATGGAAAGCTGATATTGTGTTACTAATTTTCATGCTAGGCTTTTGTTTGACGATGTGAAAGCTGTTACGCTGTGACTACAGCCTTCAGGCCATCGATGGAAGGAGTTACTGTTTTGATTGACTTGACACCATCTTGGTGGTGGGTGGGGTGGAAGATTTAGTTGACACGTTTTTTCTGACTTTTCGGCAATCCAGATGTATAGAGATTAGTGCATTCAATATTAAAAAAAAACACTTTATATGCGTTATGATTGTAAACTTCGAGGGATATTGATGGCACGACTTCGTCTGGCATGTTCAGAACAGAGTCAGATTGTGAGAGTCTGCCGGTGGTCAACGCTTCATTCCAGAATGAACAGGCTTTTAACAGTGGACCATGAAAGTGTACTGTAATGGCGTACTGCAGTGTTTGTTTATTGGGGTTTAACAATACTTTTAACAGTTAGGATCACTCCGTGTCGGAGAGTTTCATGAGTGGAGGAGGCCGACTGTGGTGTTAGACTAGAATATAACTTTTGATGTATACGGCATATTAAGTTAGCGATTTGAGCAATGCAAACAATGGGAATAAGTCTTTATCTACAATTTACCCTCCACCCCAACGGAGAGAGAAGTGGTGTATTACCAATCACGTTTTTCACAAAATCGCCCGAAAATACTATTTCAACAATGGGACTACCTTGTCATCTTCCCCGATCCAAATATTTGTCTAATGGCATCATCTGAATACAAAAATGTTTTTTTTTTTTTTTTTTTTTTTTTTTATTCAGATCTAAGGTTCTTATTTACAAGCAAAAGTACATTTTTCCTATGGTTAAATTTCACAGAAAAATTATTTTACATAATACAAAAATAGATAACTTAAAAAGTTAAGTATTCCTTTGTAGTGATATGGGGTTTCCTTTGTAGCTGCACTATAGGGAGTGGGGTATCTGTAATATGATGTTGCAAGATACTGGCGTGTGTGTTTTGAAAGCGATTCCATGTCTTACATGCATATAACCAAAGCATACAAGTACAAGTATATAATTACGTCTGTGCATTTCTGTCGTTGTGGCTAAACTCCATTGTCGCAATCTATCAATTTCGCCAAAAATTTAAGGGTTGGTTAAGTTGTGACCTGTAACGATATCTGTAATGACTGCTGTAAATTGGTTATGCGATTTTTGTGGAGGGTGACCTCATTTAACTGGTTGAGTGCTAGAAGCCACTATTGGGGCTTTCACAAAAACAAGAGAGTACCGGAGCAAAAGCCAGCATTTTGCTTTCTTATGTTTCGTAGTCAGTCAAAACGTAAATACTATTTTGTTTGTGTAATTTGTTTTATTAAAAGTTACTGGTGAGTGCTCGTGGAAACTCTACGATAACTTTTCATAAACAAACAGAAAAAAAAAAAAAAAAAATATTCAATTTGAAAAACATAATAGCTTAACTTTAGGTTTGTGTTTTGTCAAGTACTCGATATGTGTGCATCAAACGCAAACGGGTATCGGTTTATGAAACATCAATATTTGATACAAATCAGTCGCTATCAATGTTTCCCTTGTCTGTAACCCTTTGTTACTTTTGTACGTATTATGACGTACGAAATCAAACAGCGCGTTGGTACTTTGTGGTCATTTGTTTTGTTATTATTTTTCAATTTTTTAAAGTTTTAACCTCAATTCCTATTTTATCCCGAAAAGTGCTCAGTTACAACCATTGAGCCAAATGTTGTCGCAGCTTAAAATACTAATATAAGACTTCTTAATTAGTTGAGTGCTAGAAGCCCTATTAAGGCTTTCACAACATGAGGATACCAGAGCAAAACCAACACTTTTCTTGTATTTCATATTCATTCAAACATAAATAATATTTTCTTTATATAAATTTGTTTTATTACAAATTATTGGAGAGTGTCTGTGGGCACTCTCCAATAATTTGTAAAAAACAAGTTTTGAATATCAAAATTCAGACCGCCAAAAATGATCTGGCCATCAACCAGAGAATCACTAATGCACATGTATGTGAAAAATATCTTGTTATTTGTACTTTCCGACATTTGACGTCGCATTTTGAAAAACGTTGAAGAAACTGAATTCCCAGTGACGTTTGAACGTCAGGATAATTAAAGTCTAAAAGGGTTAATAAATTCAGCCTTTCATCGCATTCTTCAATCGCCCTTTTTGATCTTGTACATGAAGAACACAAAAGCAGAATTATGTGAATAAGAGTTCATTCTTGCACGCTTCACACGACGCGAACTGTGCTGACCGTGCAATGGTTTGATTTCCGTGCTGATGTTTTGTGGTTTTGACGATTTGTTCGCCAGGGGTATTGGTCATTTTTTCCGTGTTGTGATGAGAATGGGGGTAACCTCATTGAGCGAAGTAGTAGTCAGTTTTCTCTTATCTTGTTGTCCGCGTGAAACTTAGCTTGGAATAGCTTTAAGGGAACGTCCAGCCAAACTTTGGTCAAATTTTAGGCAATTTTCTCCAAGGTCTAAAAAAGGCCAGAAAGGAATAACCCCAATAAATTAAAAATCAATTTTATTGGAATGAAACATAGATCGCGTGGAAACTAATATTTGCCATGAAACTGTGACCATGTGGTAGAAAGCACCGTCTGAAAGTCTGCTGTTGTATACGTAAGAGACCAGATCTTGTACAATAAAATAGCTTAAATGTTGACTGAATAGTTATATTCTGCTATCCTTCTAGCACAGACTCGGAGAAGTCTTTCTTCTCATTCGTGCATGGAACGGACAGTAAGCAGGGGCGCCGGAACGGCCCAAACATTGGCTCGATCATAACACCCAGTTCCCTATTTTATTCGAATTGTTGCCATCGATTATATGGGGGAGAGAAAAAATGAGAGTGCATGCAGTTCGTCTTTCGAGAAACATAATATGATAAAATTCCCTGCCAAATTGCCAAAGGCAATTTGGCAGGGTATTTTGTCATATTATGTTCCTCGAATTACGAACTTTAATGTGGGGGCCCCACAAATGTGGGGGCCATGGGCGTCCGTCCAGTCTGCCAATTCGTAAATCCGGCCCTCTCCCCAAAAATATTTGAAAATGACCTCTCTCAGACCAGTTTTGGGCTACTTCTTTACTATTCCAACCGCTTCCGAAGCGGGTGGAATACTAATGAAGTAGCCCCCAAAATCTCCTCATCTTACGTTAACTCGTCATTAATAGCAGCCACTGTGTGCCCAATATTAAAGAAACAAGACGATCTTTCTGCGCAGTATTTTCGGATATCCGCAGAACAAAATTAAAAAACCATAGCCTAGTTATTTGATATGAATGACGTTCGGCTGAAGGTCGATCCAAAAAATGTCATGATCGGCAAATTGTTTGCCCCGACATTGGTCGGGGCGGCTCCGGCGCCCCTGGTAAAACTAATTGCAATTTAGGATGTCTAAATTTCAAAAGGGTTGCCATTTTTCTTGTGTTTATTTCCTTTTATTAAGTTCACCAAGGGTAAAAAATCCACACAGTTCACAAGAACAAATATGAAGTCATGCGAGAGTGCATCAATGTAAAATGAAGAATCTCCAAAGTAACTTTTGTCAATTCGCAGTGATCATACCCACACAATTCCGTATCTTATCTCCTACAAGTATCTGGGAATTTCATTGGTTCAAAGACGTCACATGCAGACTGCCTATAAAACCATATACTGCCTGTCAACATCAATATACGCTAACAGCTATGGGTAATCTCCCCTTTGTTCATTGATTATTCAAAATGGCGGCAGCCGATAAACGCTTCAAGTTGAAAGATTGAGTTTTGAAAGCCCATATTTGGTCTGAAGTGCAGGTTAGGCAACTTGAAGGCTTCAAATTCTGTGGATGTGTGTCATGTTACCGTGGAAATGAAACTGTTTGGTATGTATGAATGTGCCTTGTTACAATTTATGGGAGAGTGCCTGTAGGCATTCCCCCATAAATTGTAACAAGGCAAAGACACGTGAACACATTGTGAGAATTCTCTCATTTAATTTTGATCGCTGTTGTTATTTGTTCTGTGCATCGATGCAGCAGTCGATAAGATATATTCGTTATACAGTTTGTTGGTGGCCTAATATGGTATATATGGTATCGGTTAATTCCATATTGGACTCGTGCTTCGCTCTCGTCCAATATGAAATTAACTGACATCATATACACCATATTAGGCCACCAACAAACTGTGTAACTAATAGTGTCATTTTGCACGTAATTTGTGTCAAATTGGTAAAAAAGATGAGATGGATACACCAAAAAAGGAAAACTACCCAACTTCCTCATTTGGTATATCCTGTGACCATGTCTGGTGTTGCATGAGCAATGACAGCTGCCAAGGGTGCCATGTGAATGCTCAAGTATGGCCAAAACAACAAGAATGGACTGCGTCGCATGCAGAATATTTACATCAATCGGCTTCGTTAAGTTTGAAAGCATGGATTCTAATTCATTTGTGTACGTGGTTTGGCTATGCTTCATTTGTTTTGAAACTACCGCCCCTCCCGTAGTTGCTATTTATTGAGGCTTGACTGTTGCTTACTCGTCAGATTTAACCCTTTACCTAACCTGAAAAGCAGACGACACATGCAAAAATAATTCTTGAATAACTATTTTTTTTCATTTTTTGTCTCAAAAACATAGGTTATGGCCACTCGTTGGAACGAGCTCGACGAGCTCGTTCCAACGAGGGGTCATAACCTATGTTTTTGAGACAAAAAATGACAAAAATAATGAAAATTAATTGGAGATTTTTGAGAATAGCGCTGGCCGGTTTTGGACGTTACGTTAGGTAAAGGGTTAAGAACATTAATAACTGATCTGCTTACCAATACTAATTTTATAGGCAGTGAATTACATGCCTGAACAATACCGCAGTTATGTTGGTTATTAAATTCATTTATCTAAAAACTTGTGAGACATTGTGGTCTCATTTCGGCGATTCGTGTGATTTTGTCCACCAAGTGGCTTCATGCTATTTCTATCAACAGATTATACAATTCACATATATTTTGACAACCTTTCGGTGGCAATAGCGACCAGAATCATCGTGGATCCATCTTACACACAATGCGGTTGTGCAATGAAGAAATTTGAATTTACGATGGTACAAAATTTCACTTTTTGTGTTGAACAGAAAACATAACTTTCTGAAAATTTGGCAGTCAGTCCTTGACTTTGGTCTTTTTACTCGACTAGTAGACTTCACCAAGCCTTCTTTATGTCACAAATATAGTTTGGCTACAATCAAATTATCTTTTCGAAAATATGCAATTGTGAGGACTGCAATTTATGTTGTTGTTAATATATTTTTGTTTTCAAACATAATTTTCAAGTTTTATGTTTTGCTCATTGACAACAACCAAATAATAGTAGCTCGAATCGGTGGTGTATTAATTCCGTGTTGAAAGTTGCGTAATTTTCTACAGTTTCCATATTCAACATTGCTACTAAGGACTATATCTCTCAATTATTTCACTGTCAGTTGAATATTTGCCTATGAATGTATCGCGTGTTGTATATTACATCGCCTCGCAGATTCGAAAACAGCAATGAAATGTTTGCAGATTTCAGATCTTTGGAAATGAAGTCGTTTCATAACTTGGCCCATGAATCACGTGATCGAAACAAGCATGTCTTCCCAACACAATCTATATTTTGTGGGCGTTCATTTACCTTTGAGAGTTTTCAACACGTCGGTGATGAAATGATGAATATACTTTCTCCGAGTCTTTGTCATCAAAAGCAAAATATATATTTGTTTTTGAAAAAGCGGATAAATCCAAGCTTTATGTACTTTTGTCATTATTTTGGTATAATAAAATGCTGTTATTCAACACTTTAATTCGTATTTAGGGCTTTGCTGAAATTTTCAAAACAATGTCAAAAGTTTTGTTGGACGACTCCTTAACATATCACTGACCCTCATCACAATTTGGAAGTCAGAGACGTTCCTTGAATTACTTTAATTATGTCCCTGCCTTGTTACAATTTATGGGAGATTGCCTGCTGGCAATCTCCCATAAATTGTAACAAGGCAAATCCTTACAGACTAAATAATTCAGCTTCAAAGACAATATGAACAATAGTCACCAGCAATGAAGCCTTTAAGTTTCGATACCTGTACTTCAGAATAAAGCCCAAATATGGGCTTCTAGCACTCTACCAGTTAATCAACCAACTATCTAGACTATACGTAATTGCAAACAAGTAGAATTGACATCGTAAAAGCTTGTACTTTTTCGTTCGACCACAGCTATGTTTTCCGAATGTATGCTACTGGTAACTAATACAAGATGGAAATTAATATTATTTTAAGAAATCAGCACTTTTCAACTTGAAGACTGAACATTGAGAGATACATGCATTTCCGTCAGGCGGGAGGATTCTACAGTAGGGTATGTCCAAGCCAGTTTTGGGGGAGGGAGCTCAAAAATGAAACAAGCGGAGGGGCCAAGTCCTAGTTACAACTAGGCCTCCCGGAGAAAATTGTGCAAACTTCAGTACTCTAAGGGCGCATCTGAGACATTTGTTAGGGTGTGTCGTCATATATTAGAGACAGTTTTGTTGTTCGCAATGTAGCATGGAGGGGGCAAAATTTTAGAGTGGTTAAGTCCCTCCCCAAGCCCCCACCTCGGGTTACGTAACTGATTTCCGGCCCAACCAAAATCTCATAGTTTAAAACAGCATTTAATTTTAACCAACACATTAATCTCATGTTTACCAGTGTAAAAAAACTGCAACTCAAAACCTGTTTCCAACCGCCTCCCTGAGAGGGAGAGAAGTTTATAATAAACGATACATGACTGGTTGAAGTGTTCCAGGGTATTTGGTCACCCTCCCCCCTCCCATCTATTTAATAGCAAAGAGGTGAACTCGGTTGTTTCATGTAACTAACTATTTTGCCTAACTGCACCAGGAGCAAATGCTATAAAACATTTACAATTGTATTTTCTAGAATTGTATTTTCTACCTATTAATATAACTGACTAAAATGAATCATTAGCATTCTAAAAGATATGGCAATTTGCTAACTGCCAAATTTTGTTAGGTATGGAGCCAAAATTTTAATTTTTCTCGACTTTAACCCTTTACCCAGCGCAGACGATATCAAAATTTATTATTTTAAATATCATTTTTGAAATTTTTTCAAAAAATTTCAACAAAACCATATCATGTGACCACTCGTTGGAACGAGCTTGACGAGCTCGTTCCAACGAGGGGTCACATGATATGGTTTTGTTGAAAATTTTTGAAAAATAATATTTTTTCATCTGCTGAATTTGCATATTATGCGGGCGGACGCGGCCGATTCGATGGGTAAAGGGTTAAAGCCCGTGGTAGAAGAGACAAATCAAACGAGAATTGTGAGGACTGATACAATAGACTGCCCAATTTACTATAGAAATTCTCACGCTGCTGCTGGTACCAATAACTTTGGCCTATAAGTTACCGACCTTTGGGGGCTTAATCCAGAATTGACACTAAAGACCAAATTTCCTATGGGAATTCCTATAGCAAATTTTTGCTCTGGTCTATTGCGTCAACACTGGGGTAGTGGGAATCCGATGTTAAATGTTTGGTTTATAGTATCAATGTCGGTAAGGAAACCCCTCTCTCAAGACTGAGATGAATAACTAACACTATTTCGTCTCTTTTCCTTATGTTTTCACGAAGGACAAGATGAAAAGAAAAACTTTAGTGGTACGAGTTGTGGTCTAATTCTCTGTGACAGTTCATTTTTTATGTAACAAAATAACATTAATCGTATGATTAAAATTAATTTATATATTGTGATAAATATAACTGTTCAAAATATAAAACTTTGATCAGTTTCCACAAACTCCAAGCAGTGTTGTCTCCCTCGCAACGCTCGAAAGATCGGATACGACCAAACTCCAAGCAGTGCTGTCTTCCCTCGTTACTCTCGACAGATCGGATAAGATCTGTCGAGCGTAGCAAAGGGAAACAACACTACTTGGAGATTGAGGTTTGCATACAGTATCAAACCTGACATCTAGAGTAAAAAGAGAAGTGTTGTCTCCCCTCGCTACGCTCGAAAGATCGGATACGACCAAAGTCCAAGCAGTGTTGTCTACCCTCGCAACTCGGATCCGATCTGTCGAGCGTAGCAAAGGGAGACAACACTACATGGAGAATGAGGTATGCATTCAGTATCAAACCTGGCACCTGAGTGAAAAGAGAAGTTAGTCGTAAGACTTCTACACTGTTGGGATACAGGGACGCTGTGATGAAAGCGGGTGAAAGGGACGTATGGGGCTAACCTGACATCTCGACAAAACCGTCACAGAAGTTATTTGACAAACAATTAAAGATTTATTTTAAATTTCTGAACTATATTCTTGTGAAAGTGAAATCTTATGCACACCGAGATCTGAGTTCGCCTGTCTGTGAACACCTGTACATCAAGATTTTTTTTAAGAAATTGATTTTTTGCTATTCTATCTTTGAAAGAAATGGATGGAATTTGATGGTAAGAACTGTCTCTAAAATGATTTTCCTAAAAGTTTTGATTGGCCATTTACACACCATAATTTAATCTTTCTCTTTTTAAAGTTCGAAATGCATTTTTGACGCTGGTTTTATTAATGGTATAGCTGTTCTTAATACTATGCGAAAAATAGAATCTGTACCCGTATTGATGTGGTATACCTCGTAACACTGGCGTCATTTTTATAAATATAATTTGTTCCGCTCTCTAAAATGAAACTTTACTATAGTCTTGCCACTAACAAACTGAATGGGTCTGCAAGCGGATCAAATGGTTTTTGCGCGCCGAAAACGAGCACGGACGTTGTGGGCCAAGCCCCTTTCGATCCCCTTTAACTGTAGATTGAGTTTTGGAAGCATGTCTGTGCGCGTCAAAAGAGGAAAGTGTTCGGGGTTTAGTGGCGTTTGTTCCGTTTGTGTTTCTTCTTCTTGGAAAGAGGTGGCTGGGAAGGAGAAGGCGTGGCAGCTGTTGTTGTTTCCGAGTTTTTGCGTTTCAGCCATCTGTGGAAGAACTGCTTCCAAATGTACAGGTTTGTTGCTAAGGAAGTCGTAAGCTCCATTAGCCCATTCCTTCTGAATTGATTTTAGGTAGTCCAAATAATTGTCCCCAGTTCCATCAAACTCCAGCTTGAGTTCGCCGAAGCGATCGATGGGATGTTCATCTAAGATTTCGATGTAGGCTCCCAGGCTTATATCTTCTTCATCCGCAGTTTCGTTCTCGGAGTCCGAGGTCGAACTGGATTTGTGGTCCGTTTGGTTGAGGTTGATAGGGGAGTCAGGTACAGATTGGACGACATCCATCTCTCCAGTCTCTACTTCCTGCTTCTCCTCTCCCTCCGACCTCTTTGGTGTAAAGGTACGGTTTGGGATTGGTGATGCAGGTTTTGGAGATGAGTTGGCAGTTATTAGCTTTTCCATCTCCTGTTTCCCGGTCTCAGTCATTTTCCTTTCGAGGCACGCCTCCATTCGCCTGGCGTCCCGGCGTTTGGTTGATAGAAATTTCGTCTTCTTTCTCTGTTTCTTTGTCTCCCCTCCTCTGGCTTTTGTTGTTTCAGTGGTGTTTGGTGTACTCTTTCCCTTCCCCTTCCTCTGGACCAGTGCGAGCGGGCCCGCTAAAGGTGTTAGAATGGGTCTGCAAGTGTTCCCACTTATATTTATACTAATCTGATCAAAGTAATATTTTGATACTGTTCGTAATGTACACCCTTTTTGTGTTTATAATAGTTGCTTCAGTGTCACCCAGAAATATGGATAGTCTGCAATGTTAGAATAAATAGTTAATGAAAACCAAAATTTAAATCAACATTATAGTTAAATGCATCTGTTGACGTGTTGAGAAAAATTACTGGAAAAATATTTTTACATCCCAGTTTTGGTAATAAACTTAGTGTAGAGCCCTGCGAATCACCCATTTTCGAATCGAATCTCAAATTGAATCGGATCTATAATTCCAATCGAATGTCGCATCGAATCAGGGGCGTCTTGAAGATGACCGACTGGGGAAGGGGGTGGGGGGGGGTGCTGTAAACCTGTTTTGTTCCGACAGTGGTGGCTCAAGTCCCGACTGATAAAATATTCCATCTACATCACCAAGGCATGCCTTCGTTGAAGGCATGCCTTGGTGATGTAGTTGGAATATTCCCGGTGAGGATTATGGTTTAAAAACAAAAACGGATGCGAGAGTCATCGGTACTAGGCTCTGCACAGGGCTAGCCGATAGCAACAGCTCACCATTGATATTGCCTGGAAACTTTAAATTTTCTTTCAACAGTGGTAGTGTCTAGTGAGACTGGAATTTGCATGGCGGATTGCATGGGTACAGATGTTGCTTCTGTTTTGATATCGGAAACTGAATTCAGTATTTACTTTCAATGTTATTTGTGTAAATTTCCACCAGAACTATACGTATTGTGAGACGACGAAGACGACTGATGCCAACCTATATTCCAGTGAACAGATTTGAATGGAAACGAGTCGAGTAGCCGATTCGAATCGAACTGAATAGCAATTTAAGATTTGAATCGAATCGAATCTCGAAGCTTCTTCGCAGGGCCCTAACTTAGTGACAATTCAGTCTCAAATTTTCCAATACTCTTCTCTATTATTTTTACACGGAACTATCGAGCTGAATATCCCAGATGAAATAAGTTTTAAATATATCTTCAAGTTTTTCTTGAATATCTGATTCATTTGCATCTATGACATGTCCGCCATTTACACATGTACCTGGTAAAATACTTAATTCAAGAAAAGCAGAACTCTTGTGAAATGTATGTTTGAAAGATGTTTTATTGATGGGTCCCATCATTGTTGCACATGTAATAATGTTTTTAAATTTTTATTCTACATTGATACTGCAGTGTGGAGTTACGATGTGGGGAGCTGGCAGCTGCTCGTCGTTGCTCGGTGGTTCTCTCCGGGTACTCCGGCTTCGTCCACCCGTAACATCTGTCACGGTCATGATTAGCCATTGTGCATAAATTTATGACCTTAAACACCAATACATAATAATAATAATAATAATTCTACATCGATAATATTTTTTAACTCGGGCGGTAAAACTACTCTCCTAAACCTACCTCCTGTTGTTCTTTATCAAGATAAATGAGTTTTGATAATTTTGTTCGAAAACAACACTGTGTGTTGTTTGGAAACATATACAAAGACCTATCACTCAGAAGTTTTATACCCATTGAGGCTGCCCTATTGCATATTCTTTGGTAGCGAACATTGAATTCAGGTTGTTTCCCCTGTTTCCTAGATTAACCCTTTGCCCAATGTAACGGCCAGTGTTGCCAATGAACATCGTTATTTAATTCCTTTTATATTTTCAACCTTTGTCTCGAGAACATGGCTTATGATCCCTCATTGGAATGAGCTCGACGAGTCCGTTCCAGTGAGGGATCGTGAGCTGCGTTTTTGAGACTGACATTGGAAACTTCCAGTTATTCGAAAACTTATTCTTCAAGTGTCGACTGCTACACGTGTTGGGTAAGGGGTTAAGTTTCCTCTTTCTTTTCATTCTCTCATTCTCCCTATTGCTCTCTTTACTCTCTCTCTCTTTCTCTCTGTTTTCTATGTTTAAACAATATTTCACTTAGTGTTTGCAGCTACTATTAAACTGTGTCAGTAATCCAAAGGAGACAGCTCATACAAGCTAAAAGCTTACTGCTGAATCCTTTCAACAAATCTCGTTCTTGACTCTTTACGTTAATGCATACCATTGTATTGCGCACTCTGTATGACAATCATGTTGTAGTTTATTATATGTATGCATCATATTTTTTCATGAATAAATATTGTTTAAACTAAGTTTTATATAAAACAAATTCATTTTTCTTATCATGTTGTTTCAAATATTTTAAATCTGGACTTGGAATCATATATCTTTAATAACTACTAAATAATACTATTCGCAATTCTTTGTGTGGACTTTGTAAACGGAGATGGATAATAGAAGCAATTATAATCGCATAAATGACAATAACTTGTGTGAAATAAGTAATTTTGTTTGAAACATTACTCCCACAAATTGTGAATTGCTACTGTTGACTTTGTAATTAGTCACTTCGTCCCCTGAGTTCCAATGTGTTCTATGTGCCAGTAGGCACATAGAACACATTGGCACTCAGGGGACGACGCGGGCGCAATTCAACAAATTTTCGTTAGTTTAAACATATTTTATTCTCCATAAATACAGCAGGATTGGATTGGAGTGCGGGGGCGAGGTGGCTCAGTTGGTAGAGGTGCAGGCTGCAAGCCGCGAGGTCCTCGGTTCGAATCCCACCTGCGGCAACCGCGTTGTGTCCTTGATCAAGACACTTCAACCCGATTGCCTACATGGGGGCACGATGACGCTGTGTACTGAGGCGTACTACACGTCGATGGTGCGCATGTCTTCAAGCAATCTAACCCTGCCTATGCTGCGGTGCAGAGTTCAGAGTTACGATGTTGGGGAGCTGACAGTTGCTCGTCGTTGCTCGGTGGTTCTCTCCGGGTACTCCGGCTTCCTCCACCCGTAAAACTGTCACGGTCACGATTAGCCATTATGCATAAGTATGTGACCTTAAACACCAATAAATAAGTAAATAAATAAATAGATTGGAGTGCAAGTTATTCAACTTATTAACAACTCCTCTCCGAACATAATTAGAAAATAATGTTGGCAACAAGCTAGTTGTGTGAAAGGAAAACAAGAAAAAAAAACAAAATCAAAAATCAAAATAAGATACAGAAAGAAGAAAAAAACAAAAGAAACGACAGAAACTAGAAAATAATTCACCGAGGTTGCCTTTATCAAAGCTACTAACTAAAAGGACACCGACAACGAGACACATTGGACAGAATGCTTATGAAAAACATTGGTCACAATTGTATGCAAACCTCCCACTGGATGTAATAAATAACTGGGTTTTCGTAAATATTAATTCGTTTTGTTGCTTAGTGAGCTCTGGTTTTCCATACAGGAGATCTTCCATAGGACCAATCTCCAGCGTGTGTAGACTTTTTAGAAACGATAGTCTCAAACTGGTATAATGGGGGCAGACAAAGCAAAAGCGATGTGCACACTCACATGGGTGACCACATGAACACTGAGGTGATGGGGATATATGGTTTCGCAACTTGTCACCGTTCAAATCACTGCAGTTGCTTCGGAGTTTACAGTGGATAATGTTAACAGTTCTCTTCCCCATTAGATAGTAAGATGGAGGCCTTGGGTTGGGATTTAACAATGAATAATTATATTTGAATTCAGAAAAAAACTTTGAGCGTTGGTCAACTGGGAGGGGAGACCACAAAGTTTCGTTTGTTGATATGTTCTTTTTATACCAAATCTGACTCTGCAATCCAACTGTCAAATTCCTTTCGATAACCTCCCAATGTACTTTCAGTTCTTTAAAGATTTTCTTACCCACACATCTTTACCATCGTGTAAAAACTGATTCAAACATATAGAGGATATTCACGAAAATTTGATGAATACCGAAAATATCTCGTGAGTGGCTACAAAGAAATATGAGGATCTTCACGAGCGACGCAGTCGCTCGTGAAGATCCTCATATTTCTTGTAGCCACGAACGAGATATTTTCGGTATTCATCAAATTTTCGTGAATATCCTCTATATGTTTGATTCAGTTTCAAATTTTCGTGAATTTTCTTTTTATTTAATGCTCTACGACTACAAACTCTCCAATTTGTGGCCTTTATTTGCCATTAAGGCGCAAAATTTATGTGCCGAACCGGCGTCCATACAAAAATTACAACAACCAAACTCCAACCATTGGAATGTGTGAATATCCGCACAAAAAGTAGTCCCGTCTTATTTCTCCCCTAACTTTACGATTTACCAAGGCTGGCGAATTGAAATAATCGCAATGTGTTTCGAAGAAATAGAACAATAACAAAAAACACCACTTTCTTATTTTCAATAACAAGACACGTCATTTTATTTTTTTTGAACTCAATGCACTGAAGACGTGTGAAGTTGAACTGAAGAAATTTGAAAGTGATTTCGGCTTTTCGCTGGAAGGTGAATGAGAAAGTCAAACTTTGAAACCGCTGATTTAATGAATTGATTTAGTCACTGTCACTATCAATTATTCGAATTCGTTTGTATTTGGGACTCTGGAATTCATTACTGATGTGCTGACTCGTTTAAAGTACATGTGATTCGTCATCCGAACCTACGATGAAATATCGATTTCTAAATATCATTCTGATATTTCGTTTTGCCGACCGACAGGGGAATATGACTTAATTTTTCAGCGTGAATTGATGCCTGAGCATTAAATAAATATTGTTATCCTCTTTTACACTTTGAGTTTCTTGTGAATAAAAGTTGCCCAGAATACTTTCACCAGCCTTATCTTCACGTTTGTAAGTGCGTTCTATTGTGTGTTTGACATAAATAATTTTAAATAACTCTTTCGCCTGATGTGGTAAATACCCTTTCTCGGAGGTTTGCTTGATTTTATTAATACGTACCATATCAACAGCATAAAAATGTAATTTTTATCTTTTGTTTTTTTCTCCATACAAATGTTGAGAGATTTATCCTTCATTTTCTATTAATACAGAAGCAGGAGTTCTTTGAATATTGCGATGGAAACTGTGATGTGATTGTCGCCATCAACTTAATTTTGTGACACATCGGTGTACTTTAATGTACGCTTGTGTGTGAATTATTTTAATATACGTGTTGTTCACTGGACGTTGAAAAGGTTTTTTTTTGTTACAAAATGAATATTTTCTCTCTTCAAAATATTTTACACGTGCTTTTTTTAAAATTCAGAACATTTATCAGATTGTAATAGTAATAGTTCACCTCCAGAAGTTTTCAAAATTGTCTGAAAAGATTTTGTTAACATCTCACCTGTTTTGATTTGGATACAAAAACACGCATACTTGGAAAATACATCAATGGCACAAACTAAATAACGAAATTGGTCATTGTAAGACTGTAAACTTTGTAAATCTCCTAAATCAATTTGGCACTCATGATCAATACCACTCACTATAGTTTTATGTCTTGAACATTTTCTACAGAAAAGTTTATGTAAAGTATATATGTCCTTTCTCCTTTCAACCTATGATTTACTTAATCAAGTGTAATGGATTTTTCTTTCCTATGAGCTGCTCTGTACATTTTTGCACACCACCATAACCATCTGGTTTGGATGGCAATACAATTCAGTTAATAAATCATTCAATAGGCCTTCTATTTGTAAGAAATTTTATGTCTCGTCAATTTGCGTTTTGGTATTGACTCTGGTGTTTTTTCACCCCACTGTACTTTCTTACCTCTTCGTGTTTAATGATTTGGAGTTGTTGATAAAGGATATTCTGACCAGCTACAGCTGAAACTAGAACTCCTGCCACAATTGGAGCAGAAAATGCTCGTTAGTTGATGCGCTCATTTCTGCAGGATAATAAAGTCGTCTGAAATACAAAAGAATGTTTGCGCTGTGCAATCCAAAATATAATGCGATATTAGCGAGGTCGATAGTAAAATCACGAACTGAACCGATCAAACAGAAAGAAAATAATGAGACTACAGTACGTGGAAGGTGGATAACTACCACATTGCTGTGAGATAGATTTCTGTCAGTAATTGTTTACATTTTTTGAGGACAGGACACAAGAATCACTTTCAAACTTTCATCACATGGACCACCGGGTGCAACCCGGTGGTCCATGTGATGAAAGTTTGAAAGTGTTTCTCGTGCTGTTTTTATTTATTTATTTATTTATTGGTGTTTAAGGTCACATATTTCTGCACAATGGCTAATCATGACCATGACAGTTTTACGGGTGGAGGAAGCCGGAGTACCCGGAGAGAACCACCGAGCAACGGCGAGCAACTGTCAGCTACACACAAGCCCCACACAAGCAGGGTTAGCATTAGTTGAAGACAGGTGCACCATCGACGTGCAGTACGCCTTAGTACACAACGTCACCGTGCCCCCACGTGGGCAATGGGGGTGAAGTGTCTTGCCCAAGGACACAACGCGGTTGCCGCAGGTGGGATTCGAACCGAGAACCTCTCGGTTTGCAGACAGCATCTCTACCAACTGAGCCACCGCGCCCGTTCTCGTGCTGTTATGAACTGTTATAAATATTTTTCAAGTGGTGAATATGGATTAACCCTTTACCCAACGAATCACCCACATCCGCCCTCGTAATTTGCAAATTCAGCAGTTGAAAGAAATTATTTTTTCAAAATATTTCAACAAAACCATATCATGTGACCCCTCATTGGAACGAGCTCGGTGAGCTCGTTCCAATGAGGGGTCACATGATATGGTTTTGTTGAAATTTTTTTTTTAATTTTAAAAAATAATGATTAAAATGATAAATTTTGATATCGTCTGCGTTGGGTAAAGTGCTAAGTAGTAATGCACTCTCTTCATTCTGTATATACAGTCGAATTTTAATATCCATTTGCGTCATTACATATACATGTATCTCAATAGAGGTTAGGAATGATGTTAATGATCTCCATTTAATAGAATAAAATTGCCTGGCACACTGTGTTTTTCTGCAGGAGTTAAGTTACACTAATGGGACAGTTTGGGTCTGAAGGGGAAAAAATGCTCTTACTCGGCGCGCCATTACTTCAAAATAGAGCACAATACAGTGGCAGGACTTTTAGTTTCAACTGTATCTCCTGGAGAACTCTGATATTTATCGCTTGGTTTGGCATGTGTTGTCTACGCATCCATATCCATCACTCGCGATTTCTAACTAAATCTTGGGGATATTTATATCTTTTAAACTACGACTGAATATTTCCACACCTCTTGGTTTGAACCCTTTTCGGTGTGTAAGAGTACCATTGACATACTTGAGTTCTTGCTCACCTTTTGATAACTCTGAATTATCAATTTTTGCAGTGCATGTCCATTTCTTTTTGAAAGTTGAAAATAGCATTAGGTATCACGGAACTAAATATTTTCCCATAGGCGACCATTATAACGTTCAAGCAAAAAAAAATATGATCTCATCAATTTAATTTTGGCATTCAAATATCTTTGTCATGTATAGCCCTTCCGACAACTTTTTCTGACCCGAAAACAGGGGGTCATGCAACAAATAAGAGAGAAAAATTGACAGCAAGGGAAGTTCCTGTCACGTGCACATATTTTCCAGGGAATTCCCTACAAAAACACACCAAATGTAAATTGTATTTTTTAGGTCCAAAAGTCACCAAATCACCCTCTTTCTTTTTCATCTGGAATGTTCATCAATAATGCAAGATGTCAACAGAATGCTTCAAACATTTATTGAAACAATTTATTTTCCTAAGGCAGTTTATTTTTAGAGATTGCATCACTTCCGAGTGCAACATTTCAAGGCGGGTATTTCTAATTCAAATATTTAGTTCAGTGATACCATTACTGGTATTTTTTGATTATACCAACTGACTAATTGGGAGCAAAGTGGTTACGGAATTGAATTTCAAACCGAAAGGTAAGCAGTTCGATCCCGAACAGGGGTAACTGCGTTGTGTCCTTGGGCAAGGCACTTAATCCCGATTGCTCACGCGGGGATACGGTGGAGCTGTGTACTAAGGCGTACTGTACGTCGAAGGTGCACTTGTCTTCAACCAACGCTAACCCTGCTTCTGCGGAGTTAGAACGTTGTGGAGACTGGCAGTTGCTCTCCGCTGCTTGGTGGTTCTCTCTGGATACTCCGGCTTCCTCCACCCGCAAAACTGATCGCCACGAGGTGACCCTGTTTGTCGAAAGTGTCGTTAAACCCCAAAACAAATTGATGAATCCTTCACTTTCGGATGGAGGCAAGAATCAGGCATTTAAAATGTACCGTCCAAATAATGTCCAATGTAATTTTGTTAAGTTTGTGTGTTTGCCACATGGTGGGAATAACGTTTTGGTAACTCAGTCAAACCAAATGTTTTTTCGGGAATTGTGCAAATGTCGTCGACGAAAACTCAATGATACAGACACCAGAGGCTTTCAGAGAAATAATTTTATTTCCCTCGTGATGACGTCAGGTGATACTGTACCAGTTTCAATAGCATGTCTTAACCCTTTACCTAACATGAAAAGCAGACGACACTTGCAAACAAAATTCTTGAATAACTATTTTTTTCATTTTTTGTCTCAAAAACATAGGTTATGACCCTTCATTGGAACGAGCACGACGAGCTCGTTCCAAAGAGGGATCAAAACCTATGTTTTTGAGACAAAAAATGAAAATTAATTGGCGATTTTTGAGAATAGCTCTGGCCGGTTTTGGCCGTTACGTTGGGTAAAGGGTTAAGATAACTGCCCAACAAACAATTATGAGCTATAGGCTCTATCGATAAATAGGTTATCTCCGCCTGATTCCCCGAACTCTACTACGCTGTGAAGACTAATATGACTTACTTCCGGTTGGTATGCGAAATTCTTTATTTCTGAGTGTTCGTTTGTGTACATTGTGATTCAATTAAATAACGTTGGCAAAACTGCGATCATATTAATGGAAACAGTCTACCGCGTAACTGTGTGTCATAATTACAGTGCAGTCGCCGTGGTCTGGTCGTAATCCACGCGTGGGAAGTGATAAAAATCATCACCAACAAAACTTTAATTAATGAAGCATCTGGCTGTACACGGTTCTTCATTAATTAAATTTTTGATGATTCTTCCTATAATTAGTGTTTGGAATCTAATTTTATTGCGTCCGTGGAAATGCTGCCCACTCCGTTGAAAGTGGCCAGCCCACGGTGGCCATACTGTACAACGACAAAGTTTTCGCGGTCATGTGTTGGCTTGTGTGATGGTGCAGTGTACGAGCCGATGTTGATTGTGATGTCTTATTGATTGCCATGCACATCTTTCCTAGAGAAGAACACCTCAGCTCGGGAACCCTCTCCACCAACCGATTCCTGACTGGGGTGAGTTGATGTCTGGGGTCCCAAGGTATTCCGTGGTGTTCGCCCCGAGGTGAAATTCGACTGTGCGCTATCCATCCGAGTCGTAATGTTTACAATACCGCAAATACCAACCGGTAGTAGTTAGTCCAAGAACGACAACACACTTTCCGATAGACGCTATTGCTGTTGTACTTGAATGTTCCTTACTGAAAATCTATTCACAAAAATCAGTCAAAGTAGATCCCCCCTTCAAAATGCGTTCTCTGTCTCCAAATTTGTCACGCAATAAACACTTTTGATCTGTAGGTTTTCATATAGAATATACTCACAGTAGCTTGGTGTACCAAATGTTCACCACGAGTAGTGAAGTGGTGTTAATCGGTGAGCGGTTAACACCACTTCACCACGAGTGGTGAACATTTGGTACACCAAACTACTTTGGGTATATTTTATTTATACCATGATCGTCAGATTATTAAGAGTCGCTGTTGTTTTTTCTCGATTTTACCTAGCATCAGACGTACATACGCGCGAATCTTTTTTTGTTTACATGAGCAACGGTGGGGCGATACTTCCTCTGTCAATTTTATCGCCGAAACGAAATGGAAAAAGAAACACGCAAATCACGGGGTCTGATTTCATTTTAATAACATAATTACATACTATTTCGAGATATGGATGCTTCATTAACATGAGACAATGCACGCTTGTTGGTTTTTTGGTATCTTTTTAAGTAAAATCAGTTAACCCTTTACCTATCATGAAAAGCAGACGAAACTTGCAAAAAAAATTCTGAATAAGTATTTTCTTTCATTTTTTGTCTCAAAAACATAAGTTATGACCCTCATTGGAACGAGCTCGACGAGCTCGTTCCAATGAGGGGTCATAACCTATGTTTTTGAGACAAAAAATGAAATAATAATGAAAATCAACTGGCGTATTTTGAGAATAGCGCTGGCCGGTTTTGGCCGTTACGTTGGGTAAAGGGTTAAAACGTAGTAAATAATTGCAACTTTCATTTCTCTCTTCGCGAAGCGACGAGCGATAAATTTAGACAAGTTCGCATTCAGGTCGAGGTCACCAAAGGTTAACTTGGATGTAGTTCCACTGTAGGTGTAAATTTTAACTCTTGAAATCCTATTGCTGGCGTGTTCACCACGGTTGGTGTGTAAAGCTAAAACATATGCCATAGGCTTTTTATATATAGTCGAATAGGTAATCATGGTCTAAAGGTATATTCTCCACAAGCACGGTGGAGAACGAAGTAAATTGGAACGTGAGCTTCTCAATCGTGACTTGTTTCAAAATCATAAAAGATGAATGGTATTTTTTTCGTTTTCGGGTGAAATGTACTTTGGAAAGTTAAACTGATATTCAGCATTCACTACAATTTTTAAACCCATCACAAAAAATGTTCACCTTTCACTAAATAAATTACAATTTTACATGTTTGATATTTCCTGTCCAAATGACCCTAGTATTGGGATTTCCAATCGGCTCGCATGCGAGGAATTGTGTTCTGGAAACAAGCCGTCGATTACGCATAAATGACGTTATGTTACGGCGTTTTTTTTTTACCAGGAACAGTACTTAACATGATTTTCGTAATCGGTGAGATATTCGCTTGGATAAACATTGGATTATTAACAAACATTTCATAACTTATATTTCGTACATTTTACTCAAAGTCATCGTAGATGTGGATTTGGTGTGTTCTCTTCAATTCATTTGTAATCGGACAGTATTATTAACGAGTGGTCATTGGCAGTAAATGTTTGGATTTTGTTACCAAGAAAGGGCAGAGCTAATTTAGAATCTGTCAGATTTTTATCGGCGGAAACAATCGCGGAGAATCTCTTAAGTTTTGACTAAAAGATAGCATTCCGTTGACTCTTTTGTCCACAATTTCCCAACTCGGCGAGTTTCAAGAAATTTGTTTTTTTTGTTCGATCTTGTTACGGACTTTGAGCAATTTAAAATCTGTCTGCTAGTTTACTATTGCACATAATTTGTATCTGAGCAAAAACAGCCACGGCCACTCTCTAAAACCAGTTGGGTTAAATATCAACCCAAATCAACTGGGCTGAGTGAATATGAACCCAATTGGGTTCATATTCACTCAACCCAGTTGATTTGGGTTAATTGTTAACCCAACTGATTTTAGAGAGCAGCCTCTTGATGTTAAATCGAATATCCTTCGGTCTGAAACTCAGGTTAAGTTGATGTTTCTGCGCTATTCTACAATTATTTATGTCAACGAACGTGAGACAGCCAATTTTTATTTTTACGACCTTGTCACGGAGTTAGATCGAAGCTAATTTAGAATCTGTCGAGGCTGCCGTCTGTCAGATTTTATCGCGCAGATATTTTTATGTGTAGAAAATAATTTTGGACCGTCTCGTAATTCTTCACTTAAATTCAGTTTACGGTCAATGTATTGGCATCATTCTATATATTTATCTTGGTGAATGTAAACCAGTGAAAACCACCAGCGCAAATTCGTCGAACACACAAATGTAACTGGAGTGGATTTACAGGAGTGACAAACAAGTGAGGAAAAATAAGACACACCGAGGCAGATGGTTTCTCATAGATAACTGAACAGTCTTTTCAAGGCTGCTAAAACTATAAGAAAGAGTTTTTCATTCTAAAAACAAAAGCCCCAGAAAGAGAGAGACAATTCCAATTCCCTCCTCCCCATATCACGAACATTGCGCGGCTTTTCATGCAAATACAGAATGGATTGAGGGTGGAATTGAGGAGCATTATTTGTTAGACAATAGCCGAATTATCACCACAAACCCAATAGTTTTATTGTTCAACATATGAAAATATGATCAATGTTATTTTGTTGTACAAACAATCACTGTCACAGAGTTATACCACCACGCGTACCACTAAGTTTGTTTCATATTGTTTTTTCCTCTTGTGCTTTGTGAAAGCATATTTAGAAGACACTAAACAATGTTAAGACTTTTTCCCCTCAGACCTAATTGGTGATATAGACGATAACAATTAACAAGGCTTCTTCAAAGCCCTAGTTTTGATACTATACACCAACAAATCACAGCAGGAATTTCCATAGGAAATATGGTCTATAGTATCAAGTTCTGGGTTGAGCTAAAAAATTCGGTAACTAAATGGCTAAACGTATAGGTACCAGCTGTCCAATGGGAATTCCTACAGTGAATTTTTGCGGTCGACTGCTGACGATTGGAATCCTGTTTGGTAGGAAAAGCTTTCATAGGATTTTTCTTTATAATATTCTATACCATGATTACCTAGTCTACTATATTTTAAAAACCTATGACATAAATTTTAGCTTTACACAGCAACCGTGGTGAACACGCCAGCAATGGGATTTCAGTAGTTAATATTTACACCTACAGTAGAACTACATCTAAGTTGACCTTTGATGACCTCGCCTTGAATCCAAACTTGTCTAAATTTATCACTTGTCGCCTCGTGAAGAGTGAAATGAAACCGGGAATTATTTATTACATTTTTAAATAAGTTTACCTCATAAGATACCAAAAATTAATAAACATACGTTTTCTCATATTTTAATCAAGCACCCATAATTCGAAATAGTATATTATTATGTTATTAAAATGAAAAAAAAAAAACGTAATTTGCGCGTTTCGTTTTCTATTTCGCTTCGGCGATAAAAGTGCCAGCGAAAGTGCTCAAGTAAACAAAAACAGATTCGCACTTGTGAATATTGATGTATTTAATATTCAAACTCTTATTAATGTGACGATCATGGAATAAATAAAATATACCCAAAGTAGCTTGGTGTACCAAATGTTCACAACTCGTGGTGAAGTGGTGTTAACCGCGCGCCAGAGGCTCGCGGTTAACACCACTTCACCACTCGTGGTGAACATTTGGTACACCAAGCTACTATGGATATATTCAATATATAATTGTTGCACGGGTTGTCGTTCACAATGTCAACATAGTGGTCCTCGACACCTGGGCACATTTCTGAGGACCTTCATTTTGGCAGCGTCAGTTCCATGCTGTACGATATTTATAATGAGAGGCCTGATACCACGGGACCTCGTCAGCTGTTTCGTTTCAAAAGTATAGTATATTTATTAGTGCCACCTCCCTTGCCCTCTCCAGTATACACATTTTTAATATAGTCAAGACTAGAGGCAAAATCTAGTCCACCAGTCTAATTCTGTAAGGAATTCGACACTGTTATGGCCTGGAACCAGCCTAGCCATTAAACAGTCTATCACCTATGTTTAGATCACTCGTCTGGATTACAGAGGCCCGGGATAGTGGGGGCCCGGAGCCCAGAACTTTGGGGAACCGGGTTTGGCCCAGGAGTCCAGAATTCTTGGGTTAGGCCTGCCCCCACCCCACCACCGTCCAAACATGGCCTGAAAGACTGCATTTTTTTTTGGTGGGGGGTGGGGGGGGGGGGGGTTCAAAGACGTACCAAACCAAAAAATTAAAATACTGGCTTTCAGGCCAAGTTTGGACTAGCTCTTCCCCTAAGGTTCTGACTCCTGTGCCAAAAGAAGAGGGCTGTATCGTGAATGGAGCTCTGCACTTGACGAACGATTGCAATGTTGGATTGCATGATTCTTGAAGTTATAACTTTATTAAATCAGCTTGAAGTAATAAAGATATCACTTTAAGAATGCTGCCTTCCAAAGCTATAACTCTAGGTAACTGGATACTCACTGATGAACTTGGAAATTTGAAACATGCTGCTAAAAACGTCATTTTGACGACCAAAAAAATAACGTGATTTTTTCATCCCAAAAGCCGCCAGATGTCTCCATTTAATAACTGATTTCACAATTTTCGTCACTCGCAGCAAATTCCTTAGGCATCTGCATCATTATCAGGACACTTTTGAAAAAGGGCCCGTCACAGAATTAAGCCTGGGGCCTGAATTTCCTCTCCGCTTTTCCGACCAAAATATATATTGCAGACGATTGAACCTCAAAATTGCCATAAACATTCCTTTCCTTTTAACCCTTTACCTATCATGAAAAGCAGATGACACTTGCGAAAAACATTCTTGAATAACTATTTTTTTTCATTTTTGTCTCAAAAACATAGGTTATGACCCCTCATTGGAACGAGCTCGACGAGCTCGTTCCAACGAGGGGTCATAACCTTGGTTTTTGAGACAAAAAATGAAAAAATAATGAAAATTAATTGGCAATTTTTGAGAATATTGGTCAATCGAGACTTAATTTGACCGATTCTTTGCTGACATTACCTCAAAGAATGAAGACTCACCACAGCCGTAGTTTGTTTTTTTATTACGTCGAATAGATTCATTAATTGAGTTAATATCATTATGACTTCAAGGTGAATTAAATATTTATTGCCTGCAATATCTATAACTACAGAACGAAAGTATATCTGTATATCTCCTGAATGAAGGAACATCACATTGCATTAATGGTAGTCTATTCGTTGTTGATTTTGTTAACCATGCAGAATAATGTCCGTCGACTGCTTATAGACCCACACGTCCACCGGCCTTTCTGGGAACCTCTGTTTGTTTGTTTGTTTGCTTATTGGAATTATTGATACTTCCCACTGCCAGAGTAACGTCGCGTAGGGCAGTTTTACAGGTGGAGCAAGCCAAAGTACCCGGAGAGAACCACCGAGTAGCTACGAACAACTGACAGACTCCCCAACTTGCTAACTCCACAGAAGCAGAGTTTCCAGAGGTTGAAGACAAGTGCACACGATCGACGTGCATTACGCCCAAACCTGGAAACAAGCAGACTGTCATCTGCAGAATGAGGTCCCCCAAAGGGTGAATTTGGTGATACTACCCTGCACGGCAGGGTAGCATCACTACATTTACCCTCTGTGAGCCTCAACCTGAATCAAGATCTCATGCCTAAACAGAAAGAGGAACCCAGAGGATATATTGGGGGATTCTACCCCACTGTATGCCATAGCATCACTAACTTCAACCTCTGGGGACCTCCATCTGCAAATGACTTATTTCCAGACTTGATTACGCCCTAGTTCGGAGCGCCACTTTGCCCCTACATGGGCAATCGCGATTAACTATCTTGCCCAATGACACAACGCATTTGCCTCTGGTCTAAATCGAACCGTCAATTAACCTTTCCATTGTTATAACCAATCTCCCTATCACCCGGCTTATCAATCCCTGAAGCCTTTTTTCTACACCTTTTATGAAATATGAAATGTAATATAATGGATTATGCTTTGTTATGGCTTTTCCACTAATGGTGGAAGTTTTAGAAAATATTTGCTTTCAACGAAGCACAAAGGTGTTTGACTTGAAAATGGTATTGCTCTTTGGCTCACCACAAAGGATTCAATTGACAGATGTAATGCAAGAAGCTTCACTATATTTCTGGCGCTATGGTGTTAGTGCGTAAGCTGATACGAACTAAATTATTCATCCATTTCGTGAACAAATTGCAAAAGAAATTGCATCTCCCGTTTGATTCCAAGGTAATTAAAATGGTTTGTGGTATTTTCACATGTCGCAATGTAATCACCATTTTGAAGGCACGTGACATTAGCATCTTAAAATTATATTTTATTCACTGAGTAATTTTACCAGCATCTTCCACGCACACACGAGATGAATCATCATCAACATTTGTTTTCAAGAGGGAAACCGTCACCAGATAATAATTACAGCAATTAAAATTCAAAATATGTCCAGTACAGTCGCCGTGGACTGGTCGTAATCTACGCATGCGTTTACCAGGAATAAAAATCATCATCAACAAAATTTCAATTAATGAAGCACCGGGATGTACCCGGTGCTTCATTAATTAAATTTTTGATAGATAAGATAGATAATTTTTTATTCAACAATATGCACATTACAAATATATAACATTACATATACATTTACAGTAATATCTAGATTCGTATACAAAACACTAAGTAACAAGCATATTGTATGGAGGTAGCATTGCCAGATTGGCTGTCTTCACGCTACCCCTGAGAAAAGGGTTGGAAAATAAAATGAAAAGTAGGAACTGAGAATCAAGGAGTTATTTATAGAAGGATGTTTAGGATGTGAAAAATGACAGCGATGCGTGGATGTATATACATAAATGTGTCATGCACAGGTACTCTATGGAATGCTTGCATTGATCGACAGAAATTGTTATCCAGCAAATTATGTAGAGACAGTTGTGCTGTGATGCATGGCCTGTATCAAATGGAAAGGATAAAGATTACAGGTCAGAATTTACCAAAAATACTATAGTTATTTCGCATTTAATCATTATACCACTGCTTAAATACAACAGGCTAAGATGTAACTAAGCGCGGCAGTCGGGACAAGCAGTGTTTTGGCATCGTACGAAATTTTGATAGGAATCAAGTGAAATTTGGGTAATTTTTTTTCATAAATAGTGATCTCGACGAAATATTTTTTTATATTGTTACTCAGGCTATTCCATAGTTTTGGAAATGAATGTTGTGGAAGTTTTTTAGAGAAATCAGATCTTGGGATGCCTCTTCTAACTTGACCTGTCTGTCTGGTTATTCCACTAAACTCACTGCCATATATCTGGATTTGATGATTATTCCTATAATTAGTGTTTGCGTCCGTGGACATATTGCCCACCCGTGGAACGTGACCAGTCCACGGTGGCCGTACTATACTTCGATGGTCGTGAAACAAATGAAAATGCTGATTATGAGAACATTTTTTGGCGCAATGCAAATTGAATATTTCCAAAATAATTGATTGATTGATTGATTGATTGATTGATTGATTGATTGATTGATTGATTTATTTATTTATTTATTTATTTATTTATTTATTTATTTATTTGGGTTTAACGATACGTTCGACAGCCAGGGTCACCTCATGTTGTACAGTTTTATGGGTGGCGGAAGCCAGAGTGCCCAAAGAGAGCCACCGAGCATCAACGAGCCACTGTAAAACTCCCCGACGTACTAATTCCACACAAGCATGCCTAGCATTGGTCGAAGGCAAGTATACCATCGCTGAACAGTACGCCTTAGTAGACAGCGCCTCCGTGCTCATACTTGGTCACTCGGAATTATTAAGTGCCCTACCCAAAGAAACAACGCAGTTACCGCTAGTCAGAATCGAACCGCGGATCTTTCGATTTGAACTTCAATGCTCTAACCACTGGTTCACCTTCCTCCCTACGAACGATAAGGAATTATACCTAATTTCTGTTCTGGCAAAATTGGCTCGTTCAGACGATGAAAGAACAGAGGGTCGCCAACGAGTAGTCGGATTCTAGTACAATTCTCGTAGAGAGTTTTAGTAAATTACAGTACAGCCGCCACAGATTGGTCACTTTCCACGGGTGGGCAATATTTTCCCGGGCGCAATAATAATAGATTCCAAACACCAATTATAGGAATAATCATCAAAAATTTAATTTAAGAATATCAACAGTCTGAAACAAAACAAATTCATTTGAACAATATTGCTCCTGCTTTTGACAGAATATCATTGAATTGTCTTTAATGATATCCCATTTACTTGCACATGATTCGTCTAGATGAGTTTTTCAAAACTCGATGAATACTTTTTCTATCGCATGAATGTTTTTGCTTTGTCCCGTCCATTTGTCCAATAAAAATGTGCTCGTGTGCAGCGATGCCATTAAACTGTAATTACTGCAGGTGGGATGTCAGTATTGGCGTGGGTTGTTCAGTCCAGTTTTCCGCCCTGCGTATTCGAGAGGGCGTGTATTAGCCTATGTTGAAAATAATAAAACTACAGTGTACATAAAAGATCATATGGCAGATACAAATGCCGAATAGTTCGGTCGCGAAAGGTTACATCATACAGTGCAGTCGCCGTAGACTGGTAGTAATTCACGCATGGGCAGTGTTGTCCACGTATGCGTTTATCAGGTAATAAAATTCATCAGCGGCAAAATTTTAATTACTGAAGCTCCATTAATTAAATTTTTGACGATTAGTGTTTGGAACTGTGTCCGTGGAAATGTAGCACAAGCGTGGAAACTGACCCGTCCACGGTGGCCGAACTGTAATGCAAGCAACCACTCTGAATTAAATTATAACAATTGAAATGAATTATTCGTCGCTTTACCGGAGTATGGACGTGAGATAGACGTGTTAACGTTTGTATGAAGTGCTACTCCTATCACGAATATGATTCATTTTAAATGGTATCCGTATGTTACGATAAAATACGTTATTACCACAATGCGGTTTAAGATATGGTGTATTGAAGTGGAAACCTGATCTCTGGGTAGATATCGACGAATTTGTTAGGATTTGATCCAGAGGAGAGGTCGAGACTTCAAAACACTATCTCGGAAAGCAGAATGGTGGTAATAACCAATTAATCTTACTATATTCATACCTTTCTTGACATGAACTTGAAGGTATTTGGTACAGTTTTAACAATCATTCAGCGTCTGTGAATTTTTATTTTATTTATGCGCAATGCATGACGTAATCCCCATCCATTTTTCTAATTATACTATAACCTTTAGCAGTGTTTTAGCTGTGTGTCTTTTTGTTTAAATTCTATGGTCAACCCTTTGAACCCTAGCGGCAGCTTTTCCAGCCAGGAACACAATACGTCATAACGTCATTAAATAGGATGGCTGCTCAGTAAATGTGTGGGGTAGACCAATCAATATTTTCAACGTGCTGCCCTGAGGCTGCACGTTGAAAATATTGATAGGTCTACCCCAAATAATGAATATGAACTCTTCCAAGTGCTTCCATTGAACTGGCATGGAAGATACCACTCGAGTTCAAATGGTTAACACATGGTAAAACTTTATGAAATATCATCATGGCAAAAAAATGATCTAATTCAATTCATTTATTTGGGCTGGTGATTTATTAATCATTTAATTACTGTTTCAAATAAACGGCGGCCTTAGTATTTGTAATAACTTGATGCCAACTGAGTGCAGGTAAAAAACTATTCTCTTTCTTAATCGAATGACAGCACATGCGGTTGCTACCCTCAAAACAGATTTTGTACTTTGTCATGAAATTCCCATGTCACCAGTTAAATTTACCGATAGTTTTAGAAAATTAAAGGGACTAACAACTTTCCCGTAAAACTGTTCCAATGACGAAAATTGTAAGTCATGGATACTGAGCATTCCGAGAATCGTAGATGGACGAATATGTGCCATACCATCAGACAGGCGTACATCATTGGAACAAAATAACCAAAATATTAACTCCGCTAGCTCTGCATACAGACGATAACGCTTAGCATTATAAATTATTGTGATGGGTTGACGGTAACATGGTCTGAGGTTTAAAATACGCTCCGTGCCGCAAACCTCAGACCATGTTACTGTCAACTCATCACAATAATGTATATGTGCCAATAAGGCACTACCCACAGCCTAAAACCTACATCGTGAAACACGAGGGGCCTATTTACTAAACTTGTGATCGTTAAAACTTGCCTTGTTCAAGGCAACTTTTAACGATCACAGGTTTTGTAAATAAACATTTCATGTATCAACGGCGGCGCTGGATAAATAATCAATAAAGAAGATAAATTCATTCCATCTCAGTTCAAATCGTAAATCGGTTTGTAATTTAAACAACACTTCATCCGGAACACCGGTGCTGCACGAGTGAAAAATCCAGAAAAATGAAGCGGCTTGCTAGTCACTCCGTTGGTGAAGCAATTACGAAACGGACGGCGTCATTTCTATTATTTCGCGTTGTGACGCCAGACAGTAACATTTGCCACTTGAGCCGTAAACATAGAATATACTAAGCGAGCTCCCGTCCAATCAGAGGAAGGGGATTTTAGTCTTATCGAAACATTATAAGTTATTCTGTTTGTTGACAGGGGACATGGTCTCACGTTCCCTGCATGAAATTTATATTCCACCGAGGCGTCAGACGAGGTTGAATATATGTTTCATGCATTGAAGGTGAGACCATGTCCCCTGTCAACAAACATAATAACGTATATGTCCCGTTCTTACACAAGAAAATTGAATTGTTGTAGGCCTACAGCGAATATTAGAAAGCAGACGTTGTTTCGGTAAAGTGTTAACTTTTATCATAACAGACTGCAGTGATTTCCCTTTATTCAATGTTTACGTACGCAATCAACGGGGCGATATGCTCTCGATTCTTTTCAGTTTATGTTACAGTAAATTAATGAAAAGAGACCTTATAATCTAATCGGTTTCATAAATAATTACCCCTGTTTACATAACTAATCTTTTTGTACGTAATAACGGTACACTTGTGTGTATTTTACTTCAGTTAAATGTATTTTTGTCTCAGTTGATTTCAAGTGAAAAAAGATATTGCGATGAACCGATGCTCGTGGCAACGAGACACTTTCTTTGACAGTGGACATAAGAATCGCAGACAGTAGACATATCGTCGCCTGAGTGCTAGAATGTTCTATGTCCCCTGTGGGACATAGAACATTCTAGCACTCAGGCGACGATATGCGCGTGCCGGCGACATAAAAAAAAAATCAACGAGGCATTGACCAATCACTGCAAGGTATTGCGGTTGGTATCTCGGGACATAATTAAATGCATTCAATGGATGACTTGCTATGAACATTTTGACTTTCTCAAAGACTTAACGAGTGTACAGTGTAGTGTGGTTAATTATAGACACCCTTAATACAAACGTTGGAGACATATCTCATGCCACCTTAACATCGTGCCTACTCCCCTGTTAGCTTTACGTTGCCTGAACTTCCTTGCAGTAGCACTGATATGCTTTCATTGGATGCAACATAACTCTTCTGACCTGTAGTCTGAGAATGGTATCCAAACGGCCATATCCGACAAACGCTAACTACAAAACTCATTCAGATCTTTTTTAATGTTTCCTTCAACGAAGCACCAACGTGTTTGGTTCTCTCAGGGTACTCCGGCTTCCTCTGCCCGTAAAACTGCCCGACACGAGGTGACCCTGGCTGTCGAAAGTGTCATTAAACCCCAATAAATAAAAGAATAAATGAAAAAAGAGAGACGATAAACTACTTGCATGCTGCTGGCAGATATTCCTGCCCAGGACACAAAATTTCTTGGTAGTGAATTTCCAACTAGAGGGAGGGACCTGGAGGGGGAAACCTCCTCCCGGTTCCTTCCCCTAGTTGGCAATTCCTACCGAGACACATTTTGAAAATGAAACCATGAAAGGGGGCACAAAATTGATTCTAGTAACTGAAATGCCAACACATTTATGATAGAATTATCAGGTTATTATTATTTGGTATTATATTTCGGGAATTGAATATGTGCTAAACAAATGCTCAAGCTGAGAACTTTGAGCAATTCACACTCTCCTAACATTAAATCAGATCTTATACAAGGATGATCAGTTTTCGATGTTTCATCATTTTGTAACTGTGAATGACGGAATTAACTCAGGATAACGATTTTACATGATGTGATTTTATTGAAGTGCATTTCGAGGATTTTTTTTATTACGATAAATAACGTACTATAGAAATCTTGTGTCGCTTGACATCATGCTTACTTATGAAGCTTGATATTGCGGACACTGTAGTTGTAAATAGTAACGATTTGAATTTTTGACGATTTGAAACCGATTTGGAATTTTGGGAAGTAAAGGAGACATCAGCATCTCCAAAGAAGCTCTAAAATCCAGATAGGTGGAATTTCCAACTACTCATGACTTGTCCTCCGAATTACCAACTATAGGAAAATTTTGCCAGGATTGGGGGTGACACATCCACACCCCACCCCACCCCACCCCTGTCGCCACGTCCCTGCTTCAATGGTAGACCTATAAATGGCGGGGACTTTGGCCGACTTTGGACTCACGTTTTTATTGATTATAGGGCATTTTCAATATCGCGTGGAAAAAATATAGGTCAGCAACCTGTTATTGTTATCGCTCATACTAGACGAATTATATGAAACCCCATAAGGCGCTCGTGAGTCAATCAAGACAGTCACACTTCGAGTAGGGGCGGAAATGTCTTCGACAGGCTTTGGTCTCATCCATCACAAAAGCCGTCTAACCTATGTCGGAGCTTTGTATTAAAGATGAAAATTTGAGGCTTCTTTAATTATTCTGTCTTTACTTTAACTGTAACAGTTCGGGGCACTTTGCAATAAACACGACGGTTTTAAAAATGTACAATAATATACGAAAATACTCTGAGGTAGTCGAAAACTCCGCTATTTTGACAAGGTACAAAATAAATTTCGAAACTTGACAATAATTCTCCCCTGTGGTGACAGGATGAGACGTGTTTCTGCATGTAATCAATGTTCAATGCGTGAAATATTTACACTCTGTGCTCACACTGACGGGTGCCAATATGGTGTCAGTTGCACTAAAGATTTCGTTTGGCTAAAAAAGAGAGTATTTGGCACCAAAATTTGACACCAAAAATAAACTTTTAGTGGGTTTCAAAGGCTTTGTGGTTTATTATTTCCGCGCGTCGTTTTCGATAAAATCGCTGTCTGGGAACACTCGAAAGGGAATTCACGCCTGTCATGCCTAAACGAGCAACATATATTTAGAAACGTCTAGCATTCCCGGTGTTCTCTCCCTGCAGACGACAGTGCTCCCTTCTCTGCCCTTTTGAGGTAAGGGTTTATATAGCCCAGTACCAACTCGGATGAATGCTACATGTGGTTCGTTCTCGAGAACACATACTGCATACTGATCGTAAATGTATAAATGTCTATACATCAAATCATAGACACACCTTGAGTATGTATTTTTGTGTTCTGTTACAATGCACTTGGGCATTGATCTTATATGATGGATAATATCGGAGAGGGAGGGAGGGAGGGAGGGAGGGAGGGAGGGAGGGGGGACCAACTCCAGCCTATGATATTATTATCTTGTGTGGATTTATGTATTGGTGTTTAAAGTCATATACTTATGCACAATGGCTAATCATGACTATGACAGTTTTACGGGTGGAGGATGCCGGAGTACCCAGAGAGAACCACAGAGCAACGACGAGCAGCTGCCAGCTCCCCAGCATCGTAACTCCGCACTGCAGCACAGGCAGGGTTAGAATGGTTGAAGACATGCGTACCATCGACGTGCAGTACGCCCTAGATTCCATTTAAATCGTTCATTTGGCACCAAAACCATCATTTGGCAACGAACAAAAATCCCACTTGGCACCAAATTATCTCGCGCCAGCGTAATCACCGTTTACACTTCAGTGGTCAAGTTTTATTATATGCTAGCCTGTGAATTATAGCAAATTATCTAAAAGATATTTCTCAATATCCACCGACTCGATGGATTTCGAGAAATATTCCCCAGTAGCTTCCAAAATGACGTAACTCTTCAGCGCATTACTTCGCCATGAACGTCGCCTTGAAGGTAAAATCAGCATATCTTTGTTATTGTCTTGAAACTATTTGCAGTCAATTTGGAGTGAATATTGCGCAGTAAAATGTCACGTAGCATGTAATAAAAAGAAAATCTACGCTATTTTAATGAATATCGGGAATTATCTCATAAATGGGAACTGCATCTGCGGAGTAGTATAAAAATGTAGAAGTTCGCTTTTTAAAGTTTTTTCCCCAATCAGTTTAAACGTTGACTATTATTCTCTGTTTAAACCTATTCAAACATAAGAAAATGGCGCTTTTACCATCTTTTGAATCTCTGTAACTTTCTTCTGTTCATTATATCAACAGAGAGCGCATCATGACGTATAGCACAGACACTGTCCTTTCCATTAAAATAAAAGTCTAGGAGGTGAGATTTACATTTGTCTTCCTGGAAAGAATTTGAACATGCAAATTACTGTAAAAATATAGTTGCTAAACAAAGAACCAAAGTGGACGCTTAGTGTTGGTAGGTGTGATACTGATAGCTCTTCATAATGATGAATCATCAGTGAACTAGCTGCTTTTAATTGGCTTGCCATAAAAAAAACAAGTTTCCTTTTGTTACTTTTAATAAAAGAGCTGTCAGTTGTTTTCGTTTATTAAAAGTAACAAAAAGATACTTGGCTTTATTTTCTACTGGTGTCATAGGTGTTACCTCAACAATAACTTGCTTCTTAATTGGTCCTTCCTCGCCCATCTAATAAATTAATGGGAGAGTACTTTATCGGAAGCGGATTTGCCTGACGAAATGAGTCAGGGATAATGTTCCTGAATGCTAATAAACACACACACACACATGTGCATTCATATATATTATACAAACGCATATCAATCTATTTAAATTTTCTTTCGAAGAATATATTAAATTTAAATTAAACACTTTATTTAAAATCTTATTGGTATAAAAGGGTGTTTCATTGCCCTGGCCTGCTTTACTTTAGCACTTGCAACCTTGTGTAAACCCCATGATCTCCCCTTGAGAAACTCGGGAAGTGGATTCGCGATATGAATAAGTACTATTTCGCTGGAAAAAGAGGATCAGATACCATAAAACTTTTACAATTGTATTTTCTAGAATTGTATTTTCAAGTTTCGACTTTAAATGGGTTGAACTGAACCATTAGCATTTTCAAAGACGTGGCAATTTGCCAGTTGGCAAATTGCCATATCTTTTGAAATGCTAATGATTCATTTTAGTCAGTTATATTAATAAGTGTAAAATACAATTTTAGTAAATACGATTGCAAAGTATTAGTCCCTGGTTAGTAACGCCTGGTGACATGTAACGACTACGCACCTCAGAAAATTTAACACGCCCATCCCACATTCATTCCCCAAAAAATCACAGGTAATTTATCTCATTTTTTAATTGGTCAGAAATGATATTATTCTCGATCATTCGGCAAGGAGAAGTGTTTTTAATGCAGGACACATGACCGGTATCTGTGCGGGACAGTATCTGGGGCCCCAACAACGAAACAATCTGATCTCCATTCCCCTTGTGCGTCATACAAAGTGTTCTGTAATTGCATCATTTGATCACGGGCTGTTTGCTATTCCACATTTTCCCATGGGGCGACCGATATACAGTCAACATGGCTATGTTGTCTCCCATTGTATATATAGAATCTCGTCCTTGACTTATCTCGTCAGGAAAGTCGACTTTCGATAAAGTTATCTCACCTGAAATTATTAGACGGACGAGGAACGTCCAATTAAGAAGAATGTCATTGTTAAGAAAACACCTTTGACGTCAGTAGAAAATCAACCCAAGTTTTTTTTCTGGCATTTAATAAACGAAAACAACTGTCTGCTGTATTCGTTTATTAAAAGTTACAAAATGAAAGTTGTTTTTTTATGGATAGCTAATTAGAAGCAACTTAGTAGCTGTCCATTTTAGCTCTTTGTATTGCGAATGTGTTTTTACAGTAATATGTAAGTTTTTATTCTCCCCAGGAAAAAGTAACAAATCTTACCATCGCGACTATTATGTTAATGGAAAGGATGTATGTGTCATGTTGCGCACCCCTTGCTTCAAAGAACAGAATAAAGTTACAGAACATCAAAAGATGGTAAAACCGCCGTTTTCTTATTTTTGAATGAGTTTGGACAGAGTATAATAGCCAAACGTTCAAACTGATTGGGGACAAAAATTGTGAAAAGCCAACTTCCGTATTTTTATTCTAGTCTACTACTATAAAAAAAAAACAATTCTCACCATCACGGAAAGTACTGGAAAATGTTCTTAAATGTCTGAAGTTTGTTACATGATGCGCGCATCGATGATACAACTTCACTAACATTTCGAAATTTCAATTTTTATATGAAATCCACATACCCGTAGTGTTAAATTTCCTGACAACTTTAAAAAACTAAAGGGAGATAACTTTCCTGTAAATCACTTCCAATGACGAAAATTGTCAGCCATATATTATTTCTAAGAATTATCTGTAATTATAACTGAATTTTATGTATACTGCGAGGGTCGCGGTGACGTTGCGGTAACCGGTTCTCGTCAGGTCACCGAAGTTAAGCAATGTCGAGCCCGGTTAGTCCTTAGATGAGTGACCGTCTGAGCGATCGATTCGAACTCCCGCGTTATGTCCTTGGGCAAGACACTTCACCCTGACTGTCCACGTGGGGGCACGATGACGCCGTTTACTAAGGCGTACTGCACGTCGATGGTATATAGGTATATATTATGGGTAAGTGATGGAACATTGATGGGGATGGTGAGTTTTCTTGAAAGTTTTTCCCCGAGAAACGGTTGAGGTTGCTATTGACGTCGTGACGTCATGATGCGCACGCGACGTCATAGAGACGTTGCCCACTGTTGTTGTCCACTATACAATCTGGCATAACGTTGTAAAGGGGGTGGGTGATATGGTTGTAGTGGTATATATCCATGTTGGTATACTATTAGCCCTTGGGTTTTCATATTATCCTATGTCTGCTATAGCTCGGTCAAGCAGTATTATGGGAATGGGGGTCATTAATGGTCGCCCAGTGCGGTATTGCGAGATCGTCCTCGGTGGTTTAGACTGGCAGTATAGGATGAATGGTCTGCTGGCCTATTACCCACTTAGTACTATTTACCTACCGAATCCTTTGTTTTATCTTATGGCTGGTATTGGTAGTTCGTAATGCTAGGTCAACCAGTATTAGAATCGTTTGTTTAAAAGTGGTGGCTTAGGATGCATTGAATATACCGCTGTAGGTCCCCTGTTAGTCCTCGGTATTATTAACCAACCGATTGCTTTGTATTATTCTATGACTGGTGTAGGTAGTACGTTATGGCAGGTCAAGTGGTATTGTGGAGTGGGGGTAGGGGTAATGCCTGGCAGTATAGAACGGTAGTATAGTATGGACGATATATTGTATGGTATATTGGACGATGGTATTGTATTATCTGAGGATACCGATCGAGGATACTTTCTGGAGAATCCCTTTTTTGTCGTATGAGGCCATGAGGGCCACGAGAAATCCCTCAATGAGGCCTCATTTACTATCCCTCATGCCCACAAAATAAATGAGGCCATGAGGGCCTAGCATTGCATACTACCTATAACAGTCATAGGATAACACGAAGTATTAGGTGGATTAATAGTACTAAGGGCTAACATGGGACCTGTAGGGGTACAACGCTTACATCATATACTACCACACTAGACTACCATGCGTTATACCCCCATCCCCCCTCCCCCTCCCCCCCCCCCCACAATAACGTCAGGTCTTACATACTACCTAGACCAGTCATATAAAGCATTAGGTCGATTAGTAGTACCAATGGCTTTCGGGGGACCACAGAGGTATATATCGTCCATACTATACTGCTGTTCTATACTGCCAGGCATTACCCCTACCCCCACTCCACAATACCACTTGACCTGCCATAACGTACTACCTATACCAGTCATACAATAAAACAAACCAATCGGCTGGTTAATAATACCGAGGACTAACAGGTGACCTACAGCGGTATTTTCAATGCATCCTAAGCCACCACTTCCAAACAAACGATTCTAATACTGCCTGACCTAGCATTACGAACTACCAATACCGGCCATAAGATAATACAAAGGGTTCGGTAGGTAAGTAGTACTAAGTGGGTAATAGGCCAGCAGACCATTCATCCTATACTGCCAGTCTAAACCACCGAGGGCTATCTCGCAATACCGCAATGGGCGACAGATTGTATAGTGGACAACAACAGTGGTCAACGTCTCTATGTTTCGTGGAAGGGGTGTTCAGCTTTGACTGAGACAATCATTTGGAAAATATTTGGATTGGAACCGGTTATGAACAACTTTAATCTGCGGTGCCACCTTTTAATATATGGTTCGTAGTCCGTAGACCCACAGTTTCATGGTGCTTCAATGTATCAATAGGGTAGTTTCCCTCGACACAGTTGGTGGCGTTGTGTACTAAGGCGTACTGCGCATCGATGGTGCACCTGTCTTCAACCAATGCTAACCCTGCTTGTGTAGAGTTAGTACGTTGGGGAGTCTGACAGTTGCTCGCCGTTGCTAGATGGTTCTCTCCAAGTTCTCCGGCTTCCTCCACCAGTAAAACTGTCCGACGAGATGACCCTGGCTGTCGAAAGTGTCGTTAAACTCCAGTAAATAATAAATAAATAAAACAATCACAATTATTTCTAAAACAAATATCTGTCGCATAAACGTGAAGGACCCCACCACAAGTTTTGTTGACATACAGTTACTGACAATGATATTTTAATCCATTCACACACATGCTTGTTGTGAAAGTTTATTTCCCTGTTGGCACCTTAGTTCCATTTCTCACACGGGTGACAATTGCTGCTGCGTTACATATTCTTATTTATGTTATTATTTCTTTCCCAGAATTACCGATTATTAAGTGTTCACAATTATATAATTAGACTTTTTTCTGTTCATGCATTTTCAGGCAAAATGATTGGCTAAAGTATTTCTTTTTTTCTTTTCATTACACAATGAACCGAAAAAAAACGCATTTAGTCCCGCCCTAAACACGCCACCGATGTCTGTCTTAAAATTTACGTTGCATACCGTGAATGGAAAGGAATCCCTGCACGCTCATGTTGTTTCAACATGAAAAGTAATTAATATTTATCTCATCATATTAAAATTACTTTCAAAATAACATTTAATAAACAATGAAATCCTTATCAAGCTCTTTATTCCACATTCAATTTGCTTATATGCAATAGATGATCGTCAGCGTTCATCAAACGTAACGCCCAAATCAAACGTAAACAATGGCCGGTCACAATAATCCACGAACGAAACTCACGCCAACAAAACTTTCCAATTTCCAAATAGCCCGAATAAACTCTTTCTGAGACAAAGTTCAACCAACTTCATGTCAGCTGGGTTTATCTCGAACTCCACATTTACAAACTGAGTTTTCAATTTCTCAGGAAATGGTCAAAATCAGAATTAAATTTATATCAACGTTGCTTTGAATGACAGCACCCTCACGTCAAGTGGAAAAGGAGATTGAAGTTTTGTGTGGGCGTGACCTATGACGTTCCTTTTTAACTTACGCAATTCATCGGTCAATAAAATTTTTAATGTCACAAGAACCTGTTTCAGCGAAATGTATCGTTATTTCAAACATAATTTTAGAAAACTATTCCTTTTTTATTCAGTTATCAATAGGAAGCATGCTGTGACCTGGTTTTCATTTTAACTCCGCAAAGTAGAGAGTGTTTACATTTTTTGCCCCTCAAGTTTAATTACAAGGAATGAAGGTTTTTTCTGTCTATTTCTAGAGTTATGAACCCCACAAAACAAAGGCCAAACATAGTGTGAATGGGCTACGCCCATTTACACAGTTTGGCCTTTGTTTTTTGGGGGTTCATACATTGTAACTCATGAAATTTACAGAAACAAACGATCATTCCTAATTTATCAAACGTAATCATGAATTGACGTTAGGTATGATAGAGTGGTGTGAAGCCGAGTTTTGTATCACGATGAATTTACGATGGCAATAAGTAAGTGTTGGGTGGATGGAGAGAAGAAAGAAGAGAGTTATACATAAAACAACGCGAAGTAATATTCAGAGTCGTAAGCGGAGATTCGTCGAAGTGTCCTCTTCTTTTAGTTCAGCTATCCGACTCGGCTTCCGAGACATTCGGATAGCTGAACTGAGAGAATAGAAAAGGACAATGTGAAAAGAATGAGAAATAGTAACACTGTCAGAAAAATGTAACAGATCTGAGAATATTTTGTAATTAGTGGTTTTGGTTTAATAAATAAAGAGGTTATTAATTGGTTAGTTTCATATCGGCCGAGATATCAACCCGAGGTAACTTCATATTAGCCCCCTACCTTTGGTCTCAGGCTAATATATAGTTACCTCGGGCTGATATCTCGGCTGATATGAAACTAACCAAGTAATAGCTTCTAAATACTGACGTGAAGTTCATTACCATTATTTATGGATATCATACAGTTCGTGGAGAGTGTATTGCCACTAAATCACCCGCAGAGTGGATATTCCACCCAATTAATAATTGCGCATTTGTTACAAGGCATAAAAATCACAAGCAAAGTTCCAGCCAATGGACCTCTGGGTCAATCCCAGAGGTCCATTGGCTGAAACATTGCTAGTGTGTTTTGCCCATATGTACAGTTTTTGAAAGTGATACTTTGGGTGATAACTCCACTCCGCGGGTGATTTTGCTATAATCCGCTCTCCACGTACTGTAGGGTTACAATAATAAAATAAGGTTAAAAGGAACAAGTGGGTGTGACAGAGAAAGGATTAAACAAGAGGGTAAAGGACAAATCTGATTGGGTGGCGAGGTACACTTTAACCGTAGATACAGCACCGTAAATAGTTAATACTACTTGTATTCAAATGTTCACAAAGATACTATTTACTTGTTTCTCTATGAAATTCACTATGTTCCAGTAATACTAAAATCCTCGCCCTCTGATTGAATGATAGCTCACGCAGTTTTTCCTATGTTTTCGGCTTCAGTAATATATGATACCGTCTAACGCCACCACGCGAAATATTTGAAGTAAGGTATCCCGATTAGCAATTATTTCATTAATTGTGTGCCTCGTAAACAGCTTGATTTTTCTAGTTTTTTTCCCACGTCCAGCAGACGATGTTTCGAATGAAATTTTGTTTAACCCTTTACCCAGCGCAGACAATATCACAATTTATTTTTTTAAACATAATTTTTTTCAAATTTTTAAAAAATGTCAACAAAACCATATCATGTGACCCCTCGTTGGAACGATCTCGACGAGATCGTTCCAACGAGGGGGTCACATGATATGGTGCTTTTGAAAGTTTTGGAAAAATAATATTTTTTCAATTACTAAATTTGCATATTATGCGGGCGGATGCGGGCGGATGCGGGCGATTCATTGGATAAGGGTTAAATTACCAACTAGTTTACGATGTGAACCAACATAAAGTGACCTCGACCTTTACTGATTTGTCCAGTGAAGTCGAGGAGTACACGGTAGGTTTATTTTCTAAACCTGTTATCGTTAAAAGCTGCATTATTCATTTCATAACGTGGGGTTTGGGCTTTGGGTAGGACCAATGCATGACTTTATAGTTGTGTTGTAGTCACGATATAGAGCCCAATAAAAAAACAATGCGTGGCAACCATAACACTCATAGTCACATAACCCGTCGTTGATCCCTGGGGTGGTGAAAGGACGTATGTGTTAGCTAAATTACTTGCGTTACATAGTCTTATGCCGATGTTAGAATGGGAGCGTTTCCACTTTATATTTCTAATGATTTTCTCTGTCAGTATCCGTTGATTTTAATTATCACTTTTTCATGCCGACGGGAACAAACAAATAGAAGTTGGTGACCGAATAAATGGTGTCAATATGGGAGAACAGCATAAAGTATTTGCATGAGAGTTTCCCAGCTTGAAAAGTGACAGTCGGAAGTTGGGGTGTAATTTCAGAAAATATGCCGCAGTGGAAACAATAAACTGCTTCGAAAAAAAAATTTAGAAATATTTTATTCAGACCATTTTATATCGTAACTGTGTTGAACATAGAGACAACATAATGAGTTAAATATTATAAATTGTGGGGCCAGACAAATGCAGTTATCTATTTGTGTTTTTGTTGGGAATTCCCGCCCCAACCCTCCCCATCTCTAAGTTTACACGCGTGATCTGTACTTCCTTTCTGGCTTAGTTTAGTTTTTTATTTGGTGCACAGGGCCAGAAAAAAAAATTGTCAGAGTGTCTATATTAAATTTTATCAAAGATGTCTTAAACTCAAAATTAAATATGCGACGATATACTCTTTTCGCATGGACGCTGTAACGTTGCCCATGAAATTGTATTTAGTGTCGTAATACCTGTAAGAAAACGGGATTTGTTTTGTATTTTCAAATATGATTTTATTACAATAATGGAAAGTATTTCATATTTTCAAGTTATCTTTGTGTACACACATGGTGCAACATTTGGTCACGCCCTGTAACTGAACGCCCTGTAACGCATTTTTATGCTAGGAATTTTTCTCCGAAGTTTCATCATCAGTTGTGTTTGTAAACCTTTCCATGTTTTCGTTAAGTTTTCATATCGGCATTCATTTGTTTGCAAAAGCGGACGAGCAGTGATGCAATGCAAGGGAGTAATCCAAACTCTCATTGATCGCCAAAAAAATTGTGATTAATAACCACCGACATTTTTGTTACAATTAAAATTGTGCCTGCTGTCCGGCGCTTTGAACTGAAACAAACTTTCTGAATTCAGACTGCGACCTGTGCGATAAAAACAGAATGGAGGACAGTGACAATTAATATACCACCAGTGGCGGTAGGGCTGCACGGTATTCGAAACTGAATACCGTTATCGGTATTAAAAAAATACCGCGGTATACCGATACAACGGAAAGGCTGTTACCTGAACATACGTACCATAACCGGGACTTGAGCGATCACAGTGCTGGCTCAGTGGTTACGGAATTGGACTTCAAACCAATAGGTCCACGGTTCGATCCCCGCCAACGGTAACTGCGTTGTGTCCTTGGACAAGGCAAATAATCCCGAATAAAGTGGTCCGGCGATCATTAAATATTCAAATGAGATCACGTGAGGTGGGTAAGATAGATCTGTCTCACCCAGGTATCTTTCCCGGGACATGCGTATCACAGCAGACTGGTGATAGGAGATTATAAGTTACGTTTACTTTCCAGGTATTGCGTCATGTGAGGCGAAGTGAGATTAATATTAGGCGAGGCTAATGAAAATAGGTGACAACTTGAGGTAGGGAAATTAATTCGGAAACAAAATGGCGCCCAGAAGAGAGGGTATATGGGCTCATACACGGTCACTGGCAGTGTATGGACTGAATGCAATAGCCGGTTCCCCATTGAATAACCTAATATCGCATAGTCCACCGATGCCATTAGAGCACGTTGATTGGTCAAATTGAATAGGTGGCATGATAAAAGTATGTAGCTTTCTTGTGTTAATGTATTCCAACCTCACATCAACGAGTTTCGTTTGTCAATACCATCGCCTTGTAGGTAGTCCACCAACGAAGGGTAAGCAAAAAGAACAAAACTGCTAATATGCACTTCAGTGAGTGCTGGGTAGCCTAAGCCGACGATGCTACAAATTGAGGCTCTTCAGCGAAATTTACAAAGGGACATTAATGATGTCCGGGTCGAGCCTTTTAGCGTATGCTCCACTCACTATAAAATGCAAACGAGCAGAAAATTCCAATTATCACTTGGTTTAAAGTCCGAGAAAGGGTGCCTAAATGGATCACGAAACAAACAGCGATGGCCTTTCAATTATGTTGTTAGAAACAATACATTGTTCCGCAAATGCCATAGCGGTGATTCGAACCCGCACCGAGAGAGTATCTTCTCTCTCTGGACGTGGGTTCCAACCCCCGCATTGCCATTTGCAATATAACCAAAGCCATTTCTTATCAACCTACCTTACAATTGTTTACTACTAGCTTGCACTACAGTGGAAGACCCCAACTCGGATAAAATACTCTCTATTTTAATCTTTCCCAAGAGATTTGAGAAAGAAAAGTGGTGTGAAAACACCACGAAAAAATAAGCCAAAACTTGGTCGAGCGCCATCGGCGCACACCCAGTAGGGGATGCTCTTCTCTCAGTACAATTCCACGACTTCCGTTAACCAGTGCGCAAGCAGTCATCAAACCAGTCTTTTTTTGTTCGCGAAACGTAGTTGACGTGTCGCCATGTTTGCATTACGATACAGTGATAATTCAACTCGTCGATAATGATTTTCCTGTGACTGGAATTATGGATATGAAGATCGTATAATAACAGGACTGTGTTTTATATATTCTCGTTAATATTTTCAACCACATTCTCATTGTATTTTTTTATATATATTCCGTTTTCGCGAATGTTTTTTCGTCATCGTGTCAACGCGGTTCGGCAATGAAATTTTTCGGTTGATAAATTTTATTACTGTTATTGGAGTTCGGTGTTAATGAGGGACTGTTTGGACAGGATTTCTTCGCTCTTTTGAGGGCTGAATTTCTGTTTTTTTGGTCCCTGTCGGCCGTCTAGGGTTCTGTCGTGTACCCACCGGTTATTTTTTCTGCCATCTTCTCTTGTAGTTGGGCGTGTTCTTCTACTTTCTGTATCTGTTGAGTTCACCTTTTTCTTCTACTGCTCTCACCTATGTTATTTCCAGTTTTGTTCCTTTAGGGCAATTCCTTTTGCCCTCGCCTTTGGTGCGTTCTCGTGGCTGTTCCTCCCGCACCCGCGTTGGGGGGGGGGGGGGGGGGGGGGGTTGAGACGCTGTCGTTTCAGGGCCTCCCGACTCGACCACATCTGGTGTGAGTTATATCCCTCCTTGGGGGATGTGCAGCTCCTCCCGCACCCGCGGGGGTGGGGAACGCTGTCGTTTCGGGCCTCCCGACTCGATCACGTCTGGTGAGAGTTATTCCCCATCCGTGGGGGATGTGCAGTTTTTTCTTACCGTGGTGGATACTGCGGGAGCTGTTGGATTTCTGGTGAAGAGATGCCTGGTTCCGGGACGATGCGCCCTCTCCAGTCGACATCTGAGACTGTCACTAGGGTTGTGACTCCACCTTTTGAGGCCGAGCTAGGTGCCCCCCCCCCCCCCCCCCCCCCATTTCCGCCAGTTCCAACATCGCCCGTCGTATCTGCTGCTACTGCTGTTCCGTCTACAACGTCATCGGGCGCCGTTTTAGCCGGCCTCAGCTTATCCCGGCAGGGGTCTGCAGTGATGTCTGTAGTGTGGTTGTGGGGTTTCGGCCTCAGCCTTCCCTGACTTCAACTCGGCGAAGTCGGAAGTGGCTGCCAGCTGAACCCCCTGCTGTGTCCTCTCAGCCGTTGAGCACAGCAGTTTTATCCCTGCAGGGGTCTGCAGAGGTGTCTGGTGGTGTTGACGTGGGGTATCGGCCTCAGTCTTCTTCCCTGACTTCAACTCGGCGAAGTTGGAAGTGACTGCCGGCCGAACCCTCTACTGTGGTCTCTGCGCCGTTGAGTACCACAGTTTTGTCATTGGATTCGGATGTTCATGGTGGGGCCACTATGAACTCCGTGGCGTTTCCGTCCACTCATTCTGGTCACACGGCCAGTTTTGCGGGACCATCAACTTCTGTTCAGCCTGGACCTTCTGCCCCGCAGAGGTCCGCGGCGACTCTCCTGAGTTCCCGTTATGTTGATCCTCGGGGTGTGTCGTACCCCTATATACGTCTGCCCTCAGATGTTTCGGCTGCCGCCCGTCGCCCCGCTTCGGGTGTATTGGAGGATCGTGACCCTTCGCTGGTTACGAGGATCAGGTGTGAAGCCACTTTGCCGGTCCGTCCCCATGTCGAACCGGCTGGTACGGACAGTGAGCTTAGGGAGGCCAAGAGCCTTCCCATTGCTTCCAGCGAGACAGCGAGTGGTTTCCAGGCGCCCCCTATGGCGCCGCCTACCGGGATGGGAAACAGGCCGCTTTCTGATCCCCTTGGTGTACCTACACCATGGGAGGCGTCGGCCGGTTTGCCCACGATTGGCTATGTGTCTTCCGACTCAGGGGAGGAGTCAGACATCCTTGATGTCGAGAGCCAGCAGTCTTCTGACTTGGGGGCAGCTCTTGACTTTGTGTTTGGGTTCCTTCCAGATCTCAAACCATCAAACCAGCCGACAGTGTCAGCTAGGCCGTGAACATCGGTCGCGCGCCTACAGCCTGTGGAGCAACCTGCTTCTGGGCGTCTTCGACCGTGCCAGTCAGTACAGGTGGTTGAAGCATTTTCAGCCTTGGACTCTAAGCTGAGTTCCAAGGCTATGAAGGCTCCGTTCTTCACCAGGGTTGACACCTTTTTGCCTCCGGTGCGTTATCGTTCCTACGATTCCGCCAATCCGTCAGTCAGCCAGACTTTGACGGTTTTGGATCAGGACTCCAATTCCCTCTAACTTCCCAAGCCCAAGTCTGCCGTCATTCATATGACGACTCTGGAGTCCATGTTGGGCTTATCGAGAGAAATGCTGGGTATGATTTCTCTCTCAGATCACGTCGTCTCTGCCTTAGCTGCTTATCTGCCTCCAGATAAGTTTGATGATGTACAGGCTCCTTTGCGTGTGCTGCCCTAGGCGCTCATGCATCTTACTCACACGCATGCCTGTAACACGGTTAATTTGGAACTAGTTCGAAGGGACTCTGTGCTGGACACAGGCCGATCCCTTCCTGAGGGGCAGCGCTGCTCTTCGATCTGCTTCTTTGGCAGTTCCGCAACTGTTCCATGGTTCCGTGTCGACGGTCTGCGATGACGTCCTACGTCATTCCAAAGATCAGCTGCTGCTTCGTCAGCTTGATCAGCCTTCTAGTGGAGGCAGGGGCCGTTCGAAGCCTAAAAAGTACCCTTCTGCTTCCTCTGCGAAGCAAAGGGCTGATCCTTCTGCCACCGCTTCTACTTCTTACTCACGGGATAAGGGTAAGCGTTGGCAGGTTAGAGGGAAGTCTCAGGATTCTTCATACAGTAGAGGAGGTGGTTTCTTCTCTCGTGGGCCTTGTCGGGGCTCGAAATGAAGGTCCTCACCTCGATTCGCCCCAGGTTGGAGGAAGGATAGCAGAGTTCGCAGACCGTTGGGCCACCATCACATCCGATCCTTGGGTGTTAGATGTTGTTCGGTCTGGGCTGCGAATATCCTTCCGGAGGCACCCCACTCTGTCCAGACTGCCTCTTCCAACCACAGTTCCTTCAGACGTTTTACGTTGGGAACTTTTGTCCACGGAGATAGACAATCTCCTGACAAAATGGGGCGATCGAGGTCGTCAAGAACATTCAGTCAGTGGGGTTTTATTCCCGCCTGTTCTTGGTGCCGAAGAAGGACGGCCGACTCCGACCGGTTATCGATCTGAGTATCCTAAACCAGTCTATCATTGCTCCCAAGTTCAGCATGGAGACTTTCAGGTCACCAGGGAGTCTTCGATTCCAGCATCGACCTGCGAGACGCTTACTTTTACTTTCCGATTCATCGGGCGTCGGTGAAGTATTTCAGTTTCGCTTTTCGGGGGCGAGTTTACGAGTTCAAGGTCATGCCTTTCGGCCTCAACCTGGCTCCTTGGGCCTTCAACCGACTGATGTCGCATGTGATAGCCTTCCATCGCACACAGTCCAGGGTGACTACTTGTCTAGTTGATATCCTCCAGAGGCAATCCAATGCTGCTTTTCTGGAGTCTGATGTCATCACACTGTTGAGCGCACTCACGTCACTAGGGTTCAGAGTCAACGGAGAGAAGTCGGACCTGGTCCCTTCTCCGTCTTGTCATCTGATCTGCGATGGACTTCATCAGCTCGGAGTCTTCCCCGACTGCTTGGTCTCTGCGTTTCGGTGACGGATCTCATTTCTCTAGGTCAACTGCATGTCTGACCTCTCCAATACCTTTTGGTCAGTCGTTGGAGGCCGACTGTCGATCCTCTGGTTCTGGTGCTTCTGCTGTCGGAGTCTCTTCCTCGTCACATTCTCTCCTGACAGATGTTTAGTGGATTATGCAAGGAGTTCCGTTGGACGTCCCCACGTCCGATCGTGTTCTGACGGTAAACGCCAGCGATCGCGGATGGGGTGTGACGTTGGATCCTCTAGGTCTTTTCCTTCACGGGTTATGGAACCACGATCTAGCAGCTCTTCATATTAACCAGAAGGAGCTTCTTGCTCTTCTTCCGTGTTTCTGACAGTGGAAACCCCGCTTTTCGGATTGTCAGGTCCTTCTGTGGTCCGACAATTCTACGGTTGTTGTGTACATTCGGAACCAGGGTGGAACGCACTATGTTCCCATGTACGATTTAGTTCGGGATCTTCAACTGCTCGCTCAGGATGTCACCGTCGGAGTGGTGGTTCGTCACATTCCCGGTCGTCTGAACGTCCTAGCCGACTCCCTGTCCCGACGGGGCAGGTTCTTTCCACCGAGTGGATGCTCCACATGGCGGTGTTCCAGTGTCTTTGCGATCTCTGGGGTCGTCCCCACATCGATCTCTTTGCCACTCACTGGAACCAACAGGTGGACACTTTCGTGTCCCCGTGTCCAGATGCTCTGACTTTCGCCATGGACGCTCTGGCTCTCCTTTGGGACGGTCTTGTCGGCTACGCCTTCCTGCTGGTTCCGATTCTGCCTCAGGTTCTAGCCCAGATATGAACCTGCTGTTGTCGAATCCTTTCGATCACACCCCTGTCTCATCGGTGGTTGTGGATCAATCTGCTCCGCTCTCTGTTAGCGGCGGTTCCGGCATGTCTCCCTCTACGTCGCGACTTTCTTTGTCAAACTCGCCCGAGGAGGTTTCAAGTTGACCTGACTTCACTGTGTCTTCGCACATGTCTTTTATCGGGTCCCATCTCCTCCGTAGTGGTTTTTAGAGACGAGCAGTGGAGTTGCTTTTCTTCTTCAAGGAGGCACTCACTCCACTGATTTAGCCTCTGTGGCTCAGTAGAAGGTTCTTCTGTCGATGGTGTGCGATCACTCTGTTGCTTCGGAGACCTTTTTCATATGTGATACCGCATTGTTTCGGCACTCACCCTTGCCTCTCCAAGCTTGTTCAGCTCTTTTCCTTGAAAAGACCTGGGACTTTGCAGTTTACTCCAAGATGGACCCTTTCTTGGGCGCTGCTCTGCTTGGGGGAGGGGGAGGGGGGTATTCACACCTTTATCCCGGATGAACATGCGTTTTCTCACATGCCAGATCTCTCTTGAATCCATTTCGCGATGGATTTGTCTTGCTATTCGTGCCGCTTCCGCTCGTCTAGCTACTGGCGATCGTATTACCAATCGTTTTTTTTGCCACGAGGTGCGTGCATTGCCTTCCTCTCGGGGCTTATACTAACTCCGGCATGTTGTCGGATGTTATGCTGGCAGCCTACTGGAGAAACGCCACCTTCTCCATTTATCTGAGCTGACAGAGGACCTTTGTCCTACGGGCCCTCTTTCTTCGGCTCAAGCTGTTGTCTATCCCAGCCATTCAGCTTCTTAAAGGGCCAGTTCCAGCTCCGTGCTGTTACTGCCCTTTCTGTCTGTGCGTCGCACATCATCATACGCCTCATCTTTCATTGTCTTTTACTAATGTTTGTGATGCTATGGTTTAATAGGACTAGGGATCTCTTCCTCTGTCCACGGTTCCAGTGCAATTGAGTTATGTGTGGGTTGGTTATGTGATTCCCTCTATCCTATTGTCTATTCAGCCTGAAGTACACAATTGTAAGGTAGGTTGATAAGAAATATAAATTTTATAGTAAATTTCCTTTCTTATTATACCTACCGCAGTCGTTTACATGGAGGCCCTCCCGTCTTCTTATTCGGGTAAGAATCCTTCCTCCCCGCTGATCACAAAACTCCAATGTTGGCGGGCTCAACAGAATGGCTTGCGCACTGGTTAACGGAAGTCGTGGAATTGTACTAAGAGAATAGCGTCCCTTACTGGGTGTGCGCCGATGGAGCTCGACCCAGTTTTGGCTTATTTTTTCGTGGTGTTTTTACACCACTTTTCTTTCCCAAATCTCTTGGGAAAGATTAAAATAGAGAGTATTTTATCCGAGTTAGGGTGTTCCACTGTAGTGCAAGCCTGTAGTAAACAATTGTGGTAGGTATAATAAGAAAGGAAATTTACTATAAAATTTATATTTCTCACATTTTTGTGATGTTTAGTATCTAGAATTAAGTGATGCAATCTTTAGTTACAGACACATGTTTTTCCAAATGGCGCAGGAGGGTGGGGGGGGGGGGGGGGGGGTCATGTCATTTGCAATATAGGATTTCTTGTTTATATGGCAGTCGGGGGCGCGGTGGCTCAGTAGGTAGAGGTGCAGGCTGCAAGCCGAGAGGTCCTCGGTTCGAATCCCACCTGCGGCAACCGCGTTGTGTCCTTGGGCAAGACACTTCACCCCCATTGCCCATGCGGGGGCACGATGACGCCGTGTACTAAGGCGTACTGCACGTCGATGGTACGCATGTCTTCAACCAATCTAACCCTGTCTGTGCTGCAGTGCGGAGTTACGATGTTGGGGAGCTGGCAGCTGCTCGTCGTTGCTCGGTGGTTCTCTCCGGGTACTCCGGCTTCCTCCACCCATAAAACTGTCACGGTAATGATTAGCCATTGTGCATAAATATGTGACCTTAAACATCAATAAATAAATAAATAAATAATTTATATGGCAGTCAAAAACTTTGAAAAAGATTTACAGTGCACTGAGGCATGTAGAATTTAGTGATGCTATTTTCTGATACCAAGACATTGTTTTCCAAATGGTATAGTGTAAAAGGAGAAGGATATTGGAAACCTTACAGACCATACCCAGACCATTTCGGAACTAAGTAGTTGCAGTGGATACTTGAGGATCGGAAATGGAGAATGGTTTTTACGCAGTAGTAAATCGTATATGATCCATTAAAAGACAAGTGGTGGAAATGGTCCATCCAGCTCGGTTAATGATCTGTAGGATTGGCATTTGGTGACTTCTGTCTCCGGGCTCGATGTATCAAAGCGTCCACACGTTCCCAATAGACGTTGTGTTTGGAAACACAGAAAAGGTCAGGATACCTGTTATCTGGTAGTGATAGTAGTTCTTCTATCCTTTTTAATCATGTTAGTAACTGATTTCAGACTTTTAGTCAACCTTTAATCAGTGACGGCTGGGAGTATGGGATGATTCAAGTTGGACAAACTCAGTATTTGGGTATTGCAGGTGCTTTTCCCCACGTGTTCAACAAAACCTCAAAGTATCAATTATGGATTTCTGAAAGATTTCAAAGACTATACAGTTGTCCCTGTAACTAATGAATTACAACCCGTAGAGCAAGGCATTGACATCGAATGTTTAGGGGATTAACCCCAAAGTCGTGCTGTATATAGGGCAGTTCGGTCAAAAGTGTACAATTTTTCCAAATGAACAGTTCAAAGTATTTGTAAGATGATTCACATTTTGATCGCAAGCCTAACCCAAAGTGATATATTTGGGCTTCACGCGATGTTGTTGTGGGGGTGGGTGGTGGTTCTATGGACATCCTGGTTCAAGTACCTTTTTAAAATCAACCAACAACCAACGAATGTTTGTTCCCGGTGTCCATGGGGAGATCGTTTCATAATTTTGTTGTTGAAACGACGAGTACAATGATCGAGGATGAATTTATTTTCCTTACTACCTCTACACGAGACCAGGCTTTAGTACTTATGTATTGCTTGAGATTACCCCATATACACCGGAAATTCAGAATTACACCCAAGTGTTTGTGTTCGTAGGTTTCTTTGATAGGGACTCCTGCTATTACAAGGGAAGGGTGCCGGGGAATTACTTTCTTGTGGAATTTTATCGGAGATTCCGTGTTTTCTGGATTAAAGTCCACTAACCATATCTGCGCCCACTGATTGATTTTAACTAAATCATTGTTTTAGGTAGGGGACGGACGTCTGGTGGCTATTGTCAACAACTAGATACAGGTGTCACCTGCGAACAGGTGTATACTATTAATTAGATATAGACTGGACAAAGCGGAGGGAGCAAGTATAGAACCCTGAGGAACTCCGATGGGCACCTTTTTTCAAGAGGATGTTTCCGAGTTTATGACCACTCTCTGTAAACTATTACCCAGGTATAAATAGAAAAAGTCGAAAAGTGCACAAATAATACCTATTTTTCAGTTTGTAGAGCACACCTTAGGGATTAAGTGTTTTACCCAAGGACAGAGTGCAAATAGTGCTGGCCATGGTTGAACCGCCGACCTCCAATGTATCAAGAACTTGCATGAATGGATGTTCTCTAAAGCGAAGGCCAACTCATAACTTATTGCAAGCTTACACTCGCGCAGTATGGAAATCCCATATTGGTACGGAAACGTTCAGTGGATGATGAGGGAAAGAAAGAAAGAAGCAATAAAAAAGCAAGCCATCACTGCTTCCTTGGTGTCAAGCTGTAGTCTTTCTGAAGCTTATTTTTCTTTCTCAGACTTCGTGAGGTTTGTAGACATTGTTACGAAAGGTTTCATAGAGAATATACCAATAGTAGCTTGGTGTATCAAATGTTCGCCACTCGTGTTGAACATTTGGTACACCAAACTACTTTGGGTATATTTTATTTATACCATGATCGTCACATTATTAAGAGTCGCAATTATTTTTTCTCGATTCTACTGAGCAGCAGCCGCACATACGTGCGAATTTGTTTTTGTTTACATGAGCATCGGTGGCCGGTACTTCCGCTGTCAATTTAATCACCGAAACGAAATAGAAAAACAAACAGGGCCTTTTTCATTTTAATAACATAATAACATAACTATTCCGAGTTGTGGATGCTTTATTAACATGAGACAATGCATGTTTGTTAATTTTTGGTCTTTAAACTCATTTAAAAACGCAACAAATAATTGCCACTTTCATTCCACTCTTCGCGAGGCGACGTGCGATATATTTAGACAAGTTAGTTCGCATTCAGGTCGATGTCACCAAAGGTCAACTTGGATGTAGTTCCACTGTAGGTGTAAATTTTAACTATTGAAATTCCATTGCTGGCTTGTTCACCACGGTTGGTGTACAGAGCTAAAATTTATGTCATAGGCTTTTCATAAATAGAAGAATAGGTAATCATGGTATAAAAAGTATTAAACAATAACGACGTGAAAACGAATATTTAAAAAAAAAACTTTTATTCACGTTTTAGATACATAACGTTATCGCACAAAACAATGAATATAGATTCCATGCACAATCGTGATTTTGGTAGAAAATAAACAAGAGACCCCAGGTAGCCTGAGGGTGCTCATATGACAAAGATAGTACAGAGAGCACAGTCACAAAATCAAATGAATGATTTTGTATGTTGTTTATTAAGATTTTTCAACATTACTAAAAAATCAGTTGGGTTAAGAATCAATCCAAATCGACTGGGTTGAGTGAATATGAACCCAATTGGGTTCATATTCACACAAATCAGTTGAGTTGAGTTGATTTTTAACCCAACTGATTTAAGTACGTAAGTTTTTGAACTCATTTTCACTATTTGACCCCTCCCCCATATCCATTGTTGACCCGGTCCTATCCACATTTCAAGAAATGACATCCACTACTAACAAACTATCTAGAAATATCCTTGACTTGAAAAAAACATTACAGTTTGATTGGAATCCAAAATATAAAGGATCTCCATGAGAACTTTTGCTAAACTTCTTTCCCCATTCAGCCCCCGAAAATCAAAGGAATGAAACATCTTGAACAAATTAACATCTTGAGTTAATATAGTCCCCACAGGGTGTCATATAATTTTGGGGCTAATTCATCCTTAGAGTCCAACGCTCTTGACCCCCAGTGCAACGATGTATGTCTTATGTAAAAGTGTTTCCAATCATCTTGCCCTTTTCGGAACAAGAGAATGAAAAATGGGTTACATTTGATGAATTTTGGAGCCTGAAAAATGCAGTTATCTTATTGGATTTTTTTGTTGGTAATTCCCTTCCCAACCGATACACCCCTAACTTTGCCACCATCTTCAAGGGGTAAATCACTGATCTCTTTCCAAGTGAATTGCAGGAACGTCAATAAAAGTCGTCGCAAATCAATCTGCACCCTGAACCATATTTATTTCTAGAGCTGCTTCATACATCAAGAATATTCCCCATCGCGTCCACTTCATACCAATGTGGCAGCGACTTTTAACACGTGACATTTGGTTGGGCGATTTGATAACAACCCGAGTGCATTTTCACAAGATTAACTGAATCAGCTTTTCAGACGCCTTTTACATATCCATCGTCAACAAAGGCTTTGTTTAATAAACAATAATACTAAATTCATAACACTCCAGTAATCACCTCTGACTGAATAATGAATTTTTCCGCCATTCATAAACTCTTTAGCCGATAATTTTGTTACCATTATGTCAATTGTTCTAACATGCCACGCCACATGTTATATAATCAGAATTTGTATATATTTGCTGCGGTTATAGTATTAAGTCACTTTGTGTTGGGAATCTCCGCGAAAGTCACTGTTCAACGTTCTAATCGGAGGCACGATTGTTCGTAGGCTAGTTCATTCCAAATATACCGGAATGTTCATTTTACTGTAAAAATTGTAAATAAACCGCTAATTTCTCCAAGAAGTATCTTCAGATTATTTATACCAAGAAACGGCCCTACCATACTAATCGAGACACGTTCGTAATCTTGAAACTATGACCTCGAAAACTACGGCTGGTCTTCTCCGATACTGCATCCTCGATTCACTCAAGAAGTAATCCTCACTGCATCCTGGCAAGTATTTTACCTCCCTACCATGCTGACATTATACGCCTGTAAGTTCCGCGTAAGGAGACAGCTCATACACTTCGACTTGTTGCTGGATCCGCTTTTCGTTTCTTCATTGTTACTCTATTCGTATTTATATTTGCTCACCATATAGCTTGTCATTATAATGTTTCATAGTTTTGGAAATAAAATATTGTTTAAACTAAAGATAGCGTCAGCTCAATCAACACTCCTGCCATTGGTTAAGTCTGCTGCCTTGAAAGATGGTACAATGTTCCAATAAGACTAAAATCCTCCTCCTCTGATTGGACGAGAGCTCGCTTAGTATATTCTATGTTTACGGCTCAAGTGGCAAATATTGCTGTCTGATGTCACAACGCGAAATATTTGCAATGACGTCGTCCATTTCGTAATTGCTTCATCAACGGGGTGACTAGCAAGGCGCTTCATTTTTTCTGGATGTTTCACGTGTGCAGCAGACGGTGTTCCGAATGAAGTGTTGTTTAAATTACAAACCGATTTACGATTTGAACTAAGATGGAATGAGTTTATCTGGTTTATTGATTATTTATCCAGTGCCGTCGTAGATACACGAGAGGTTTATTTACTAAAACTGAGATCGTTAAAAGTTTCCTCGAGCAAGGCAACTTTTAGCAATCACAAGTTTAGTAAATAAGCCTCTCGTGTTTCACAATGTAGGTTTTGGGCTATGGGTAGTGTATATTGGAACATGCACGTTATTGTGATGAATTGACGGTAACATGGTCTGAGGGAGCGTATGTTCAACCCCGACGCTTCGCGTCTCGTTTGAACATAAACTCCGACCGCAAACCTCAGACCATGTTACCGTCAATTCATCATAATAACTTATAATGTGTCTGCAATCATTACGTAACAACGTAACAGCTTTCACATCGTAAAACGTCATGGCACTCTCCGAATGCCTACCACGAAAACTAGTAATACTGTATCCATTTGTTGACGTTTGATAACGAGAAAACCATGCAAGAAAACTAGTAACACCAGTAACTCTCCGATCTCAGCACTTGTTTTTCTTTCAAAAATAATTAAGATATGTCGTAAATATTCAATTTGCGTTGGCGTGAAAAATATGCACATCACTAAAGTATCTATTTTTCCCAGAGATCAAAATATATTCTTTAACTAGTAGAGTGCTGAAAGCCCATATTTAGGCTATTTTCTGGGGTGAGGGTACTGCAACTTGGAGCCTTCATACTCAGTGGATGTGCTTCTTATTATCTTTGAAGTGAAATTATTTAGTCTGTAAGGCTTTGCCCTGTTACAATTTATGGGAGAATGCCTATAGGCACTATCCCATAAATTGTATTAAGGCAACGATATGTGAACAAATTTTGATAGCCAAAAATAATTTAGCACTCTACCAGTTAAAAATGTGATCGTCGATTTCAAGGCATCTGAAAATCGAAGATGTTCGAGATAAAATTAGGAAATTATCGAGAAAACGTTTTTGTTGAGCAGAGTCTGTTTGTAGTAAACAATTGCCCCACCCAATATGGTGACAGATCTACACGTTTCTATCTGTGGCCAATCAGCCTTGCAGTAATCCAGATGTATAGACATCGGTGGGGCAGGTTAAGTGGTGAGTAACTTGCGACAGTTATCCCAGACGTACCTGCAATCCGGTTGTACAGACTTCAGTGAACGTTACTGGAAAGACAACGGTGGACAGTGCGTGCCCAGTGGTTTGCTACAAAACATCCTCAAAATGGAAATTTTCACCTTACAATATCTCTTAGAAACTATGAAAACGACAGATTCAGATACAAATGTGTCAGCCAACGGATTTCCGGCTAAGGTTTCATCCTGGGAACGGGAATTTCACGGGTCTGGGACTCCCGGTTCTGCATGCCAACCATGATACCCAGGAAATTCATAGACTGTGCTATCAATGATTGCGTATCATAGTTTAAGAGATTACGGCGAATATAAATTTCATCCGAGATCAGCATCGTCGTTGGAGCAATGGTTTAATCTCGCGAATCGGGAATTTCCCGGTTACCGGTTCTGAAAATCAGTGCTCATGCCCGAGAAATTCACAGAATAGAATCGGGAATCAAAGGTTGCGGAACGCAACCTTTGATTCCCGGTTCTGTCTTATGAGTTTCCCGTGTATCGGGTAGATATTCAGAAAAGAGAACCGGAAATTTCCCTGTATCATGACTGACTGTCAAAAACGAGAACCAGAAAGTTCCCGTTCCCGGGATTAAACCGTAATTTCAGGGTTTAACCCGTAAATTCGTTGGCTGAAACTTAGCATGTGCATGTAATCTATACGTTTTCACAGAGTACGAAATATTTCTGGTACAAAATCCACTCCATGTTTTAGTGGAAGTCCACTCAACATGTACTGTGTACTGTAATGCGAACATTTGTTTTACAGAATACACGTTAGTTTCAAAATAAACCCTTCATAAATATTTTCACCATCATTCTGTTTCAATGTAGTGATGGGGTTTCACGCGAACAGGAGTAAACAAGAGCGAGTGGTGGTATGATAACTGATACCTGCTTGCGATAGGGCCCTCCGAATCCCAAATTTCTAGTCGAATCGAATCCCGAATCGAACCGAGCAAAACATTTCGACTGAAAATAGAATCTTATCGCTTTTCCAAACTGTAGAAATTGCACCTACTTACAAATGTGAATATTGTCAGTCTCCACTCAAGTATTGCATGCAACGGAGATAAAATACGGAATATTCCATAACGGAATCAAGAGAGTGTGGGAACCGGAAACTCTTTGAACTCTTCTTCTATCATCAGATCTCCTGTACAGAAGACCTGATGACCGAAGAATTCAAGAGGAGATATTGGGTTGGCTTTTGAGGACATCTCGATAATTCGAAAATTTCCGAACTGGCGAGACTGAAAGCAAATCGAATAATTTCAAATTAACCCTTTATCCAACGTAACGGCCAAAATCGGCCAGCCCTATTCTAAAAAATCGCCAATTAATTTTCATGATTTTTTCATTTTTTGTCTCCAAAACATAAGGTTATGACCCCTCATTGGAACGAGCTCGGCGAGCTCGTTTCAATGAGGGGTCGTAACCTATGTTTTGGAGACAAAAAATTAGTTATTCAAGAATTTTTTTTGCAAGTGTCGTCTGCTTTTCATGTTAGGTAAAGGCTTAAATCGAATTTCGAAGCTTTGCATGGCCCTAATTGTTTGTGGGTAACCGTAGAAGAGACTTAATCAGTATATAGAGGATTTCCAACGAATCCCCTAACACTGAAATTTACGAAACGAGTTCAGCACATTGGATCAAGACCGTGACAAAATTTACTTGATGAGTGTCGTAAATTTCACTTACAAACGAGTTGAAGCTTATTTTTATCGATTGGTCCAAAAACGGATAGAAGATATCAAAAATAAGGCCTCGAATTATGTAGTTAAGAACAATTCAGGGAGATGACGCACATAAGCTTTCAGCTTTTTGTCAAATCCCTCTATTATTCTGATACTCTACATTGTTGAACAAATGTTATATTGTAAAATATCTCGTCCTGCTTCGTTACTCTTTGTAAACATTTTTGTTACATATGAAATATTTAAAGAATAAAATATTGTTTAAACCAATTCATTGTTTGGCAAAGAGACCTTTTTAAAATAATCACAACTGACTTTTGAGGCAGCCTTTAACACAATCTCATTCGAACGATTTTCGTTACTCTTTGTAAACATTTTTGTTACATATGAAATATTTAAAGAATAAAATATTGTTTAAACCAATTCATTGTTTGGCAAAGAGACCTTTTTAAAATAATCACAACTGACTTTTGATGCAGCCTTTAACACAATCTCATTCGAACGATTTCAACTCTACAAATGATGTCACCAAAAGTGCATCACATGAAATGTAAACGCATAACCAGAGGTCAGAGTTCACGATTCGCGCAAAAATATGAATGCGTACAGCAGGGGATATTTTTGGAATGCCATTGAATGATCGTACTTAACGGTCTTCAAATTTCTGCACGTTGATGTTAAAACATCAAAATTTCATCCTGTAAATTCTAGTTTAAACAATATTTATTGGAACTAATTACGTTTTGTGTATACAAAGTGGAATACTTACACATAACTCAATATAACACAATAACATACAACATGACAATAAAAAAAATTGAAGGCGGTATTCGACAGAAAGTTTAAAGCTTATTTGGGTCGTCTCCCTAGTTCGTGAATATGTTCACACAAGAAGATGATTTGGATAAGTAGCGCGGCTCATACATCATCACCTTGGAGGAAAATAAAAAAAAATCCTGCAAATTCTCCACATAATGCCACTGGGGATTTAATCAATTCAATCATGTTTGACAGAGCTCATTGAGCTCTGTCAAACAAGACTGAATTGGTTAAATTCCAAGTGAAAATTCCTTATGGGAAAACACTGTTGGTTGAAATTCTGGTATTTTGATATCAAAGTGCAGAGAGTTAAAATAGAAGTTTAATAGTCGGAATATGATTCTGGTGATGTGATAAATTTCTGTATTAACATCCAGTGTACAACGCCTTTTTTCTTCTTTTTTCTTCTCTTTTTTAACATATGATAAAACAACACTGAGCATGAACTTTTTTCTTCACTTGACGGCTTATCAGTTCTCAGAATGATTATGACTTCGATCAGGTGAATCCTTGAAGCCATAATTCTTGTATCTTCTTTTCTGGAAGAACAAAATAATAGAATAATTAAGATGAATGGTACTACATGAGATCTCTAACCCAGGGGCAGCTGCTCGTCGTTGCTCGGTGGTTCTCTCCGGGTACTCCGGCTTCCTCCACCCGTAAAACTGTCACGGTCATGATTAGCCATTGTGCATAAATATGTGACCTTAAACATAAATAAATAATAATAATAATAATAACTCTAACCCAGGACTGACCTGGTAGATGCCGTACTCATGACTGACAATTTTGGACATTAGAGGAGATTCACTTTAAAGTTAGCTCCCATTAATTTTCTAAAATTGTATGTAAATTTAACACTAAGGGTGTGGGAAGTTCATATAAAAATTGAAATGTCGAAATGTTAGCGAAGTTGTATCATCGATGTGTGCATCATTTCACAGATTTCAGGCATTGTCCTGTAGAGTAGTATAAAAATACAGAAGCTGGCTTTTTACATGTTTTCCCCAATCAGTTGGAAAGTTGCGATTCTCTGTTGAAACCCATTTAAAAAAATAAGAAAATGGAACCTTCATCATCTATTGATGTTCTGTAACTATTTTCTATTCATTATATCAACAGTATGCGCACCGTGACATATAATACAGACACTATCCTTTCCATTAATATAAAATACTTGGAAGAAAGACTTCCTGTTTTTTTCATGGGAAGAACAAAAACTTGCAAATTACTTTGAAAACACATTCGCTAAAAAAAAGCGAAGTGGTCTGTTACTTAGCTTTTAATTAGCTTTCCATAAAATGCCTAGTATCTTTTTGTAACTGTTAATAAACGAAAACAACAGACAGCTCCGAGAGCTATCTGTTGATTTCGTTTATTAAAAGTAACAAAAGGAAACGTCACTTTATTTTCTACTTTTGTCATAGGTGTTTTCTTAACACTTACATACTTCTTAATTGGACAAACGTCGCCGGCCTGATAATTTCAGGGGAGATAATTTTATCGAAAGTCGATTTTCATGACGGGATTAGTCATGAATGAATATTCTTGAAGTGTGACTTTGATGACACCTTTGGGAGGTCACTGTTGTTGAAGCTGAGGTCGCGGTCCCTGGAGCTGAGGGAAAAAATTGGGGAAAACAGTGAAAAGGAGTGCCAGATGTGTAATTTGGGCGTGGTGGAGACCCTGGAACGCTTTCTTCTAGAATGCCCAAAATACCAGTCTAAAAGAATAAGATTCACTGGGAGTATATTGAGGAAGTGGGATGGGAGAATGAAGGACATGTGGTTAAGGGAGACTCAAAGGAGAGGGTTAATATGCTAATCGGAGAGATTGGGAAGAATGGGGCAAGGGATGTCATCAAGCAGTTCGTCTCTGAGTGTTGGGAGGAGAGAAGAAGCGTGGGAATAGGGAGGCAGTTGGGAGTGCAGGTGTAACGAGGGCAAAGTAACCAAGGCCAAAGTGTTATTATTATTATTATTATTATTATTATTGTAGTTGACTTTTAATCGCCTAACTCTTTACATAGAACTACCAGAGGCAAAAGTTTCAAACAATGTCCCTTCATAACTGTCGGGCCCGTTCCAGGGAGAAAGTTACAGTCTATGTTTTTGGTACGGAGATTGAAAAAATAATACAAATTGAATAGCGAGTGAACAGGAAGGGCCAAGCGAATCTGAAATTTCGGGTAGAATGGAGTCCAGAATCAAATCAAAGTTATTTATTTATTGATTGTAGTTTAACGACACCATGGACAGACAGGATTACCTCGTGTTAGAAATCAGATAAAGGAAGTCATATCGAATCAAATCTCGAATTGAATCTCACTGCTACAAAAATTTTTGATATTGCACCTTCTTAATATGTATTACTAGTCTTCACTCAAGTAGAGTATTCAACGACGTTTCATCTGTTCAAGTCAATGAAAAGCGGAATATTCCAAAAACGGAATCACAGTAGTTTCGGAAGCGGAACGTCCTTGGACTCTTCCTCTATCATCGGGTTTCCTGACTGAGACCCGATGATAGAAGAAGAGTTCAAGAAAAGACACTTTGGTAGGATTTTGAGAATATCTCGAGGATTCGAAACTCCCGAATGAGCGGGATCCAAATCGGATCGAATCGAATCCTTGGGACCATTTCGGATCGAAACGGTACCGCGGGTTCCCTTATGCACCAACCGGTATCAGTACTGAAGCTTTTGTCCCGCCGGTACCGCGACTAAATTATTTTATGCGAAAATGCCTAATTGAACGAGGGTAAACAGACTGTAAGTCGTCTATGGCACACTTGCACGACATACTTTCAACTTACTTGTGAATAAACATATCAAAACGTCATATCCTCGAGCTCGTTCCAATGAGGTGTCATAACCTCTGTTTTTGAGATAAAAATGAAAAAAATAATGAAAATTAATCGGCGATTTTTGAGAATAGCGCTGGCCGGTTTTGACGGTACGTTTGGATAAAGGGTTAACCGCTGTTAACTCTGCTTGTGCCAGATTAATAAGCTGGAAAGTCTGATAGTCACTTGCTGCTCGTGTTCTTTTGGGTACTCCGATTTTCTCCACCGGAAAACTGTTCGACACAGAACGACCCACAACGACATGAAGTTACCATGATTTTTTAAAATGTCAAAAAAGCGCAATAACCAAACAAACAAACAAACAATCTGTTTTAAGTAGAATTTGTTTTCACTGGTTATTTGTTTACTATATTATTCATGCAGTATTTATTTATTTTTTTCTTTATTAACCCTTCACCCTTTAACATGAAAAGCAGACGACACTTGCAAACAAGATTAATGAACAACTATTTTTTTTTCATTTTTTGCTTCCAAAACATAACTTATGACCCCTCATTGGACCGAGCTCGTTGAGCTCGTTCCAATGAGGTGGCATAAGCTATGTTTTTGAAGCAAAAGATCAAAACACAATGAAAATTGAATGGCGATTTTTGTGAATAGCATTGGCTGGTTTTGATCGTTACGTTGAGTAAAGGGTTACTATTACTTAGTCGTGCTCAGTAAACTAAACATATTGATGTTAATACGTATAGAGACTGATTGTTTGGTTTCGATGTTTTTCTTTGTATCTTCAATGATCCATGGCTGGCAAGTTTCGTCATAGGAAGAAATTTACGGGAAAGTTAGCTCCCCTTAATTTTGTAACGGTGTCAGTAAATTTAACACTCAGGGTATGGGAAATTGAAAGCATCGACAAGCAACTGTCAGCTCCTCAACATTCTAACTCTGTTCAAGCTCCGTTCAAGCGGGGTTACAGCGGTTGAAGACATATGCACCATCGACGTGCAGTACGTCTTAGTACACGGCGTCATCGTGCCCCCATGTTAGCAATCGGGATAAAGTGCCTTGCCCAAGGACACAACGTGAGTCGTCCAGGACGGGAAGGAGTTCATGATCTGCTGGTTGAAGAACGAATTCTAACTCAACATGGCTTTACATCTCAACGAAACACCTATGTTTGGAGACAAGTATCACAAAACTTGTTTTTTATAAACGAATCCGTGATGAAATTTGTGTATCTCCTCACAACATCAGGGAGAGATTACCCATGAGTTATCACCAAGCCACCCTCTCTCTTCCTCTCTCCTTCCCTTTATTTTTTTCTTCTCCGTCTTTCACTCTCTTTCCGTTTGTTATTTTTGTGAAACTACAATTTCATTTTGTTATTTAATATTTTTTCTGCCATGTAATATAAGTATCTTAAATTTGTAGGAGGGGTGTGTAAACTGAGTGTTTAGCACTTGTCCTCCAATCCAATTTGCACAAATTGTAGCAAATACAATATGTTTAAACTAAATGATTTCGTGTGGATAACAAGGTCAAGCGAATTGGAAAACTGATACGAAAACTCCGTGAGCAAGCGCTGTTTTGTTTTGTTTGCGAACACAAAATGTAATAGTTCCTTGTTTAAATGACGAGTTGTCGACTTTTAACTGGAGATTCGAACGAAACGTTAGTCATTACGACCTTACCACCCTGCAGGTTCCGAGATGGTTTACTGAAGTCTCAATGTAGTCTCTGAGTCATATATCGACTTGTCCTTCGGACTCGTCGATATATACCCATAGACAAAGTCTCGACTTCACTACACCATGTCATAACAGGGTAGTAATAACATATATTGGCCACACAAGTCGAATCGTTGTGCTAAATAATATACAGCGATAGTATGTTTTACTGTGGATATTGATTCAATTACTCGTTGTCTTTGTTCAAAGGCAAGGTTCAAATCACGGACAGTATACTACATGTACACTGAAATTCCAAACAGGGAAATATTTGTTAATTATTACTTCATCATATGACACACAACGCCCGCATCGAGCGCGCTGTGAACACGTAAACTCCTTTCCACTGCGGACGTCCAGGATTCACTTCATGTGTGACAGTGAGATGAACTAGGGCTATTGCTGAGCAAAACGCAAAAACACGGGATTCTACATTGTTTTTTAAAATTTATAGCCAATGAAGTTATGGGGAGATCATTCACAACGCAAGCCTAGAACTTTTTTCCTGTTGTGTAGTTATCCGACTCAGCCGAATTTTTTCCTGTATTCCCTATGTTTCAGAACGATAGTGTCAGAAGTCGAACCACATAATAGAACCATGGCTACAAATTTCATCACTGCAATACATTTCCAGGAAAGTTAGCTCCCCACAATTTTCTGAAGTTATCAGTATACTTAACACTAAGGGTAGGGAGTTTCATAAAAAAAATTACGTTTTGAAATATTAGCGAAATTGTATCATCGATGTGCGCATCATTTCACAAACTTCAGGCATTTTTCTGTAAAGTTGTATAAAAATACAGAAGCCGGCGTTTTACAATTTTTTCCAATCAGCTTGAATGTTTTTATTATTATTCTCTGTTTAAACCTATTTCAAAATAAGAAAACGGAGCTTTCACCATCTTGTGATGTTCAGTAACTTTTATCTGTTTATTACACCAACAGTGTGCGTATCGTGATATATAATACAGACACTATCCTTTCCATATACAAGTCTAAGAGCTAGGATTTGCTGTCTCTTTTCATGTGGAGAATAAAAGCTTATTACTATAAAAACACATTCGCTAAATAAAGAACCAAAGTGGACGTACTGAGTTGCTTCTGATTGGCCTGCCATAAAAGCCAAGTTTCCCGTTGTAACTTTTAATAAACGAAAATAACAGACAGCTCCCAGAGCTGTCTGTTGTTTTCGTTTATTAAAAGTACCCAAAGGAAACTTCGCTTTATTTTCTGTTGATGTCATAGATATTTCCTCAACAATTACATGCTTTTCAATTTGATCTTCCTCGCCAGTGCAATACTTTCAGGGGAGATAACTTAACCGAATGACGATTTTCATGACGAGTTAATGACTATTTTCGACTGAAGTTCAACAGGTTTGTTGAGTTATTATTGGCAAGCAACAACTTGACGTTGTGGTTTGACGTTAATTACCGCACTACTATTAAACTTATTATCAAAACCCGGCGCTCCAGAGACATTGAGGTTTACAACTTTATTACAATTTCTCACAAATTTACAGTTGAGACAGACTGCAAGTATGATAAAACGGGTTATATTTCTATTATTACTGAGAAGAACAAGGCTACTTGATGCGCCAATAACTGTCCATTTGGAGTAAAGGAAGCACTCCGTCAGAAACTACCAAACAATTAGTCATGTTATATCGATCATCACATTAGCATAGCGGATCCAACATTTGACAAGGTCGCACTCGTGTTCCTCACAATTCTGTTTGGAGAGAAGAAAGTGGAAACAAAACAATGTCTGAATGTTCGAGAGTACGTCTCGTAACGTGACTCCACGGAGGTTAAGATCTAATATTGACACAAACTGATAAACAACCAATTCCAGATAAAATTAATAGGATATTTCTTTGCATATCTGACGTGGAATTTCGATTGTGCATTATCTGCAAATCGAGGGACGGATGCGTACAATGACATTTCCAGAATCCACGAGTACCTTGAAGAAAATTGATCAAATATTTGTTTTTGATGTTGCCGATACAAGATTCTATAGACATGACAAACAGTAACAAAGAAAGCAAATTTTAATCGATATACAATCACCACGTTCAGTCTCGCTTCTTTATTCACAAACTCGATGGCCGGCTAACCCTTTATCTAAATTAACGGTATATCCGACAAACTCTATTGACGAAAATAGTCATTTAGGCTTTATCAATATTGAAATGTTTGCCTGCAAAACATAGCTTATGACCCACGTCGAACTCGTTCCATTGGGGGTTCATAAGCAATGCTTTGGGGAAAACAATGAGAAATTTGTGTTATTTGGGAAAAACAAAAATTCAAATGTCATATAATAGTGTTGTCTGCTAAAGAGTTATACATTTTGATAAGATAACACAGTCATATAAACGATTTCTAATAAAAATTCGCGATTGGATACGAACTTTATGAATCGAGTTCAATAAATTCGATACGGGCTTGTTTTACCGAGGTTAGAATCGAATTTAGTGTACGATGCTCGTGAATCTTCGAGACAAATTTATTATCCTCTGTATCACATAAACGTATTTGCAGAGATGTTACGGCTTCAATTGAAAACTTCTGAAAAATAAGACATCTCTTCCATACAGGGGCGGACAGGGCCAAGAAAAGCTACAGGGAAATGCATCAAGGGGGTCCTGGACCCGGAGAAAATTTCGATTTTTTTAACTGAAAAAAATGCTGCATCTGAGCCATCAATTTCAGTCCACATAGAGGGCATTTCAGTGGCATATTTATATCATCTCCGTCGTTCTTTCTGAAACATGGTTGCACTGGGGGAGGGGGGTAGGGGTGGGGGCGTGGACCAATCCAGCCGACCATAGTTCGACCGAATAGGAGAAAAGTTTGATTTTTCAAACTGACAGAACGTTGTTTCCTTACATCTGAGCGATCAAATTCAGGCTAGACTGCTGGCATATCTAAATGTATCTATGTGGACTGCCACTGGCAGTCCACATAGAGAGCATTTCGATATACCGGCAGTCTATACAATCGCATTCATTTCGCCAGTTGGTCATTTTCACGAAATTCCATGCACCAACACGTGCTGGGCTGCATCAATTTTGGGGCCCCAGGAGGACCCCCAAGAGTGGCCCACAGGGAATTTTCCCGTTGGGGTATATGGCTAGTCCGCCTCTGTTTCCATTTTGTGACTTTGTCATTGTGCGTGACCGTACATCAAGGATCGCCTGTTTATTATTACACTGTGGGGTTTTGGGTTGTATTTACTCTGTCAATGTGCGTGACCCGTATAACACTTATCGCTTATTTATAACTAGCAGGCCCACCCACCCTAGGACGACAAAGAACTGTATTGCATTGCATATCAAGGGAGATAATAGAAGCTTGAATTTCTAGCTGGATGGCGCGACTGAATTTCGGAATCACAGACTTCAATTTATATAAGAGATTACATGATAGTATTTGGAGCTGTATTTACTCTGTCGTTGTGCGTGACGCTTATTTTGTTTTGCACTATGGAGTTTTGGGCGGTATTCATTCTATCATTGTGCGTGCACGTATAACGGCGGCTGCTTGTTTATACTTATGCTATGGTGTCCTGTGCATTATTTGCTCTGTCATTGTGCGTATGGACGCCGGGAGGTCGGGGGCAGATGCCTACCCTGCCTTCTGACTACGGGGGCGAGAAGGGTCAGACAATGCCCTTCCCAGGTTCGTCACAAAATTTCTTTCAATGATTTATTCTACAAGTAAAGCTAAAATACCGACCAAATGCGTTCTAGGAGCTTTGAAATTCAATTGGGGAGTTTGGGGAGAGGTTCTCCCCTCCCGATGGCAGGGGAAACCTACTCTTAAACTCCCCCATCTCGGGCCTTCGGCCATCGAGACATGCATGCTTCGCCATGTCATGGTGGGGCTGCTAGTGGGAATAAATGTCCTTTTCCAGGGGTGTGACCCCCTGCCCGGAAGTGCTTCCGGTGCTCCTAATTGTGCATGATCCTACTGAGCAGTTCCCTGGTTTTTGATGGCATTTACGCGATCAAAATGCCTGTATATTATATACATCATACATTCCGCTTTGTTTCTCTCCTTGCAGCTATCATGGAACGTTCGGTTAACCTCCACAGCTTTACAGACATTTTCAAAAATGACGTCCCATGTACTCTCCACAAATGTGCATATTGTCGAACATACTTGTCTAACCTCGTGGGATGTGTTACTTTTCCTAAATCCCATGAAAACACTTAATATTCTCTGCTAAAGTAGGCATAGTCTCAAGAAAATCGACATAAATAGTTTTGTGAATGACATTAATATTTCGACACCATCTTTGCTGGATGTGTCACACGACGTGAGCGCTAAGTTTCAACAGTATAATTGGGTGCTATCACAGTTGTTGGACAAGCATGCCCCTATTAAGTCCAAATTCTACACAAAATGTAGCAAACAGTGCTCGTAACATTGGTGTGATATTTGATACTCATCTATCAATGGAGGAAAATGTCAATACTATTTGCAAGCACTGTTTCATGCAAATTAGGAACCTGAACTATCGTCGTCGTTACCTCTCTCCCAAGTCATTGGAAACTGTAGTTCATGCTTTTATTTCATCCCACTTGGATTTTTTCAACTCACTTCTTATTGGGATGCCACAGGCATATATTTCAAAACTACAAAATTTTCAAAATAGAGCTGCACGTATCATCACAGGCTCTAAACTACCATTCATGGCTCGGCACCTAAGTACTTACAAGACCTTCTGGCAATTAAAAAGCCTGAAAGGAACTTGCTCTCCTCCTCACAAATCAAGCTTAAGGTGTCCTTCTCTAGGTCCACTTTTGTGAATAACACAGCTTTCTCTTTCGCTGTACCTACACTTTGGAATAATTTACCAGTTCAGGTTCAGGCATCGAAAGATCTCAACCAATTCAAAAAACATTTAAAATCGCATCTTTTCAGAGAGGCTTTTGACAGTATGTAACCTGCTGACCTTCACACCTTTCTGTCTGTACATTGCCTTGATAATCATGAGCTCATTGTTTATTTAACTGTACAGCGTTTTAGAGCACTTTGTGATTTTACGCTTTATAAAATTTCCTTATTATTATTATTATTATTATTATTATTATTATTATTATTATTATTATTATTATTATTATTATAATTATTATAATAATAATTATTATTTATTATTATTATTATTATAAACTGTACGTGGGAGAAAAAGTTTAATGTCAAATTCAAAGCTTCCACATGGAAAAATGCATGCACAAATGCTAAGACCATCCTTTTGTGCTACTCAAAAAGCAGATTTTCCACAGTCTTCACATACCTTCCTCACAAAGCACAAAGCCCTCTCTTTCTAAAATGCGAAAACTGAAATATGTTTTCTGTTTCATTATTCAGCTACACACATCTGAACAACTGCGTGCAAAAGCGGCATCTATGAAAATAGTCAATTTTTCGAAGCCAGTGTTCTCGCATAATTCCTAAGGTAATTTTCTCCTACGTCCCAGGCTCCAACACAACGACCAGAACTTTCAGTTTCGCTGCAAAACAAGTAGCCTATTCCTGTCATATACCTAAATATAAATCTCCAATACATGGCCTTAGTATCAACACACGCACTTTATGAATAATTTTAAATAAGTGTTAAATTTGGAGAGTAACGAATATCATCATAGGCGTACGGGCCTTGGGGTGGAGAGGGGGGGGGGGGGGGAGATAGAGCAGATGTTTCGGGCATATTGCCGGAAAATTTCGGACAATTCGGTTGCCAGAAATGACGAAAACATTTGTTTGCTTTCCAGCTTGGAAATTGTGGTAGTTTAAGTATTATTAGATTATTAAGAGAAGGCATGTGATATATAGAATGAATATAAATCTCAGTCTGTCTTCATTCTGAATAATACTATTCTCAATCTGAAACAGTAAACTATATCAATTTCTATGGCATGCATGGGGTCTCTGGACCCCATACAGGCCCTGAAATTGATATGTTTTACTTTTTCAGATTGAGTCTCTGGGGTACGAAATTTAATGGATTCTGGCGTATTAAGAATATTTGTGCTAAAATGGGGTTATATATCACTCCGGAAAATGTCGGGAATAGATGCTTCGGAAGCCTCAAAATTGCTCTCAGGGCATCCAATTTCTAATAACGTTTCCCCAGGTACGGTTCCCGGACTCCCAACAGTGGGAGGGTGGCACCCCTGCCCATACCCCCCTCCCCCCCCCCCCCTGGCAGATGCATTCGGCATTCCTTTCTGACTTTCAACATTTTTGGGCAATAGAGTGCTCAGCCCCCCCCCCCCCCCCTCTCCTTCCCCCCCCCCCGTGAATAAATAGTCCCGGTACGCCTACATATACATGTATTCACATATGAGGTGATGGTAACGTTGCAATGAGTTATCTCCCATTACACAGCGTTTTACCGTAACAAATACCATACAATAATGCCATCCTGTGTGTGAGAGATGAATGGGATAGTATTTGGGAGTATTTGGATGAAAAAGTGCATTTGATAAATTGCATGCCCTGTCTTGAGAATGAAAAACAACTTCTACAGAAAACTTCTTCCAGTTCGCCATTCTAGATGAATATGCGTTGTATTTCTGGCACACTCATTCTCCAGTTGGAGGTCTCTCCGACAAGTCTTCTAATTATAAAAAACGTTCTATAGAGACAGACCCGTCAAGACGGTCGTATGACACTCTGCACTTTGCAAAATGTGTTGAATAACGAGATCAATATGTATTTATTATTTATTTATTACGGTTTAACGACAGTTTAACAGCCAAGATCATCAAGCTCGTGTCGCTGACAGTGTTACGGGTGGAGGAAGCCGGAGTACCCGGAGAGAACCACAGAGCAACGACGGGCAGCTGCCAGCTCCCCAATATCGTAACTCCGCACTGCAGCACAGACAGGGTTAGGTTGGTTGAAGACATGCGCACTATCGACGTGCAGTTCGCATTAGCACACGGAGTCATCGCGCCCATGTGGACAATCGGGGTTAACTGCCTTGCCCAAGGACACAACGCGGGAGTCCGAATCGATCGCTCAGATGGTCACCCATCCAAGAACTAACCGGGCTCGACGATGCTTAACTTCGGTGATCTGACGAGAATCGGTTACCGCTGCGCCACCGCGCCCCAACGAGTTCAATAATGCTGTGTCCTATTGAAACCGTTTGATATAAAACGAATGAATATTTGAAGAAATAGGTTTTGGGGTATAACTTCATAAGCGCTGTAGGTGAGTTTAAATATCCGTGCAGATACTTTGCTCAGCTAAATGAGGCATAAAAATATTATGACTGGCATCGGAGAATATATAGAGTTACAATCACTGATTTCGCTATAAACTAGATTTCAGGAATTTCAGTGAAAAAAGTCTCAACTCAATCCCACCCCAAAGATGACATACACTCAATCAACGCAATAGCTTCTTCCAATCGATGACGTTTGATGACGCGAAAGTTGTTACGCTGTGACTGTAGTCACAGCGTAACAGCTTTCACTTCATCAAACGTCATGGCGTTCGCCTAGCACGACAACTTCTTACACGGTACCAACTTCCCCATCTCAACACGTGTTTTTTGTTAATAATAACTAGAATATGTTGTAACTAAAATTATCTACACATTTGCAGTAGATTCATTGTTTCACAGACATCAAAGTAAATTCTTTAAAAGCTATCGGAGGTCACAAACCCCACGGAAATACTTAAGTAGAATGAGAAACATCTCAAATTACAATAATAAAAAACAATGCTTTGAAAGGGCGTCCACTCAAACAATAATAATTGTTTGTGGGTGGCGTGGTGACTCAATTGGTAGAGGTGCAGGATGAAAGTCGAAAGGTCCTCGGTTCGAATCCCGCCTGCGGCAACCGCGTTGTGTCCTTGGGCAAGACACTTCACAACCATTGCTCACGCGGTAGGAACGGTGGCGTTGTGTACTAAAGCGTACTGCACGTCGACTGTTCACTTGTCTTCAACCAATGCTAACCCCGCTTATGTGGAAATAGTATGTTGGAGAGTTGACAGTTGCTCGCCGTTGCTGGGTGGTTCTAAAACTGTCGTGGTCATGATTAGCCATTGTGCAGAAATATGTGACCTTAAAACACAAATAAATAAATAAATAAATAAATAAATAAATAAATAAATAAATAAATAAATAAATAAATTGTTTGGAGAATTCAGTGATGGGGTGGGGGAGTATTGAAACAACAGTTCAAAAATTCAATTGACATTTTTCCCTATACAAAGCAAATAGAATGTATACAGACGACCTGCGTTCAGGGCTTACGTTTCACACAAGAATACAAGCGTGTATAACAAATGGAGGGTGGCAGTAATGTTTTCCTGGGATTGCGAGGGGAAACGCCGTTCCTCTACATTTCTCTGAGGACAAACGTCGTTCCATACCAATTTCAGTACCCATGATGGCTTGACCTTGACAAATGTACAATACAGCAGGTACTCATTTGTCTTACTAGGTGTACTAAACCCGTTTTGGCTGTGTGTAGTCGCTTACCATACTCTAAGATATAATCGGATAAAAATAGATAGAATGGCATGACAAAATATGACGTTCGTGGTAAGTTGCGCGAATGTTTGTTTTAGTTTGTGAGTCAACCATGTCTCTTCAGAGTGACATTTCCACCCTCTCAGCATAAAAAAACGGAGAGAGAGGCATATAGTTTAGCTGTATGAAGGTCGTGGCTGCCTCACTGGAGCAGCCACTACGTTCAGACAGCCCACGTAGCAGGTAGGGTGAATTCTACTAATTTTCAGACTATCTGTGTAATGAAATTCACTGCAGAAAAGTAGCCAGAAGCTGAGTTTAACCCTTTCACCCCACGAGGACCATACTCTATCAGCTCTCCCCTATTGACACACGATTGATACGATCATCGCGATGCGCACCCGTTCCCCTACTTCTTAATTTCGGAAAGCATCACTGGTGGGGTGGGTACTTCCGGGGTGTTGTTGGAAGATTGTGCTTTGCCGATTTACAAGTATCAGCTTAATGGCCAAAAAAAGGGACCTGATCATCTCACATACGTGTTTATTCTTAACCCTTTCCAAAGTTAACAATGGTTGTTGTATATAAAATTTTGTCTACAGAAAATGAGCGGAGACATTTTAAAAGTGCAGGGAGATTCAGTAATAGTATAATCCCACAGCCAGAGAGGACAGTAAAATTAAATTATTAACGATCTTTTCGAGTGGATATTGATAGGACAGTAAAATTAAGCTATTAACTATCTTTTCGAGTGGAAATTGATAGGATAGTAAAATTCAATTATTAACGACCTTTTCGATTGGATATTGATAGGGCAGTAAAGTTAAATTATTAACGATCTTTTCGATTGGATATTGATTGGACAGTAAAATTAAATAATTAACGATCTTTTTGATTGGATATTGATTTTTTCCATTTTTTTCTTTTTTGTCTCAACGAAACGAGCTATGCAAATCGTGTTAACCCTTTACCTAACGTGAAAAGCAGACGACACTTGCAAAAGAAATTCTTGAATAACTAATTTTTTTCATTTTTTTGTCTCAAAAACATAGGTTATGACACCTTGATGGAACCAGCTCGACGAGCTCGTTCCAACGAGGGGTCATAACCTATGTTTTTGAGATAAAAAATGAAAAAAACAATGAAAATTAATTGGCGATTTTTGAGAATAGCGCTCTCCGGTTTTAGCAGTTACGTTGGGTAAACGGCTAAAGGTGCTATTTACTTGATTAGTTTTATATTATTTATTTATTTATCGGAGTTTAACAACATTCCGACAATCAGGCTCACCTCGTGTCGGACAGTTTTATGGATGGAGGAAGCCATAGTACCCTGAGAGAACCATCGTGCAGCGACGAGCAACTATCCGACTCCTAACGACTAACTTCTACAAGCAGGGTTTGCATTGGTTGAAGGCAGGCCCACCATCGGCATGCGGTGTAACTTAGTAAACAGCGCAACCGGGCCTCAACGTTGGCAAACAGGACTAAGTGTCTTACCCAGGAAACAAAGCAGTTACCTGTAAACAAAATCTCACCGAGGACCCTTCGGTTTGCAGTTCAATACTAATCACTAAGCCGCTGCGCTCCCTATTAACCCCTTACCCAACGAATCGGCCACATCCGCCCGCGTAATACGCAAATTCAGCAGCTAAAAATACTATTTTTCAAAACATTTCAACAAAACCATATCATGTGACCCCTCGTTGGAACGAGCTCGTCGATCTCGTTCCATGAGGGGTAACATGATATGGTTTTGTTTAAATTTTTTGAAAAATATTAAGAAATGGTATTAAAAATAATAAATTTTGATATTGTCTTCGTTGGGTAAAGGGTTAAAAGTGCTATGTCCTGGTTTCTGTTGACGTTAACCCTTCACAAAATGTAACAGTCATAACCAAGGAGAGCCATAATTTATTTTATTTTTTTTATTTTCTACTTTTTGCCTTTCAAATAATTATTGACCAGTCATTGGAAAGAACGTTGAGCTTGTTACTAATGATGGGTGAGCAGCTATGGTTTTCTTCAATCATTCAAGAAATGTTTTGGTAAAGTCTAAAAAATTAAAATCTGTTTCTCAGGTCCTCCCGCGAGGCTGCCGCATGCTCTCTTTTTACAACCAATGTAAACTTAAAAAAAATAAAATTTAAATGGTTATGTCTATTTTAACCAAGTTAAAAAAATTGGTAAATTTGTCCCTTGAGTGCAAGAAGACTTTGCAATGCTTTAGCATTGCAAAGACTTCTTGCCCTCAAGGGACGAAATGAACCACCACCCATGCTATTCCGTAGATTATGAGTTTTAGAACATAAACCAAGAACATGAACATTTGATGGCCAAGAAATAATTACAGAAATAAAAAATAAAATAAAAAACCGCTCGCCCGCATGCAATTTCACAAATAATGGCCTGAGAAACAGAAGATCTACTTTGTGTGGCCTAAGTGTTTGACTTCTATTCCTGTTAGGTAGAGGGCTGCGCGCTAAGAAGCTTTGTCGGGGTTCCCACTAATATCAGAAAATCAAATTTAAGCACTTTTCAAGGACGCTGACCATGATTTTCAAGGTCTGTTATAATTTTGATATGAACTTACAACACAATAGCAACACAGAGAATTTCAGTCTTGAGGACCTGATCTCTGGAAAACCCAACTAGATAGATATATATCATTCCTTGAGTTCAATAAGGAGCCATCTCCAATGCTAAAGCGCTGCAGATGATACCTTGTTTCACTCAAGGGACAATATACAGATCAAATAAATGTGATTCCTGGCCGATTTTGTGCAATCGCTGTATGTGGGGAGGGTTAGCCTAAGGCTTATTTTTTCTGGGGTTATAGGAAAAGTGAATTTAGGTACTTTTCAAGGGGAGTGATGGACAATCAAGTACTTTTCAAGGCTAGAAACAATTTCAAGCACTTTAAAGAGAGGGAGCACAATTGACGGACCTTTCATTGGAGTGGGAACACTGTTTGTATTTCATGTTCTTTATACTGGGGCCCGGCGAGGGCGAATCTTCATATCCCGTGGGGATTCTTATTTGATATCAGCTTTTTGAACGGTAGTGGAAGATCCACAACAAGGCCTTGGGTATTGAATTCATACACGAACTATAGGATCTGAAAAACAATGTTAAATTAAGACAGAAAGAACATGAGTTGACTAAATATCCATTTTACTCAAGAATAATGTCATCACATAGAAATGCCAGGGAATGGAGGAACAGGTAAGCATGTCTATGTTACTTTGTCCAATACACACACACAATACACTCAGAAATATACACCGGTGGCAGTTAATGCGAGGTCGATAATTATTTATTTATTTATTTGAATTTACCAACAATTTCTAAATCCAGAAGCGCCTCGTGTCGGACAGTTTTAACCCTTTACCTAACGTGAAAAGCAGACGACACTTGCAAAAAAAATTCTTGAATAACTAATTTTTTTTCATTTTGTGTCTCAAAAACATAGGTTATGACCCCTCGTTGGAACGAGCTCGACGAGCTCGTTCCAACGAGGGGTCATAACCTATGTTTTTGAGACAAAAAATGAAAATATTTTGAAAACTAATTGGCGATTTTTGAGAATAGCGCTGGCCGGTTTTTGCCGTTACGTTGGGTAAAGGGTTAAGGGTGGAAGAAGCCGGAGTACCAGAACAGAACAACCGTGCAACTCCTTACAAGCACGGCTAGCATCGGTTGCAGGGAAGTGCACCACCGACGTGCAGTACGTCTTAGTACACAGCACCACCGTGCCTCTCGCGTGGGCGATCAGGATGAACTGCATTGCCCAAGGACACAACGCAGAGTTATCTCTGGCGGGGATCGAACCGTGTACCTTTCTGTTTGAAGTCCAATGCCATAACCACTAAGCCACCGCCTTGGATTTATCGCGTTGATTGACTAGACGTCATCTTTGTGGGCAGCCGAGTGGAGGCGTCTTCGCTGACGTTCTACCAGTGCAATTATATAGAGATCGGTGGGTGATCTCGGCATACAATATGCGATGAGAGTGGGGATCGGATTATAACCAAAACACTCATGAGTGGACATTCCTCATCAACAATAGTTTATGGACTGTGAAAAATTAAAGTACGTACAAGCAAACTTTCAGTAAAATAACCTCCGGGTACAACCTGGTGGTGTATTGGCTGAAACACTCCTTACGCGTATCATGTTTTCTCACTAAATTTAGGATCTCTTATCTGGGGAGAAACTCCACTATAGGGGTATGTAGTGGTAATACACCCTCCGCGTACTATAAACATTTTTCTGCCGAAACAAAACCAAATCTCTCCAGCAGCTATTGAGGAACCACACAGTTGTTTATTTTGATTTAATATATTTTCAGCACTCTCCTCTCCACCCCCTACCACGAGCGTACACGTTTCAAGATTGTCGAACTCTTTCAACAGGTGTGCTAGAAACGTTTCCAAATGTGTTCTGCAAATATTTGAAATTCTAGTTGAGTTTAGTTTTATATCTGTATTCCGTCTCCATTTTGGAACTTTCCATATGTGTTGTAAAAATGTTGCGACTTTTATTAATATTATTATTAATAGCAACAATTGCACCCCATCCCCAACAAGATGGTGGTAGTGGAGACACTTTTCAAAATGTGACCAATGAACGTTCCAGCAATCCACTTGTATAAGGATCAATGATCGCAAACTGTATTTGCCACCAACAACGACTAACTATCAGCGCTCACGCTGGCCCGAATTTTTTTGTTTTAAGTGCAATTTTCATTCAGCGCCAAATGAATGTTTTCGCGCCAAGTGAAAGATTTTGGTGCTAAATAGCATCTGATTGTGAATTAGAACAAATTAACCATGTATCGTCCTCTGAGAGCGACAAGGCGCCATCTTCAATGCTAAGGCATTGCAGGTGGATCCTCGTTGCACTCAAAGTACGATATTTTAATTTATCACACACCTATTAAGGTAAAACACGGGATTTCTACTGCTCTGCCTGTACGATAAAAAAAAAAGTTATATCGCACATGTGCTGATACAAAACACGTTCGATTTTGTTTCCAACGTAAACAGAGAAGGAACCCCTCTAAATAAATCACACCAATCATTGGTCGAATGCACCGAGTCGAGAACGCCTGGAAATTCCAAGTTCTCCATTTAGATTTGTTTACCTGGGATATTTAAACAATCAGATTCGAGTCAAACATTTTCAAAATAAAAATAATATTCTGACTGCTTGTTCATTGAAAAAATACTTTCTACAACTGGTCATATCATGATGGAGTGTGCTAAACTTATTAGCTATTTAAAAACTTTTTGTTGTGTTATTCCCCGTAGTTGTTTAGTCAATATTTGAAGTTCGGTCATCGTGGCCGTGACACTGATCGGTATCTATTGCTTTCGATCAATTGAATGCCGTAAAAATTAAAAAGCAAATTAGGGTTGGTACCCGGCCAACTAATAGTGATGTCTCGTTGGCAACGAAGAAAACGCAGCAATTATCCAGCTGAAGAGTGTTTTTAGTTCAATTTTCGTGTAGACTGGTTGTTACATGGGAGGTGCGTGATAAATATAGAACCGCACATACGTTTGAATGGGTTAAGAATTATCGCAAGAGACTGCTTTGGCCCAGGATATCACGAGAGCCTTCGGCTCTCGTGATATCCTGGGCCAAAGCAATCTCGTGCGATAATTCTTAACCCGATCAAATGTATATGCGGTTCTGTATATTTACCATTACTTAGCTCCTTTGAGTATTTCAGTTGCAAAAAAGCAAAGATATATAAAAACATTGATAATAAAATACTGCAACTAATAAATAAATGAATGAATGAGGTAAGAGGACATTATTTCATATTATTATCTACTCACTGTTTATTCGCCCCAAATAAACTAGTAGCAAATAATGTATTATTTTCCAGAAGGTTTATAAAATATTAAGCAAGACAAAAAAGATTAAGTAACAAAGAAATGTTTGAATGTCAATCAGATTAAATGGATAAATTGTTAATACAGTTGACCCACAAGAAAGAGATATACTTATACTTGTTACGAAAACCATACTTTACAGGCGTAAATTTTGTGCCGTCAGACAGCGATTTTATCGAAAACTGTGTCGACAGACAGCGATTTTATCGAAAACTGTGTCGTTAGATAGCGATTTTATCGAAAACTGTGTCGGTTAGACAGCGACCTTATCGAAAACTGTGTCGTCAGCCAGCGGTTTTATCGAAAACTGTGTCGTTAGACAGCGACTTTATCGAAAACTGTCTCGTCAGACAGCGATTTTATCGAAAACTGTCGTCAGACAGCTATTTTATCGAAAACTGTGTCGTCAGACAGAGATTTTATCGGAAAGTGTGTCGTCAGACAGCGATTTTATCGAAAACTGTGTCGTCAGACAGCTATTTTATCGAAAACTGTGTCGTCAGATAGAGATTTTATTGGAAACTGTGTCGTCAGACAGCGATTTTATTGAAGATTGTATCGTCATGCAGCGAATTTATCGAAAACGACGCAGAGAAATAATAAACCACAAAGCCTTTGAGAACCAACCAAAAGTATATTTTAGGTGCCAAATTTTCGTGGCCAAGCGAATTTTATTAACCCTTTACCTAACATGAAAATCAGACGACACTTGCAAAAACAATTCTTGAATAACTAATTGTTTTTCATTTTTTGTCTCAAAAACATAGGTTACGACCCCTCATTGGAACGGGCTCGATGAGCTCGTTCCAACGAGGGGTCATAACCTATGTTTTGAGACAAACAAAATGAAAAAATAATGAAAATTAATTGGGGATTTTTGAGAATAGCGCTGGTCGGTGTTGGCCGTTGCGTTGCGTAAAAGGTTAATGCAATTGACACGATTGGTACCTGACAGCGCTTACTATCGAAACACCAACATAGTGGGCTTTCACGACCTTTGTGAGAAACCACGAGACTCATTACTAAATTTAAAACCAGTTTATCTCGAGGTTGACGCCATGATCTCGTTCCAATAACAGACCAACAACTATATTTTGGAGCCAAAAATTGAAAACAATCAATTAAATCAATTAAATTTGAATGACAGCTTTGGTATTCAAACTTGCACTGTGTTGAAAATTCGTTTTCTTGTTATCCAAGTTAAATTTATTTATTTATTTATTTATTTATTTATTTATTTATTTATTTATTTATTTATTTATTAGGGTTTAACTACACATTAATAGCCAAGGTCATATCGTGTCGGTGACAGTTGTACGGGTGGAGGAAGCCGGAGTTCCCGGAGAGAACCACCAAGCAAGATGAGCAGCTGCCAGCTCCTCAACATCGCAACTCCGCACTACAGCACAGGCAGGGTTAGATTGCTCGAAGACATGCGCACCATCGACGTGCAGTCATCGTGCCTCCATGTGGACAATCGGGGTGAAGTGCCTTGCCCAAGGACACAACGCGGGAGTCCGAATCGATCGCTCAGACGGTCACCCATCCAAGGACTAACTGGGCTCGATGTTGCTTAATTTCGGCGATCTGACGAGAACTGGTTACCACAACGCCACTGCGCCCCCTCCTACACAAAAGATTTGGGCCTTGAAAAATGACCCTGAAATATCAGGTGTAGGTTAAAATGGTTCTATTTCCATAATTTTCGTGAATTTTCTTTTTATTTAATGCTCTACGACTACAAACTCTCCAATTTGTGGCCTTTATTTGCCATTAAGGCGCAAAATTTATGTGCCGAACCGGCGTCCATACAAAAATTACAACAACCAAACTCCAACCATTGGAATGTGTGAATATCCGCACAAAAAGTAGTCCCGTCTTATTTCTCCCCTAACTTTACGATTTACCAAGGCTGGCGAATTGAAATAATCGCAATGTGTTTCGAAGAAATAGAACAATAACAAAAAACACCACTTTCTTATTTTCAATAACAAGACACGTCATTTTATTTTATTTGAACTCAATGCACTGAAGACGTGTGAAGTTGAACTGAAGAAATTTGAAAGTGATTTCGGCTTTTCGCTGGAAGGTGAATGAGAAAGTCAAACTTTGAAACCGCTGATTTAATGAATTGATTTAGTCACTGTCACTATCAATTATTCGAATTCGTTTGTATTTGGGACTCTGGAATTCATTACTGATGTGCTGACTCGTTTAAAGTACATGTGATTCGTCATCCGAACCTACGATGAAATATCGATTTCTAAATATCATTTTGATATTTCGTTTTGCCGACCGACAGGGGAATATGACTTAATTTTTCAGCGTGAATTGATGCCTGAGCATTAAATAAATACGCTTCTTAAATCCGCTTGTCAGCAAGTGTGAAAACGACGCATTCACCTGGGGTGGTCTATGAGACACCTTTTGTTAACGATCCAGAAACCAGGAAATTTTCTTGTTCCAAGCATCTGAAATTTGGCCTCGAGAAGGAATTGGAATTTGGCGGCGCAGTCCAACATAACGATTCATACAACGGCAAATGTCATGGTTCTTGGGCAAATAAGATCGAAAATATGACATAAAATGCATTAACCCTTTACCCAACGTAACGGCCAAAAACGGCCAGCGCTATTCTCAAAAATCGCCAATTAATTTTCAAAATATTTTCATTTTTTGTCTCAAAAACATAGGTTATGACCCCTCGTTGGAACGAGCTCGTCGAGCTCGTTCCAACGAGGGGTCATAACCTATGTTTTTGAGACAAAAAATGAAAAAAATTAGTTATTCAAGAATTTTTTTTGCAAGTGTCGTCTGCTTTTCATGTTAGGTAAAGGGTTAATCACAAATATTGTCAAGCGAGAAAAACAATCACATTGACACAATCTTTGGCAATGATGCAAGACCCTAGCAAGCTTCAGAGCCCTGGGTTGTATAATATCCAAAATATGGCCAGACGGGAATGTAAAACCAAGTACGGATGAGTGTGAAATATGGGTCACTGTTACCCCCACCCCTTCGGCTTTGTGACAAACCTCTAGACAACTACCCCTTAAGCTATTAATTTCTATGGCCCTAGATTATATAGTACCTGAGATATGACCAGAACTGAATTATGATTAATACATTTGTATGCCAAGGGTTCAGTCCATACCTAATTCAACGAACTCGTAAATAAAGGATATAAAAAAGAGTGTTTCTTCAATATGATATTTATGAAACGAGTAATTCTGGCCAGTGTCATAATATCATACTGAAGAAACACGAATGTCATATTCTATTTATCATATGTCTGCAAATTGTTCAAGTGGGAGAGGGAAAAAACAAAATCAGTGATGGTTAAAGAAAGCAATTTCAATATCAAAGAACAATGCCGCTAAGACGCGTCACAGCGACCTGCAAAACTTCAGTAAAGTCAGTCCCAACAATATTAACTTCATAAACATGGCCAGTCGTCGCCGATATCTTTCTTATTACCAACGAACTACCCGCATCGTCAATTTTTACTTTTGAATTCAGGGACAGATAGGACATCGTGGCTTTGTTTTTATAGTTCTATGAAATCGTGCATTAATTCGATTCAGTAGCATATAGATGCTCCAATGAGATCGCTCGCTTAACGGCGTAATATGTAGGTCAGCCAACCAAGTTGCGCAACTCTTTAATAACCAATGAAAATGACAAGAGGTTATATGAATAAGTAATTTATGAAGCTAAAAAATACGAAACAATTACAAGCCTCGATTTTTATCCTCGCAGGCCTCGATTTTTATCCTCGCAAGCCTCACAGGCCTCGATTTTATCCTTCCGCGATGGCACAAGTGCCATATTGATTAATCCATTCGCACGCGTGTGTCGTTTTGTGTTCATTACACGCCTTCACGGCTATAAAAGCAATTAGTAGAAAGACACTCAGTTATTCATTTGATAAATCGTCCCCGAGTTCCAATGTGTTCTATGTGCCAGTAGTGCACATAGAACACATTGGAACTCAGGGGACGAACTATCAACAAAAAGAACGCATTTTATCGACACCAAATTTGCGAGTGGAACCCGTGTTACTATGTTTCGCTATCGCTAGCGATTCAGATTGTAATTGCGGTGCACGATTTGTGGAAAATCCCAGTTAAATTTCGCTTTTATTTTAAAAAAAGTTCGTCAACGATTTCTGTTTCGCACATATGTGCGGAACAGATTTTCATTTTCCGCATGGTTTAGTGTTGCTGTTGTTGGGGATTACATAGAACAGGCGTGTAATACATTCACTTTTAATCTGGGGAGGCCTTGCAGATTACGGTTTTCCTCACAATCTCATTCAGCTCATCTAATGCCAGATCGATACCAAGTGACATTATCCAAAGTAAATAGATTTCCTCTGTAATTATATTCACGTTTTACTTTTATTTGTGTACATCGTCACAAATATGTACGTCTATTATGAAACTTTGCCGGCGCTGACAAGGTCGATAAAGACGTTAATGATTGCCCACGATTCTTCCTTGTAAAAGCGTACCATCTTTTTTTCGCGGAGCGTCCGTTTTGTTTTCGGAAATTATCTAAATGGCACGTTGAACTCTCAGCACATCAATGCTGAAATATCAAAGTTTCCAGCTGCAAAATTCACCCAAATACAACAAGGAATTTAATCGACTCATTCTTGTTTGACAGAGCTCAATGGGCTCAGTCAAACAAGATTGAATTTATTGACAGCTTTAGGAAATTGAGAGAAGCTAACTTTCCAGTAACTCTCTTCCAGTGACAAAAATCGTCAGCCATGTAGATCAAAACCAAGTGATTATTTAATGGACGTCACTTCCTGGGAGATAATCTTTTATGCAGTACGGCCGCCTTGATTTGGTCACTTTCCACGGGTTGGCAATATTTCTACGGACGCAGTAATATTAGATTCCAAACACTATAATTATAGAAATAACCATCAATAATTTAATTAATGAAGCGCCGGGTACAACCCGCTTCTACATTAATTAAAATTTTACTGTTGATGATTATTATTACCTGGTGAACGCATGCATTGACATCACTGCCCACGCGTGGATTGCAGCCAGTCCACGCCGACTGTACTGTACCTATCGTCACAATAGATATCAACAAATATCCATTAGACATTTTTGCAGTCTTTTTAACTTACATAATAATAAGTAAAAAGTGCTTGTTTTGATCGGCTTCTTTTTATGGTTACAGGTTGAAAATATTTAGTCGTGACGCTGCTATTTACAGTACGGCCCCCGAGGATGGTCATTGTCCACGATTGGTCAATATTTCTACGGACACAATAATATTAGATTCCAAACACTAAGAATAGACATCAAAAATTGAATTAATGAAGCACCGGGTACCACCCGGTGCTTCATTAATTAAAACTTTGCTGATGATTTTCATTACCTGGTAAATGCATGCGTGGACATCATTACCCATCCATGGGATATTAATAGTAATAGTTTATTCAAGCAAAATAACACCTACAGAGAGGCAGATTGCATAAAGAGTTAACAGAGAAATGATATTATTATTAGAAACAAATAATAAACAAATAATAAACGAAACAGCTATTTTTGTATAGTAAATAAAGCTAATGTACCATACATATAAGTATATAATGTCAAAACCCTAGGTCAGTTTACTCACCTACTATTTTGCAATTATTGTTTCTCTTTTCCTGAAGAACAGCAGGATTATGTTGCAGATGGTGTGACATAATGAGGGCGTATTATTTTTCATAATAAATTTAAACCGATCTTGTTTTCTTGCATTTGAGAAGTCTATATTATTCCTGTTAATTATTGCAAACAACTGTCTCCTGATGTTTGTATAGGCCGGGCAGTCCATGACAAAATGCATCTCGGATTCAACATCGCCGGCGTCTTTACAGACATCAGAAGCATTGCAAACCCTATCTTCTAAAGGTATTGGCGGCTGTGCATGTCTTCCCTTTTCAATTGCCAAGTTATGATTACTAATCCGTAATCTTGTAAACATACTTTGCGCTTCTCTTGTTTTTGAGTGAGCTAAATATGATAAGTCCATGGCGACTGTACTGTAACATTACAAAATATGATTGTCGGGTGAACAATTGTTTTCCCCGAATACATCGAACTGGGGTTTGGGAAGCCCAGTGCTCTCAACTACTCTCCAGAAAGTTAAACATCATTTGAAAACTCTCTGCACTAGCTTGTTTACAAATTGATAATGGATCCAGATCCAGTTGGGTTGCGTGAAATCCTAGCCGTGGAGAATAACAAGAGTTTTGCAATAACCGCTTGCACTTACACTACCTGCAGGCTATCGCGTGCAAAAGCTCATTAATCTCGAACAGAAAACGAGAGATTTGCATGCGCGTGTTTGTTTTTAGAAAATGTTCCGTTCATTATTTTTTCTTGCCAGTTGGCGAGCAAACAAGCATGTCTTCTAACCAACATTTATTCCACGTTTCAAGCCGGAAGTGTAATAGGAGCGACACGCTCAACGCCTACGGTTCAACGTGTTTACATCTCAACAAACACACCTTCTGTTACCCTCTTCTCGATATTTTAATACAAAATTGTTGCAGAAATAATATTATGTGGATAGAACAGGGTCAAAATGAAAATTCAGATACAGCCGGAAGCACGGGGGCAGAGGAGGCAGTTGCCCTCCCTGCCTTCGGACCACGGGGGCGAGATGGGGCAGACAATGTCCTCCACAGGTTCGTCACTGAACTGTTTCAATGATTTATTCTCGATGTAAACTTAAATACACCGCAAATCCGTTCTGGGAGCTTTAAAAATTCAATGGGCGAGTTGGGGCAGTCTGGAACGAGGTTCCACCCTCCCGATGGAGGGGGCAGCTCCTCTCAAACTCCACCAACTTGGGCCTTCGGCCTTCGAGACATGCATGCTCGGTATGTCATGGTGGGGCTGCTAGTGCAAGTAAATGCCCTTTTCTCGGGGTCCGAACCCCCGACCCTGAAGTGCTGTCGGAGTCCCTGTTCAGATACTGATAGTACGATAAACCAAAATTTCTCAAGTGTGTAAAGCAACAAGAAGTGATTTAAGGTGTGTGGCATATTGGTGAAAAACGGTTTCCTGCATTGTAAACAATAAACAGTTCTCAAGTGTTGAAGTGCGTTACTCGCCGATCTGGGATTTGCTCAAGCTCTCTTTTTAAACGAATCAGACGCTGTAGAGGCCCGGAACCAGTCTTGCCCTGCAATAACTCATCTCATATGTTTTAGATTCAATAAGCTGGAATATTTCAGTTGGTCAGAAAAGCGAACCTCTGGTTCGCGTTTCCTACCAACTGAAACATTCCACCCGACTGAATATCATACATAATCATTTCATTTGAATCAACGCAAGAAATGTATCTCAAACGAGACTTGATTTGATCAAATCTTTAATGACATTATCATTACTTTTTGGCATGTTTGTTTACTATGTTTCATGCACGAAGACTTATCAATGACTGCAGTTTTTTTTATTACGTCGCGGATAGTGCCACTAATTGTAGTAATATTATGCTCTTATGGAGATGAATTAAACACTTATTCATTGGTATATCTATGAATGAAGCACGAAAGAATATATGTATATTTTGTGACTAAAGATGCATTGCGTTGCGAAAATTTGCGCCAAACTCCACGAAAAGTGGATGAACAAACAGCCCATGACAGAATCTAATTCCTAACAAAGTTTGACTGACGGCCTGGGATCATGTGGCGGTCATTTGGGAACTGGATAATGACCAGACTATAAAGTGGTTTGTCGGGTTGCGTGGTTTGCAACGACGCACAGCGATATGTCGAGGATAGTTTGAAAGAGAATCTAATTGCGTGTCACAGTGCAGATTAACACTTACGCTGCTGAAAGCGACTATTGTCACCTATTTTATGATGATTATCTGTACGTTCTGGTATGCGCAAGTGAAAGCTTCCATCTGAATTTTTGTTGGAAAGTGCTCATAGAGCCCTTTCCAACAATTAATCAGATGACAGAGTTTCAAGTATGTGATAAATTTTATAAAACTTCTTCGCATACAGGCGTACATAGAGGTCCTCCATATATGGCTAAAGTGGGCGTGGCAATAAAAGGGGTTAACCTGTTGTACAATAAGTGATGTCATAATTTTGGGCAGGTGGAGTGATGCAGTATATTTGTCAGAAGTCAACTCTTCACTTGCTCATCTAGTTTAAAACGAGTATGTTTCATTATTAATTGTTAATAAATAGATTGTACACAAAGGCGATCGTGTATTTGGGATATACACATGGTATCTGTAGCACATTTTGTGATATGCACGGTAAGGGGTGTTCTTGGACCTATAACACTCCGCTCACTGGATTCCCGTGTAAGTCCCATTTGATCCAAATTTTTAATTAGAAAAGTTCACGTTGGTTGTAGCGGAGTGGTTATACTCTCATCTTTCTATATTCACGCGTAGGGGGAGCGGTGGCTCAGTTGGTAGAGGTGCAGGTTGCAAGCCGAGAGGTCCTCGGTTCGAATCCCCCTGCGGCAACCGCGTTGTGTCCTTGGGCAAGACACTTCACCCCCATTGCCCACGTGGGGGCATGGTGACGTTGTGTACTAAGGCGTACTGCACGTCGCTGGTGCACCTGTCTTCAACCAATGCTAACCCTGCTTGTGTGGAGTTGGTATGTTGGGGAGCTGACAGATGCTCGCCTTTGCTCGGTGGTTCTCTCTGGGTACTCTGGCTTCCTCCACCCGTAAAACTGTCACGGTCATGGTTAGCCATTGTGCAGAAATATGTGACCTTAAACACCAATAAATAAATAAATAAATAAATAAATAAATAAATAAATAAATAAATAAATAGTCACGCGTAAAGCTCTTCGACAAGATATGACTTTGAAAGTGACCCATGGTGGTTTGCGCCCCAATGCATATTTTATCCAACAGATGGTATCTTGAATTGCTGAAAACATCAGGGAGGGACGTTACGGCAGTGCGTAGTGTTGTCGTTCGCATTCCGATAAACTCTGGCCTTCTCGTCCGAGAATTAAAAAAGACAAACAACAGAAGGTAGTTCATTAAAAAACAGCTGAAATAAGTAAACTGTTGTACGAAAAAAAATATTTTAGGAATCGTACCTTCGGCGCTCCCGGTAATTATCTTATATTGGTACGGTATGCAGATCACCAAATCGGGGTCTCTGGGGATCTTATTAATATGGTTCCATGAAACGTTACCGCACAAAATGCATCCCTCACGCACCTCCACAAAATGCCCCACCCCATCTCCACCACAACCTGCACTACTAACCACATGATATATGCAAAAAAAAACAAAATTAACTTGCACTATTTTTGATGTGTGATCTCCCTTGCTGCTTCTTTTTGAAGTTATTCATTTTTTCGGCTTAGTGTTACCCGTTACCAGAACTCTAAAGCATGTGTAATGAAGTGAGAAATTAGGAATGTGATATTTGGTGATTATCTTCATCGGACATCGTGGGGACCAGAGCTGAGTATCTTTTTTGGGGGGGGGGGGGATTCAGTTCCGGTTTTGTGGCAAGTACGTCGTGTATGACTTGGTCAATAAGGGGGGAAATGTGACAATGGGAGCACAACATATGATTACGCCGCGTAATCCATCAGTTATGCGAATAAATTGATGTTTTCAAGGCGTAATAAATATTTATGATGGAATAGCCTTTACTGCAGCACGAAAGATTATCTCTATATCTTTGGAAGTGAAGGGTCACCACAATGGATCAACGATAGTCCACAATGGATCAACGTAAACGCCACGAAAATGGTCAAATAAACAGCTCAAAACAGCACTGAATTATGGCTTCAAAGCTTAACCCTTTACCTAACAGCGACACTTGCAAATAAAATTCTTGAATAACTAACTTTTTGACTTTTTGCGTCAAAACCATAGCTTATGACCTCTCATTGGGACGAGCTCAACGAGCTCGTTCCAGTGAGGGGTCTTAAGCTTTGGTTTTAAGACAAAAAATTAAAAAATAATGAAAACTGAATGGTGATTTTTGTGAATAGCGCTTGTCCGTTTTGGTCGTTACGCTGGGTAAAGGGTTCATCCAACATTTGACAAGAAACAATTGCTAGGGTAAGTCTTCTAGAAAACTTTCTTACGTAATACTTATCAACCTACCTGCCAGTAGTAATGGATTTGAACAACCTGACAGCGTGCGATGAATAACGCCAAGTCGCATAGCAACGAGGTGCAACAGCCCGCTGGCAGGTTGTTCAACTTCATGAATACCAACAGTTAGGCTGGTAACGGACTTTCACCCAGTCTTTTGTTCAATCAATAAAACCCACGGACTCGGGTATAGTCAGTAGACGAGAGGTATTCAAGTGACGTCGCTCGAACACCTGGAAATGGTTCTGTCAGGTATTTCAAGTTGGTTACTAAGCCCAAAAGGACAAAGGAGCCAGGTGTAAAAGTTACAGAACCTGCTCTGGGGCAGAAAGTCTACACACGTCGGAATTAGCCCATCAAAGACCAAGACAAACTTTAGTAAGTCGGACCGACAAGGTTAGCTGTTCGGAAGGCTACATCCTGGCTCCATTGTCTTTTCGGAGTATGCAAAGAACTTGCAGTGCCTGAGAGAACAACAGACTATGTGTTCAAATGACGCCACTTGAATATCTCTAGCCAACTGAGTATACTTGAGTCCGCGCGTTTTGTTGATTGTACAAATGACATGTGGCAAGTTAGTTACCAACCTCGCTGTCGGTGTTTAATCAATTTGAATAACCTGTCCCGTGCTGTAACTTCTCGCATCTACGCTGCTCGGTGTCACTCAACGCACGGGATTGGTTGTTCAAATTCATGAAATACCTTCAGCTTGTTTGTTAACTATTACATGTCAACCCTTTCCAAAACAACTCGATCGCATCGTCAGAATAATATTCAGCAATTAAGAAAATTTCAAAATATTTCTCGAAAACCATATGCCGTGACCGGATCAATGGAAACGGGCTCATCGAGCTCATTCCAATGAAGGGTCACATGATATGATCTTGCTGAAATGTTACAAAAAAAAAATAAATAAATAAAAACAATAATTAAAATAATAAATTTTGATATCCTGTGTGTTGGGTATAGGGTTAAACACCAATCATTCCAAAAACAATGGGAATAAAACACACAGAGCGTATGATAACTTATCTCCCTTGAAACGATAATCTTAACCATTCGAATACTGGTTACACCTCAACATTTCCAAAAGAGACTCGCAGTAGTTCCTCAACAGAGAAGAAAAGAATATTGCTCATTCAGATCAGTGCGTCATAATAGGTTGTTGAAAGTGGAAACATTATCGAGTGAAGGACAGGAGGAGGTAGCATTTTCATTTAGGGAAATACATATCTGAATTTTATTACACATCCATTAAACTATAACCCCCTGTATTCAACAGAATGGCCGCTATGACATAAATGTTTCTGTATTCAACTGGTGATATCCAAGCCGGAACGTTTTTCCCGCACCGTTTCTACTTGTTCCTTTTCCGTCAAGTCATTAGTTACGCTTCAAAAGGTTTCCAAACTTCGTTATCCCTTTACCCAACACGGGCGATATCAAAATTTATTATTTTAAATACCATTTTTTAAAATTTTTCAAAATATTTCGACAAAACCATATCATGTGACCCCTCATTGGAACGAGCTCAATGAGCTCGTTCCAATGAGGGGTCACATGATATGGTTTTGTCGAAATATTTTGAAAAATTTAATTTTTTCAACTGCTCAGTTTGCATATTACGGGGGCGGATGCGAGCGATTCGTTAGGTAAAGGGTTATACAATTATCAATCGTCTGTAGCGAAGTGCAAAAATGAAAACATCCAAAGCAAAATAAAGTCGGTTTCATAGAAAAATAAGTTAATAAAAAATTAGATAATATTTAATTAGCGATTGTTTCCATCCACAACATTAACCCCATTCCGTGACCATGTCGTCTTCGGATCCCGTTATATCTAAATTGATCAACTTTATTTCGGTAAATCTTCAGACATCCTCACATGCTTCGAACTTCTTTTAAAAAAGTTTCTTCCAGCTGTTTTGCAAATCCACCCAAATTTTTACTCATATTTTTACTATCAGGTACAGCCACGAAATGGTAGGAGTAAATGGACGCCTGTCGAAACAAGCCCATGAGAAGAAGATAACGAATGTAATTTAGACTTGTTCCCAAAAGGTTATTTTGATTTTTTTTTTATCGATCTATTTGATTAGTACCGCTTCAAACAAAAATAACGGACTCTTCGCCTTTGGGTTTAATCATCGGGATTAAAAGATGTTTATTTAAGTGTATTTTAATGCACGGGGATGTGTAATAAACACAGAGCGCGATGTGTGTTTGAATCTGTGGGTGTTTTACATAACGAGTTGGAATGGCGTAGTCATATTTCGCGAGAGCCGTAGGTTATACTAGGTTGTTTCCATATAGATAAGTCGTTTATGTATAATCTAGGACTGACGACGATGATACACGTCGGTGGCTTGACGCAGGCGCATAGGGCTTTGTATAAATTTACGTATTGTCGGTGATTTACTGATGCCTTTGGGATGAAGTGAGCCATTGTATGCCTTCGAAAAATACAAAGCTGCACGTACCTGCAACCAAGTCACGCTTTGTTAGGAATACGTATAAACAGTTGTATTTTGGATTTAAACATTGTGGAGGATAATGAAGGAGTATATGGTGGAAAGGTTTGGTATCTAGGCTGTTTTGGTGTTTGTAATAGTGCTTTTAGTTGGGTGGAACGCCTGCATGTAAATCGGCAGTGTAATTAATCGACGTGGGGAGGCCAGTCAGTCACGGAAAGTCGACCCTTATGGTACGGTACATATTTTAGGATTGGGTTTCATAGAGCGCATATGGCCGAGGTAGTTACTTGGTCAAGAGTATAGACACTACCAAGCTGGTTTCCTAAAAAAGGTCAGGCGTTAAACCAGCAGTTCAGACTGCGTGGGCACCGCCTTTGGTAATTAAATTCTCGAATGAGCATGCAGTCGTACATTCTTCCGCGAATATGCACACCCTGATGCATGCGCGCGCGCCGCACACTGATTTTATTAACAGTCCTCAGTCCGACATTCATTCATTGACCGGAGGCACTATTGGGAAGCATTACAGCTTGGCTGCTAGAAGTACTCTTCTAGTTATTTCGGATAAGGGTGTTTCAGAAGATTTGCAACTCGTGAATAGATCACCTGATGGACCGATGATTGTTTAATCACGTTGCACCCACTATAAAAGACCCAGTTCGTGCCCAGATCGGGGTACTCTACGCTGTTTTAACGACCTTCCTGTTAGTAATCTTACACTTTGGCGGGGCAGAATATGACTGCCCTTAGAAAACTATCCTCTGACTAGTTCTTAAAGTTCGCGCTACAGTATTGGTGTTATAGGTGTGAGTGGTAGACTATATTATTAATTGGAGCTGTGAGTTGTGTGGAAGCTCGAGTATAGACTGTATATGTTGTTGGATGGAGTTGTGTGAAAGCTCGAAGAGCTCAATAAATATATTTATTACACGCCTGTTCTGTGACATCCCCATCTACAGCAACACTAATCCATGCGGAAAATGAAAATCTGTTCCGCACATATGTGCGTAACGGAAATGGTTGACGGACTATTTTTAAATAGAAGCGAAATTTCACTGGAATTTTCTACAAATCGTGCGTCGCAATTATAATTTGAATCCAGAGTAATAACCCAAACTCGTCCCCTGAGTTCCAATGTGTTCTATGTGCCAGTAGGCCAGTAGGAACATAGAACACATTGGAACTCAGGGGAAGAAATAGTAACAAGGGTTCCCCTCGCATATGTGGTTGGCGATAAAATGTGTTCTTTGTGTTGATAGTTATAAAATGAATTGCTGAGTGCCCTTCTAGTAATTGTTTTTACAGACGTGAAGGCGTATAATAAACACAGAACGACACACGGTTGTGAATGGGTTAATCGATATGGTACTGGAGCCATCGCGGAAGGATAAAACTCGAGGCCCTCGGCCTCTCGTTCTATCCTTCCGCGCTGGCACTCGTGTTGTACTAAAAGCAACTCATTTGGCACCAAAAATACAGAATTGTATCGCATAAATATATGTTTATTCGAACAATGAATGCCTTGGATAAATTTTTGCTTTACTCACCTAGTAGGGTGATAAATTTTCCCCATAGGTTTTACACTGAAAGAATTTATTCCTACGGTAGAGACGGACTTGTTGGCCTCTGACCTCTACCGCATTCGTGTTGTATAATTAACAGTTCAATTGTTGTTTTCTTTAAACCTGTTTCAAAGTATTACACTATACCAGTAGAAAACACTACACATTGTTCATTTAATAAACTATTTTTGCAAGTTTAGCTCAGGTTTGTAAGGGAATTATTTTCAGAAGAAATGTATTACTGGGCCTTTTTTTATTTTTGGCAATTTTGCTGTCTTCGAAATGGACCTATGTGCTCCTCACTTCTCGCCGTGTTTTGTAGCGAGTAACAGCACGATTTCACCGCGACTGCCCTGTAAAAGATTTATGGGATAAACAAAATAAATGTATAGTGTTATTCTACTCGTAGAATTAAGAATGAAACCGACTCGCCAGAGGCTCGTCGGTTTCATTCTTAATCCTACTCGTAGAATAATTTTTTTTTTACTTGAAAACGCTATACGTTTATTCTATATTGACAACCAGATTTTGCACCCAAAATATCCTTTTAGTAGGCCTGTGGTTTATTATTTCAATTGGTCGCTGTCGATAAAATCGCTGTTTGACGACAGAGACGAGTCAGAATTCACCTCTGTTGAATTATCTACAGGTAAAAGATATAAGTATCACCGGAGCATGTACAGATCATGATAAACTTTCGAAACAAAAAGACAAATTTACTGTTATTATATTGCATTCACAATCTACTATTCGCATTTTGTCCAATTTATTTTCAACTGTTTCAAACTTGGCATATTTTTTTCATTCGTCGTGTGACAGCAAGCCTCTCATTAAGACCCAGTGAAAGATTACTTTAATCTTTATATTAAGTAAACTTATAGCACGACGCATTTATTGTATTGTATTTATAGCCTTGATCACAACAAAGAATTCAGTTATAGTTTGGATTTCCAAACGTTACTCTGCTTCATGTTGTGGGGAAATCCCACGAGCTATTGCTGTAGTATTGTTCGGATATCCAACAAGTCCGGTTGTTAAATGTTTATTGCCGTGAGATATTTGGAGTACCAGATTCGACATTAAAATTGTTATCATCTTTAAATTGTCTCTGAGTCTTCAGTTGAACTCCAGAGTTACACAGCAGACACCGACAGTTATTCCCCCCCGATTATATAAGCATCGTTCTTTGTTATGGGTTAATTGAATTGACAGTTTATCTATTTAATCTGATTCTCAGCAAAACATTTCTTTGTTACTTTATCCGTTTTATCTTGCTTAATCTTTTTTATATTCTTTCTGGAAGATGGCAAATTATTTCTTACTAGTTTCTTTAGAGTGAATAAACGATGAGTAAATAATAATCATGAAATTATTCAGTACACATTAATAATATAACATTTTAATTAATTAATTAATTAACTAATTAATATTTAATTATTATTTTAGGGTTTTTATTATTTCTATTTATTATTTGTTTAGAGTGAATAAACGGTGAGTAAATAATAATAATTTAATTCATTCATTAATTTCATTAACTTAATTAAATAATTAATTAAATAATTAACTTAATTAATTTATTTATTCATTTAATATTTTATTATTATTTTAGGTTTTTTATGTTTTTATTATTTCTATTTATTATTTGCGTGTTTTTTGCAACTAAAGTACTTAAAAGTGCCAGGTAATAATACTAAATTAAAATATCGTACTTTGAGTGCAGCAAGGTTCCATCTGCAATGCTAAAGCATTGCAGATGGCGCCTTGTTGTACTCAAAGGACGATATTTTAATTTAGTATTACATTGCAGATGGCACCTTGCTGCACTCAAAGTACGATACAAGGTCGGTGTGTTGTCAGTTACAATCGGATTCCATTTAGCACGTAAATCTCACATAAATTCCTTTCGCACGGAACGAAAAAATTCCCCTTGGCACCAAAAATGAACAATGCCAGGGACGTATATGTAAGACTTCTCTCCCACAAAATCTAACAACAACTCGCCGCCGCTCAACAAGGGTGCTGATAGGATGATTGGTTGGAGAAGCCCGATTTGTCCCAACTTTGATGGGTATAATCCCGACTGACAAAATATTCTTGATCTACACCCTCAAGGCATGTCTTTGACGAAGGCATACCTTGATGAATTAGTTACGAAATTGTAATCAGCTAATGTCGTAACACTGGCTCAACCTTAGTCCATTTTAAATACAGCAGGTGATAGAGCTTTTGCCATCGCGGTCCCTAGTCACCGGAACTCATTACTCCATCACTTGAGGGAAAAACTGACTATTATGTCATTCAAATCGAACTCGAAAACCCAGCTCTACAGAGCGGCTTTTGATTAATGTTTCGGATGTAAGTGATTTGATGCAAAGTCAAAGAGAACAAATCTGAATTTCTGGCTTATGAAATATTTATTTACTCATTTTTTGATGTTTAAGGTCACATACTTATGCACAATAGCTAATCGTGACCGTGACAGTTTTACTGGTGGAGTGACCGGAGTACCCGAAGAGAACCACCGAGCATTGACGAGCAACTGTCAGCTCCTCGACATTCTAACTCTGTTCACAAGCTCTGCTCAAGCGTGGTGGTTACAGCGGTTGAAGACATGTGCACCATCGATGTGCAGTACGCCTTAGTACACGCCTATATAGGCAACCGGGATAAAGTGCCTTTCCCAAGGACGCAACGAGGATCGAACTCGGGACCTCTAGCATAGAAGTCCAACAGTCTACCGCTGAGCCACCGCGCTCCCGCTTATAAATTATTATTATTATTATTTGAAGTCGTAGCTGTAGTAGGAATTATGGTTAAAAACGCAAGAATTCTTGGACATTCATTTGGGGAAATATACCTGTCGGAATCTTGGTACATTGGCTTCGCTACGTCTTATTCAGTTAACACGTACCGTAACAGCCCGATTAGGGTACAACAGACCACCATTTGCATGACTGGCTGTGTGACGTAAGTTGAAGTACCACATCTAGTCGCTTGAGACTGTACATGGTCATGGATATCTAATACTCCAATACAGACTGAAGCGTCCCGACTTGACAAACAATTAGGGCAGGAGTGTGGATCACCAATACACACCTTTTAACCCTTTACCTAACGCAGCAATTTTAAAAAATAAATTAAATTTCACATTTTTCGAAAACAAATTTCACAATTTTGCAATAAAACCATACAAATATGGATATCATCAGAACCAGCTCGATGAGCTGGTTCTAAAGATATCCATATTTGTATGATTTTATTGAGAAAGTTCCGAGATATTTTAGGCTGTGGTAGGCTTATTCTGGTTAATTTTCTAGCCTTTTTTTGGCCGCTATGTTAAATAAAGGGTGAGCAAGCTCACCCCGCTCGGTGATTCTCCCCTTGTATCCCGGTTTCGTCAGCCCTAAAGAGTTGTTACACAAAACGGCGAACACAGCTCTACGAACGATGCAGTGAAGATATAATATTTATTTTCTTTTTATTCAGCAATTTTGACAAAGTGTGAAACTTCCGATCCCGCTTGCTGAGGAACAAAGACAATAGGTACATAGAGGTAATTCGTCGCTGACAAAGACACAATCACTGATTGCAATTGATCAAGTGTGTTCAGTAATCTCAGTAAAATCCCTGTTTGTCTTTGTTTTACGGCCATGAGTGACAATGATTTCAAAACGTTTTCAAATTACTGTGAGAGATGAACATCGTTAATTAAGAGTTTTTTTCGCATTACTCTTGCTATTTCCAGTTCGCAACGGTTTTGAAACTCTAACGAGATATGAATGTGGGCATTGTTGAATCTGTCGTTTGAACTCGGTCCGGTGCAGTAAAGTAATGAACTGTGAATATTGCGTCATTTTGGTGTCGAACTGATGGTTGTTAAATCAAACGACCGCGCGCTGAAGTGTTTGACATCAGAAGTCTAAATAGATTTTGAGTGTTACGGAAGAGCTACAAACTATTTCTGTACATGAATAATTTATTTTGTTCACTCAACGACTTGTACAACAGAAATTCGGATGAACATTACTTCAGATGGGAAACGAGAAAATGCCGCCAACTAAAGACTAAATGAAGTCGCCCGTTTTAACTTAGTCGTGTATGCTTTGTTCAGAGGTTATTAGTCTGCTAGCTAAAGTGTATTGGTTTTAACGTCAGTGGACGCTCAACCTTTTCAAACTGTTATGCGCAACGTTTTGAGTGAAGAAAATACGATGATAAAATGACATTAAACAGCAAATCGGTATGGAGGGTCAGCAAAAGTTTAACCCGACAGCCCCATAGGGCTGTAGAATTAAAATATTACTAAGCCTCCGTGTGAATAAATAACAGATTCACCCCTTTGATGCAGAAATATATTCTTCAGGACGATACCACCAGGGAACTCAGTGTTTAAAGCAATACGTTTTAACTGATAGAGTACAACATTATCTTACACTCCAATTCCTTTGTCTTCGCCGGGTTGGTAAGAGACGTGAAATATCCGATAGAACAATAGACTAGGTGTTCAAGTGACGTCACTTGACCACCTGTACTCACTTGCCATACCTGGGTCCGTGCGTTCTGTGAAATGGCGTGTAAGTAAATTACTAACCTCGCTGTCGGTATTCATGAATTTGAACAACCTGCCAACGTGCTGTAACCCGCCAACGTGCGGTATGTGACGCCGAGCCGCTTGGCGGCTCGGCGTCACATACCGCACGTTGGCGGGTTGTTCAAATTCATGAATACCTCCAATTCAGTTAGTAACTATTACTTAGGTCATCAAAACTTGTTCGCATGTCTCTGCCTTGTACGAATGTGTTTTAAGGGAGTGCGCCAAAGACACTTTCCAAAGACAAAGCCCTAATAACCAACCAACGGCCCCTCACCCTCCTCACCATCCCATATAAAATTACCACGACCGCATTGGCTAACCGAACCAAACCTCTCCTACCCAAACTAATTAGTGATGACCAAACAGGTTTTATTAAAGGTAGATGCATTGCCGAAAACATCAGGAAAGTGAAAGATGTTATAGACTGGTCGTCGATGCTCGGTGGTTCTCTCCGGGTACTCCGGCTTCCTCCACCCGTAAAACTGTCACGGTCACGATTAGCCATTGTGCATAAGTATGTGACCTTAAACACCAATAAATAAATAAATAAATTTGTTATCCTAATTTTATGTTTTAGCTAACTGGTTAGGCCAAGTAACTAATCCCCAAGAACGACTAAGAAAGATCGAAAAGAAGTTGGGCTGAACTCAACTTACAGACAGAGCTTTTTGTGGTGAGTTGTGTCGTATAAGCTATTGCCAATCTTTAACCCTTTACCTAACGTAACGGCCAAAACCGACCAGCGCTATTCTCAAAAATCGCCATTTAATTTTCATTATTTTTTTCATTTTTGTCTCAAAAACATAGGTTATGACCCCTCGTTGGAACGAGCTCGTCGAGCTCGTTCCAACGAGGGGTCATAACCTATGGTTTTGAGACAAAAAATGAAAAAAATTAGTTATTCAAGAATTATTTTTGCAAGTGTCGTCTGCTTTTCAGGTTAGGTAAAGGGTTAAAAGCCTGACGTGTTAATTAATGTATGGACTTAACACATAGAAAATCCGAATCGAAACCAAGTTTTTTTTTCCGGAAACTCAACCGAAAGCAAAGCCAAATCTGAAATATCAAAACTTCGCATCTCCAAATTGTAACAAGGCAAATCCTTACAGACTGAATAATTTCAGTTCAAAGATAATAAAGCACATCCACTGAAAAAGCAGCCTTTAACCCTTTACCTAACATGGAAAGTGGAGAGCGGTGGCTCAGTGGTAGACTGTTGGACTTCTATGCTAGAGATCCCGAGTTCCATCCCCGTCCGGGACGACCCGCGTCGTGTACTTGGGCGGGGCACTTTATCCCAGTTGCCTACACAGGGGCACGATGACGCCGTGTACTAAGGCGTACTGCACATCGATGGTGCACATGTCTTCAACCGCTGTAACCTTGCTTGAGCATAGCTTGAGCAGAGTTAGAATGTTGTGGAGCTGACAGTTGCTCGTCAGTGCTCGGTGGTTCTCTCCGGGTACTCCGGTTACTCCACCGGTAAACCTGTCACGGTCACGATTAGCCATTGTGCATAAGTATGTGACCTTAAACACCAATAAATAAATAAATAAATTTGTTATCCTAATTTTATGTTTTAGCTAACTGGTTAGGCCAAGTAACTAATCCCCAAGAACGACTAAGAAAGATCGAAAAGAAGTTGGGCTGAACTCAACTTACAGACAGAGCTTTTTGTGGTGAGTTGTGTCGTATAAGCTATTGCCAATCTTTAACCCTTTACCTAACGTAACGGCCAAAACCGACCAGCGCTATTCTCAAAAATCGCCATTTAATTTTCATTATTTTTTTCATTTTTGTCTCAAAAACATAGGTTATGACCCCTCGTTGGAACGAGCTCGTCGAGCTCGTTCCAACGAGGGGTCATAACCTATGGTTTTGAGACAAAAAATGAAAAAAATTAGTTATTCAAGAATTATTTTTGCAAGTGTCGTCTGCTTTTCAGGTTAGGTAAAGGGTTAAAAGCCTGACGTGTTAATTAATGTATGGACTTAACACATAGAAAATCCGAATCGAAACCAAGTTTTTTTTTCCGGAAACTCAACCGAAAGCAAAGCCAAATCTGAAATATCAAAACTTCGCATCTCCAAATTGTAACAAGGCAAATCCTTACAGACTGAATAATTTCAGTTCAAAGATAATAAAGCACATCCACTGAACAAGCAGCCTTTAACCCTTTACCTAACATGGAAAGTGGAGAGCGGTGGCTCAGTGGTAGACTGTTGGACTTCTATGCTAGAGGTCCCGAGTTCCATCCCCGTCCGGGACGACCCGCGTCGTGTACTTGGGCGGGGCACTTTATCCCAGTTGCCTACACGGGGGCACGATGACGCCGTGTACTAAGGCGTACTGCACATCGATGGTGCACATGTCTTCAATAGCTGTAACCCTGCTTGAGCATAGCTTGAGCAGAGTTAGAATGTTGTGGAGCTGACAGTTGCTCGTCAGTGCTGGGTGGTTCTCTTCGGGTACTCCGGTTACTCCACCGGTAAACCTGTCACGGTCACGATTAGCCATTGTGCATAAGTATGTGACCTTAAACACCAATAAATAAATAAATAAATTTGTTATCCTAATTTTATGTTTTAGCTAACTGGTTAGGCCAAGTAACTGATCCACAAGAAGGACTAAGAAAGATCGAAAAGAAGTTGGTTCTGAACTCAACTTACAGACAGAGCTTTTTGTGGTGAGTTGTGTCGTATAAGCTATTGCCAATCTTTAACCCTTTACCTAACGTAACAGCCAAAACCGACCAGCGCTATTCTCAAAAATCGCCATTTAATTTTCATTATTTTTTTTCATTTTTGTCTCAAAAACATAGGTTATGACCCCTCGTTGGAACGAGCTCGTCGAGCTCGTTCCAACGAGGGGTCATAACCTATGGTTTTGAGACAAAAAATGAAAAAAATTAGTTATTCAAGAATTATTTTTGCAAGTGTCGTCTGCTTTTCAGGTTAGGTAAAGGGTTAAAAGCCTGACGTGTTAATTAATGTATGGACTTAACACATAGAAAATTCGAATCGAAACCAAGTTTTTTTTTCCGGAAACTCAACCGAAAGCAAACCCAAATCTGAAATATCAAAACTTCGCATCTCCAAATTGTAACAAGGCAAATCCTTACAGACTAAATAATTTCAGTTCAAAGATAATAAAGCACATCCACTGAACAAGCAGCCTTTAACCCTTTACCTAACATGGAAAGTGGGAGAGCGGTGGCTCAGTGGTAGACTGTTGGACTTCTATGCTAGAGGTCCCGAGTTCCATCCCCGTCCGGGACGACCCGCGTCGTGTACATGGGCGGGGGACTTTATCCCAGTTGCCTACACGGGGGCACGATGACGCCGTGTACTAAGGCGTACTGCACATCGATGGTGCACATATCTTCAACCGCTGTAACCTTGCTTGAGCGGAGCTTGAACAGAGTTAGAATGTCGTGGAGCTGACAGTTGCTCGTCAGTGCTGGGTGGTTCTCTTCGGGTACTCCGGTTACTCCACCGGTAAACCTGTCACGGTCACGATTAGCCATTGTGCATAAGTATGTGACCTTAAACACCAATAAATAAATAAATAAATTTGTTATCCTAATTTTATGTTTTAGCTAACTGGTTAGGCCAAGTAACTAATCCCCAAGAACGACTAAGAAAGATCGAAAAGAAGTTGGGCTGAACTCAACTTACAGACAGAGCTTTTTGTGGTGAGTTGTGTCGTATAAGCTATTGCCAATCTTTAACCCTTTACCTAACGTAACGGCCAAAACCGACCAGCGCTATTCTCAAAAATCGCCATTTAATTTTCATTATTTTTTTCATTTTTGTCTCAAAAACATAGGTTATGACCCCTCGTTGGAACGAGCTCGTCGAGCTCGTTCCAACGAGGGGTCATAACCTATGGTTTTGAGACAAAAAATGAAAAAAATTAGTTATTCAAGAATTATTTTTGCAAGTGTCGTCTGCTTTTCAGGTTAGGTAAAGGGTTAAAAGCCTGACGTGTTAATTAATGTATGGACTTAACACATAGAAAATCCGAATCGAAACCAAGTTTTTTTTTCCGGAAACTCAACCGAAAGCAAAGCCAAATCTGAAATATCAAAACTTCGCATCTCCAAATTGTAACAAGGCAAATCCTTACAGACTGAATAATTTCAGTTCAAAGATAATAAAGCACATCCACTGAAAAAGCAGCCTTTAACCCTTTACCTAACATGGAAAGTGGAGAGCGGTGGCTCAGTGGTAGACTGTTGGACTTCTATGCTAGAGGTCCCGAGTTCCATCCCCGTCCGGGACGACCCGCGTCGTGTACTTGGGCGGGGCACTTTATCCCAGTTGCCTACACGGGGGCACGATGACGCCGTGTACTAAGGCGTACTGCACATCGATGGTGCACATGTCTTCAACCGCTGTAACCTTGCTTGAGCGGAGCTTGAACAGAGTTAGAATGTTGAGGAGCTGACAGCTGCTCGTAAATGCTCGGTTGTTCTCTCCGGGTACTCTGGCTTCTTCCACCCGTAAAACTGTCACGGTCACGATTAGCCATTGTGCATAAGACGACACTTCCAAAAACAATTCTTGAACAACTAATTTTTTTCATTTTTTGTCTCAAAAAGATAGGTTATGACCCCTCGTTGGAACGAGCACGACGAGCTAGTTCCAACGAGGGTCATAACCTATGTTTTGGAGACAAAAAATGAAAAAATAATGAAAATTAATTGGCGATTTTTGTGAATAGCGCTGGCCGGATTTGGTCGTTACATTGGGTAAAGGGTTAAGTTGTGGTACCTGCACTTCTGAATAATGCCCAAATATAGGCTTCCAGAACAGTACTAGTTAACTGAGAGACGTCGACAATTTTTGTGTTCCCGGTAAAAAAACTGACGCTATTTTTTGTTAAATGTAAATAGCATATCTCAACTGCCTCGTCGCTGAAATGCATCATATAAAAAGTTTTAAAAAAACCAGTGAGGCTGTAACCCTTTCAATGCTTTGTCGCTAACGGTCCCGATTTATCTAGCTTCTCCTGTTGCTGTAATTTTGTGTATCCTGAGCCTCAGCCGATGGGTACACACAATTCGAATAGGGTACTCAGGTTGCTGCAGCATTTCTAAAAACCTGTGTAACGGGTCGTCGTCAAAGTGGAAAACCGAGCTACTTCAAGCACTTTAAAATAAACAATATTTCTAATTTTAACAAATCCAGGAATTGTTGTCATATCATGTTTAGTAAATGAAGCTTTGTGCCCCGTTTTTTTTAAATTATGTCATTGAAAGCTGATTCGAACAACATTTATTTATTCGTAGTTGTGCAGTTGCAAGGTACAATAGTTTGCAAGGATAAATCAAGAGCAAATAACAAATGTGTGTATATAATGCAAAACAACAAGGAATGAATTCGACATCAAGCTTATTATCATCCATTCTTTCTCCGAGGAGAAGGGTGGTAGGGTAGTAATCTTAAAGGGAGGGGGGGGGGCTGGGGTGGGGGGGGCGTGGCTTCAGCCCCACCACTTTTTTTACCGGGACATGTTTTTTTGCATATGTTTTAACACAACCAATGACTGGTGAAACAAGGGGCGGATCCAGAGCCTCCCCCGTATTTTCGCCAGCTATGTTTCTCTCATGCTGGTTCAGTTTCGATGGATTTCGGATCATTTTTTGCAGTAAGTGGCAGCAAACGCTAAAATGTACACAGTCTGTTAAAAAATCGGTTAACTTTAATACGTCGTAATCTTACAGACATACAAGTACCAAATCCACCCAGACAAGATAATCCACAGACAGTATAATTGCTGTTAACGTCTGGTAAATCATACAGGTGAGGTGTATTTATCAGCTTTGGTCGTTAGGACCAAAGCTGATAAATAGACTTCACCTGTATGCATTACCGACGTTTTCTAACGGCTCTCAAAGTGTGAAATCTTTCAAATACATCTCCTGAAAAATCCCCAGTTATCCACTCAGATGCATGGAAATGGGGGTTTTGGGACCCTGGAATTTAAAATTTTCGTACCGAGGATCATCCAAAGCCCGATCCAGCCCCCTCACTTTGAAAATCGTCCCGCCGCCCCTGTATCTGACAGGCAGATCTGTAATCACACGTCGTTGCTTGGGATCAACGTGAAATATTATCTACAGGAATTCAACACGCTATGCACCCCATTACCTTTCATCACTTGAAGATACTTGCAAAGCAGTCTCGTTTGTATAAATAAATTGCTATTTTTCCCTCCGCGACACAACTTAAGACCACTCAATGGAACTATATCGAAGAGCTCGTTCCATTTAGGAGGTCATTAGTTATGCTATGGAGGCAAAAATGGATAAAATGCAATTTAAAGTCATTTTAATGGCGCAGGCCGAATACAGCCCTTATGCTTGGAAAAGGGGTACACAACTGGACGAGCAAATATTTACTACAATACTTGGGAGTAGATTTCTCTACGGAAGCGAAGCGCGGTGTCTCAGTGGTTAGAGCATTGGACTTCAAACGGAATGGTCCACGGTTCGGCCCCGATCAGCGTTAACTGCGGTGTGTCCTTGACACTTAATCCCGATTGCTCTCATGGAAGGGAGGGGGGAGGGTACGGTGGCGTTGTGTGCTCATGCCTACTGCATATCGAGGGCACACTTGCCTTCAACCATTGCTAACCCTGTTTTGTAGTGTTAGTACGTTAAAGTGTCTGACAGCTGCTCGCCGCTACTCGATGGTCCTCTCTGGGTACCCCGGCTTCATAAGACTCTCCGACACGATGTGACCCTGGATGTTGAAAGTATCGTTAAACCCAGACAAACAAACAAACAGTCTCACGTGAAGGTTATTCTTACATCTTTTAACATTTGTGTTGTCGAGAGGCACGAGCCACCTTTCAACACGGGAGTCACGGACTGTGTTTAAATTTACTGCAAAAAAGTTCAAAAAGTTCACAAGAAGACCGTTACCCTTTGGGTTACATTAACCCAAAAGTTTGTACTATTTTGTCCGGAAAATGCAGAGCTTATCATTAAGAACTCTGTGTTCTCGTTATGGAATGATGCTACCGTTTGGGAATAATTTTGTGGCTTGTGAGGTGATAGCATACCAAATGCAGTGTGTAATCATTTACAATATGCCCACGTTACCCATATTCATAAAATAAAGGTCTGAGCATCTTGTTGCCAGTGGTGGTGCCAGGGTTTCCCCAACATGGGGCTTTTGCTCCCCGACACGGAGCTAAGGTACACCCCGACAAGCCCACAGTAAAAGAGGCAGCTTCCCCGACGGGGCTGAGGTTAGATATCCCCGACGGGGAGGGAGTGTAGCCCCCGCTTACCCCCAGGCGCCAACTCTGCTTGCTGGCCGCCAATTTCAAATAAATTAAATACCAAAACTACCAATATTTCCAATAAAAGATCCGTGGTGTATATTTCAACGCACAAAATTTATTATTCAACAACTGTATTTCTGTGTACCAACATTCCTTTTCCGACGACGTATAATCTATTACTGTCTTGTTTACATCACAGCATTAGTGTATTTGAAATGTTAATTGAAAGGAAGCTTGTGATTTTGTATCGATTTTCATTAAAGGTTTCAATTACAAAATTGCTTCAATTATAGGTATTTTCTGCTAAGAAATAAAGGGCGGTAGTCAATGTCGGTTACCCTGTAATAATGTAAACTGCGATATGTATTGATAACCCACCGCGATGTATTAATGGAAACTACTTGGTATGTAAGCAATGTAACCAATGAATGAAATATTGATCACCGTTTGCCGTTTTGTTCAAACCTTTTTCAACATTAGATGAACAAACATGTCCATAACTACACTCGAGTGCGGTCTTAATATAATTAACCGCTTAAACGCGCCATGCATAATTTTTTTTTCGTAAAAAGTTGCCCATCCATGCTAAGAAAGCAAATTAATCATCGAATTGGGAGCGCGGTGGCTCATTGGTACGAATAATGGATTCTAAGCAGGTCGACGGCTCTGTCAGTGGGCATGACACTTAAACCAAGATGCCCATGTGAGAGCACGGTTGCGATGTGTATTAAGGGTACTGCGTGTCGATGGCACACTTGCCTCCAACACCTGTTAACTCTGTTTGTACCGAGCTAGTAAGTTGAAGAGTCTGACAGTTGCTTGTCGCTGCTCAGTGGTTCTCTTCGGCTTCCACCACTCGTAAAAATATCCGTCACGATGTGGCAGTGGCTATTGAAAGTGTCGTTAAACCCTAATAATTAACCAAACAATTTAACGCGTTATGCACAATTTGTTTCGTAATAATGTTCTTCGTACACCAAACGGGGAAGGGGGTTCGGAATATTTAAACCTAAAGCCCAATAAAGACTTGCTTATTTCCCTATTGACAGCAGAGTTTAGGGCGAGACCATTCAGGGCGCCGGAGTTTTTTACTCTGGTTGAGTGCTAGAAACTATTATCAGGCCTTTCAAAAACAAGAGGGTACCAGACCAAAAGCCATTTTCCTTGCATATGTTTCATACTCAATCAAACGAAAATAATATTCTGTTTATATAAATTTGTTTTATTACAAAGTATTGAAGAGTACCTGTGGGCACTCTCCAATAATTTGTTATAAAACAAATTTTAAATACCAAATCCAGACCACCCAAAAAAAATCTAGCCCTCAAGCAATTAAAGCGTTAAATTATACGCACGATGGCTGGGAACGCCAGAGGGAGTCATGGTAGGAAATAATCTGTATGACAGTGTTTAAAAGTCCAACCTTTTGTTCTTATTAGGTAAGGTTAATATGTAACTTACTCACTTTTCCAGTTCATTGTTTTTCGTTTTCCAGTTTGATTCCGATTTTTATTGCAAGCCGGAAAACCGACCCACAACCGAACTTCAATGTTAGTTCAATGGAAGCAATTGGAAGAGTCCATATTGGCTAATTGGCTATATTGGCTGAATGTTGCAATATTCATTGGTCTACCCACACATAAACTTACAGTACGTGGAGAGTGTATTATCGCCAAATCACATGCAGAGTGGAGATTCCACCCAAGCAATAATTGCCGATTTATTGCAAAGCATAACAAGCACAAGCAAAGTTTCAGCCAATGGACCTCCGGGTTAAACCCGGAGGTCCATTGGCTGAAACATTGCTTGTGTTTTTAGTCGATATATACAAAATTTGAAAGTTATAGTTTGGGTGATAACTCCACTCTGCAGGTGATTTAGTTACAGTCCACTCTCCACATACTGTCGCAGCCACCCTACTTAATGAAATTATGAATATCTTGTTCCTGGGACGGAAGAAAAGGATCTCTCTGTTTCAAAGGGATGAAGATGTAGCGACAGGGCTTCGTTTGTCGTTACATATATAGAACCTCAATAATCTTTTAACCATATAAAAGCTTTGTAACGATGTGCGTATGGATGTGTTAACCCTTTACCCAACGTAACGGCCAAAACCGGCCAGCGCTATTCTCAAAAATCGTCAATTAATTTTCATTATTTTTTCATTTTTTGTCTCAACAACATAGGTTATGACCCCTCGTTGGACCCCAACGAGGGGTCATAACCTATGTTTTTGAGACAAAAAATGAAAAATATTGGTTATTCAATATTTTTTTTTTTGCAAGTGTCGTCTGCTTTTCATGTTAGGTAAAGGGTTAATTTATGTTTTCAATTGTGACGCTTTGTCTTTTACCAGCGTTCTGTTGACACATAGTGCACCGTGTAGTCATTCAAACCTAAGTCGGATTACGTAAAAAATGAAACGGCTTGTCAAGCTTTGTTCTGTCACCAACAATCTTTTATTATAGGTCGCTTCTGTCTGTGATCTACTCCAGAACAACTATCCTTGGAATGCCAAAGGATAACATACACATGTTAGGGCCATGCGCATATATGGCATTCGACGGCAGTATTCGACGGCAGTATTCGATTCGAATTTGACTCGGCAATCGGTGCCGAATATCTATCGAAAATCTCCGATTATCCTTGCAATTTGTCAGAAAGCACCGGATATAGGCGGGAGGAAAGCGTGTTTTAAAAATAGGCACACACCAGTTTAAACACGAATTCCATCTCACGCAACTCCACACTCAGTGCCGGCGACGGGTTTATCCGTCGCTCGTGCTTCCTATTCCATGTGCCGGCGACGGATATATCCGTCGCCGGAACATGGAATAGGGAGTACGAGCCAACATGGTATAATGTTCCGGACAATAACACGATGTGTTTTTCCCGGTATCACTGTCGGTAACCATTATAATAAATTTGATTCGATATTCAATTCCATTCTCTAATAGTAGCAGTATTCGATTCTGTTTTCGATTGAATCGCATTCCAATATTCGCAGGGTTCTAACACATGTCTAATCTAAAGGGTATCGCACCATCCTGTTTTATAGCGAATTGCAACTGCTACGTAGTGTGTTGAAAGAACAGGAATCTTTAGTTTAAACATATTTTATTTGCCATAAATTTGCAAAAAGGATTGGAGTACAAGTTATACAACTTATGTTAACTCCTCTCCATAAATACAACAGAAAAAAAAAAAACAATACATAGATGCGGCTTCAAGATATATAGATTGGTTCACAAATGAATAGGGATCTACACTATTTACAACTGAAATGTAAGTTGTTGAAACAGGCAGCCATGTACGTAATAGGGTCTCGAGACAGGGAATACATACGGTTGGACACGGTTGTCTTTCTCTACGAAAGCTCTTGAATGGCAAGATAAAGGGGGAGGGATGTGACGTTTATGGTACGTCTCGTCCAATGCAAAAGAGAGACTAGTCGAGAATATAATGACTCAATTGAAGCGGCCACTAGCTAGGATGAACGCTTGGGTTTTCAAAAATATATATTCGTTTTGTTTTGTTGACAGTGTGGGTTTACCACACAAGAGATCGGTTTCGGATGATATATCAAAATCTCGAAGAGAATCGAGTAGTGTAATCCTGGGGTCAGAGTATCGAGGGCACACCAGGAGATAGTGATGAGCATTTTCACAGGGATTACCACACATACACTCTGGGTTGGCCAGAATATAGTTTTGGAACTTGTCATTATTTAGGTCGCTACAGTTATTACGCAATTTTGAGTGTAAAATGTTGGCCTTTCTTTTTCCCTCACGAAAATAAAGAGGTGGTTTGGGGATCAAGTTCAATTGGGCATAGATTTTGTTCACGCCTTTCATTCAGTACGGCCGCCATGGACTGGTTACTTTCCACGGGTGGGCAATATTTCCACTGACGGAATAATATTTGATTACAAACACCAATTATAGGAAAACTCATCAAAATTATAATTAATGAAGCACCGGGTATAACTACCACCCTCAAATATTGACCTTTTTTAATGCTGTTATCACGCTCAATATATCTAATGTCGACGAGCTACTCTATGGAATAATCGGTTTAACAACAAAGCAAAGTGAACTTTTATTCAGGAAAGTTCAAACATTCATCCTTGCAACTGGCAGATTTGAATAAGATCACCTGAACCCAAACAATGCACAATGCACCCTTGGTTGTGTACTAGCGTGCGTTGGGACAACCGTGGCGTGCCGTGGAACTGCATTTTAATTTTAATTTCCACCAGTTTGTTCTTAACTTACACGCTCTCTTTTTCTAAAGACGATAGAGTTCCAATAATTCAAAAGTCAGCAGGCGAGCCTAGACAACGGCAATCCTTCACTCTCTAATCCTATAACTATTTAACAACTCGAGCCCCGGTGGCCCTTTTTTCGGACAAAACCAGTGGAACACCCCGTTTTCCGTGACAAAATAATGTTAAATAAAATAAGTAGTACATACCAACCACTGTTTCCAACGTGTGGCCCCAAGGCTCCTCGTTGGAAATACTGATTGGTCAGCTCTAAAATATTGAAAATATTGAAAATAGACCCTTCTAGCTAATTCTAGTGAACTGATGTGGAAGATACCACCGGAGCTCAAAACGGTTAAATCATTATCTGTATAAATCTCCAATCTTAAACCCTTTAGCTGATGACTACACTAATTCTTAGTATTTCTATATTGTATATAATTGTGCCGCAAATGTTTAATTATTCTTGTTGAAGGAGAGGAGTTTTTGTAAGTTGTGATAACTTGTTTTCCGATCCTTTTTGCTGTATATAGTGGCAAATAAAATATGTTTAAACTAAATATAACCCGGTGCTTCATTAATTAAACTTTTACTGATGGAGATTTTTATTAACCGGTAAACGCATGTGTGGATATCACTGCCCACGCGTGGATTACGACTAGTCCACAGCGATTGTATAGCAGACTGCCTTTGAAATTGGAATCAGTCAGCAGATCAGTTTTTATTGTTGCAAAATTGTCTGGTTCTATTAACAGTCAAGCCTCCCCAGAAACCTTCTACAGAAGGACAATAGTTTCAAAACAATTGATGCTATGTAAAACAGAACGAAAAATCACTATCTTTAACCCTTTACCCAACGTTTGTCGTTACTTATATAGAACCTCAATAATCTTTTAACCATATAAAAGCTTTGTAATGATGTGCGTATGGATGTGTTAACCCTTTACCCAACCTAACGGCCAAAACCGGCCAGCGCTATTCTCAAAAATCGCCAATTAATTTTCAAAATATTTTCATTTTTTGTCTCTTAAACATAGGTTATGACCCCTCGTTGGAACGAGCTCGTCGAGCTCGTTCCAACGAGGGGTCATAACCTATGTTTTTGAGACAAAAAATGAAAAAAATTAGTTTTTCAAGAATTTTTTTTTGCAAGTGTCGTCTGTCTGCTTTTCATGTTAGGTAAAGGGTTAAAATAAATTAATTAAATTATGCAAATTTACTTCATGTGGGACAGTTAGTTTTGATGGTTTTTCCTAATTGTTGATTGCATGCAGGGGTTATTTATTTTTCGGGATTTTAACGACACTTTCGAAAGCCAGATTCATCTCGCGTCGGACAGTTTTACAGGTAGTGGAAGCCGTAGTGCCCAGAGAGAACCACCGAGCAATGGAGAGCAACTGTCAGACTTGGTTAAAGACAAGTGCACCATCTACGTGCTGTTCTCATTAGGACACAGAGCAACCGTGCCCCCACGTGGGCAATCGAGATTAAATGCCTTGCCCAAGAACACAAAGCAGTTGCTCCTGTTGGGAATCGAACTGTGGACCTTTTAGTTTGAAGTCCAATGCCATAACTACCGAGCCACCTAATAAAGAGAAATGAGCTAAGTACCAGAAATGACAGGTGATACCAAATAAACAATTTAGGGTAGTTCTTCTCCCTAAGTTTATCAATCAAGTCATTTTTGTGAATTTGACAAGAATATTAAACTATCTGCACCAGACCTGTGACGGTATAATCACAGCAAAATGAAAAAAAATAACATTGAACATTCTTTATTTTTCATTGATGAAGTCACTTGTGCTTCCATCCCTGTTGGTAAGAACTATGCGGATTTGACCCCTGTTGAACTTTCTTCATCAGATCATAAACAAGACAAAATGATAGCTTTGGGGAGTTGTAGTTACCATGCAATGTAAAACATTACCGTAATTGTACAGTTAACTACTGTCAGATGACTGTCAAATCTCGAGGCCGTTAATTAATTTTAACGGTGTTGCCGTAGAAAAATCCGCGAATTTTATCCAATGAACATATTTCTCCCGTCACGCTATCCATTTACGTCGCACGGCGGTAAACATTGTGAATTATGGGATCGGCCTTGCCATATGCCACTCTGGAAGTCGCCATTTCCAAGAAGGACACTCGATGCTTTTGAAGACGAACAACGACGTATTACTATCAATTTGTAAGTTTGTGGCCAAGTGAATCATGTTCATTGCAGTCTTGGACATGAAAATCAAACAACGTCATTTTTTTAAGCGTATAATTGTTTCGGTAATCATAGCAGACTGTTTGTACTGCGTCACCGATATTCGATGGATCTTATGGCTTGTGGCCACGGATCTCCGCTAAGACCGGCAAACCTATATGCTTTTATTGGTTCAAGGTAAAATGCGGTTAATGACGGCTGGAATTAAATTACGGTCAAAATGACCGGTGGCAGTGTTCCAGCTTTATGGCTGGAACACTGCCACCGGTCATAATGACCGTAATAATTTTGAGGGTAATTTTTACGGGAAAATAAGGCAAATGATGGTTAGGAAAAAAAATTAGGGAATATACGGCAAATGACAGTGAAAACTTTTTTACGGTTTGCCGTAACACTTACGGTCATATGCCTGGAAACTAGCTGCCGGTCATATGACCGTAAAAAAATACGGTAATTTTTTACAGTGTGGATTGGCATGAATCTAAAAGCCCATTCTCATCACGAATGACAAAAGGTTTCTCCGAGTCAGTACAAAGAGTTTTGCAAAATACAACTGTTCAGTCATTTGTAAGTATTGTTTTTTTCAAAATTTTGGGCTCGTACTTGAAACATAGACGACTTTCAGACAGGGGATTCTACCACGTGGCAGAAGTTGCTCAGCAAATATCGGTTTCCACATGTTTTGTGTTGCATTCCAAACATTTTGGTATATACTTTGTCGAGGTTATTTCTTTTTGGCATTTTTAGACTTTGTAGCAAATTACCGGACATTTGACCAAAGTTTGCAGGGTGACTCCTTAAATCCTGTAAAGAGAAGGAACGTAAAAACAACCGCTCTGTTTTTTTAAGTCTAACGATAAAATCCTAATTTGTTCTGACCTGAAATCACTATTCTCAAAACTAACATTTGACCAAACTTATTGTTCAGATTGGGGTTGCAATGGCTCTCTTTATTTATTTATTTATTTATTTATTTATTTATTTATTTATTTATTTATTTATTTATTTATTTATTTATTTATTTATTTATTTATTGAGGTTTAACGACGCCTTCAACAGCCACCACATGTCGGATATCCCTACGTGACAACAAGAGTATATTTCTTTTCCTTACTAAAAGCGGTTTATTCCCGTTTCGCCGATGAGGTTAAATAAACAAACCAAAACTAATCGCCGGTGGAGGTGTGAACAAGTTGTTAATCCCACTGATTGATATTAACTCTTCTTCACCGGCTGAGTTCATGGTCCCAAAGTGATTAACAATCAGTTAACATTGATCAACTGTAAACAACTAAACAACTTCAAACATCTCAATAGTATATAATATGACCCTTCATGCTGTACATCAACAACATTTCCTTCAATTCATCATGGCAAGTGAACAAGTAAATGTTTCTTTCATCCCTAATAAGAGAGGTGGTAGACACTTAGTTTATGGTGGTTATAAATTTCGTGTGAAGTCTCAGAATCAACCAAATATACATTGGAACTGCGTTAAAAAAGATTCTTTAGGATGTCGGTCAACTATCAACACGAAAAACGATTTTATCAGTTCGCCGATGGGGCAGCATAATCATCCACCAGATATGGAGCAGATTGTAGCCGATGCTTTCCTAGCAGATTTAAAGAAAACCGTTCGATACGACAGCAAATCAGTGAGCGCACTTTACCAAGAGGAGCTTGGTTCTCTCAGATCGGATACCGACCCACTCATCATTGCTAAAGTTCCTACATTCTATAGCATCAAATCAGCATTATACAGGTCTCGTGCGAAAACCATACCGGCTCTTCCGAAAACTCGCTCAGCAATCAGCTTACCTGATAGTTACATGGAAACAACTGCAGGAGATCAGTTTTTACTGTCAGATCCAAGCGACGTCAACTGCCTCATTTTCAGCACAGCGTCAAACTTACACCTCCTCGACGAAGCGACTTCGTTTTTCTGTGCTATCGGCCTTCCATTTGTACCACCACATATGGTCAGCGACGTATGGCTTCTTGTATTAGAGGCATGGGAAGAAGCGTTGGAGGAGAGAGACGTCGACCCAAGAGTTACCAAGTTCACAGACTACGTCACGACGAACTGGGTTGAGAGTAGCAACCTCAATGTGTGGAACCATCACGAGACTGTCGGCCCTCGCACCACAAATCATGTAGAAGGATGGCACAGCAAGTTGAAGAAGGCAATTGCCGGAACCCATCCTAACTTGTTCTTCTTAGTTGATTTCATTAAGAAAGAACAAGCATTCACAGAATCAACAATTCTGCAGTTGAGACATGGTGGGAAGGTGGCCCCACGAAGAAAAAAGTATCGTGCCATCGACAATGCTTTATCTTATTATAAAAGACTCTTTAGGGAAGGTCAGATTGACGCACTGTCATTTTTAGACAGAGTCAGTCGAAATTCGGGTTTTTAAAAAATGTGCTTTATGCCTTTAAATGTTCATATTATTATATTATACTTGCTCGTTTATTGTTATTTTTAGACAGAGTCAGTCGAAATTCGGGTTTTTAAAAAATATGCTTTATGCCTTTAAATGTTCATATTATTATATTATACTTGCGCGGTGATAAATCAATAAAAAAATTACATTACATTCAGTCGAAATTCGGGTTTTTAAAAAATGTGCTTTATGTCTTTAAATGTTCATATTATTATATTATACTTGCTCGTTTATTGCGTTGATAAATCAATAAAAAAATTACATTACATTCAGTCGAAATTCGGGTTTTTAAAAAATGTGCTTTATGTCTTTAAATGTTCATATTATTATATTATACTTGCTCGTTTATTGCGTTGATAAATCAATAAAAAAAATTACATTACATTCAATCAATTCGTCGTTACTTGTGAGTTTCCCTGTGGTACATGGGTTAAATTGATAAAAATTATCTCCCAACATCCAAATTAACAAATTATCGCGGCACTTCTTTGATCTGCGGATTACTGACACATACCCCATTAGAATCACATCGGCGAAACGGGAAGACCGATTTATAACTCATCCAAAAAACCCGAATTAACACTTTACCCAACGCACAGGATACTAAAATTTATTATTTAATTTTTGTTTTTATCAAAATTTTCAAAACAATTACACAAAACCATATCATGTGACCCCTCATTGGAACAAGCTCGTTCCAACGGGAGGGGAAGGGACGGGGGCTCACATGAATATGATTTGTGAGATGGTTTTGACATTTTTTGGGGGTTTTTCAGCTTGTAAATTACGCAGGTGGATGCGGCCGGTTCGTTAGGTAAAGTGTTAACCCTTTACCCAACGCAGACGATATCAAAATTTATTATTTCAAATATCATTTTTTAAAAATTTTTCAGAACATTTCAATAAAACCATATCATGTGACCCCCTCATTGGAACGAGCTCAATGAGCTCGTTCCAATGAGGGGTCACATGATATGGTTTTGTTGAAATATGTTGAAAAATTAATTTTTTTCAACTGCTCAATTTGCATATTACACGGGCGAATGCGGGCGATTCGTTATGTAAAGGGTTAAACAAGCTTGTTCCAGTCGAGAAATCGAAATTATTATGAGTGTTTTTTTGTAAACAGATAGACATTTATAGATAGATTCACAAGGTGCCAGAGGAAAGGGTTACGCCACAAAAGTCTCCGGCCACGAGAACATATTACTGTATTCACAGGTGCTTTTTCGAAATATTTTGCGTCTTTGGTAATTATGGACTCTAAACGTGCTTAATGAGTCGCCGAGAAGTACACTTGATGAATATAAAGTCTCACGATGACAACATGATGCCGCACAATTGCAATTTTTAAATCACTTCATTATGGCAAAGTACCACAATTAATGTACGAGGTACACATTTTTCCCAATATCTCAAAACTGACCCTTTCAAACAAGCACGTAGCCAAGAATCTATATTGGGTTAGGTGGAGGGGGGAGGGGGAGAGGCGGAATCACCTGGAGTCTTAAATATGAAATGGTATCAAGATGGGTCCATCTCGCATTGATGGGGTCGAGGTATACTTTTCAGATATTTCTCCGTAGAAATTTTGAAAAATTCGCCCCAAATGGCGCTATTTTGAGACTCAAAAGAACGTGAAGCGTGGTATGTCACCTGTAATATCTGCAGTTGGCGCAGATGACAGAATTTTGGATTTGCAGGGTGCCGGTGGTGATTTTTTGGTTGGGGGAGCCAAGGCTCTCCAAGCGCATCACCCCATGGCTACGGCAATGCTTTCAACCCTGACACACTGAATGGTAGAGTTTATGCCCTACTGTATACAGCGAAATGGGCGGGTCTAGCTTGCATTTGTGGGGAGGCTCAGTTAGAATTTGATCCTACAGCTCTATGCAGAGTATAGGGCTGTAGGATTAAATTATTACTGGTCCTTCTGTACAGTTAGGCGTTTACTTTATTGTCGACTCACGGACTGCCAACTTTTGCTTTAAGCACAAAGTTATGCTATCGTTCGAAATGATACCGATGTTCACACGGATATTCCTAAACTGTCAATAGAATTTCTAAAGGTATTTCACATCATTGTTCGTAAAATACAGCTAACAACAGGATAGTACGTACCGCTGCCGTAACAGAGCGATGAAATCTCAAAGGAAGTGTAAGGGTAGGGTTGGCCAGTTGGGGAAAATACTGAAAAATGGATCCACCGAAATGGCATGTGGTTGATGTTCCGGTCTTTAAACGTGTGTGTATGTAAGAGAGGATGAGGGTGTGTGTTTGCAGTGTGTGTGTGTGGGGGGGGGGGGGGGGGGTTATCACCGACCTCGCCTCGGCACTTTCAAGCTTTTTCCACACTAAACGGGGAGAGCCGACATCCGGGTACGTCCCCGACTGTATAGTAAGGCAGTATCCTACACTGTAGGCCGCGAGAATGACTTATACGTCCTAATCTTTCAATACCGATAGAGGATATGTCCACAAATGTTCGGAAAGAGCACAAGTGTTTCCATATATGTGCATATATTAGTCCCCGATTGAAGCACACTACAAACCGGTGTTTGTGAGGATGGAATAGGGTGTGCAGGTTTTGCGTGTGTGTGTGTGTTGGGATTGGGGAGGGACGGAGGAGGGTGTGTATGTGTGTGTGTGTGTGTGTTGGAGTTAGGAGGGTGGCGTGAAGCTTGGATTCACATAATGTTCCTTCAAAACACCTGATAACGACCTTTCCTGTCACGTTACCTATTCTAATCTCTTATTTATTAAATTATGATTTTCTTTCCCGTGAACTGGCCATCACCAGTGTCAGTGTCGACTGATATGACTCGGCTGCAGGAATCAAGATAGAGTTGTTCCCCTTGATGCGTTAACAGACGCAAGCAATTTATTTACATTTCGTTCACCGTTATTTGTTGAAAGCAATCAGGTTAATTGGCGCTACGAGGCATAATGCAGTTATTTATTTGTTTATTTATTTATTGGTGTTTAAGGTCATATACTTGTGCACAATAGCTAATCGTGACCGTGACAGTTTTACGGGTGGAGGAAGTCGGAGTACCCGGAGAAAACCACCGAGCATCGACGCGCAACTGTCAGCTCCTCAACATTCTAACTCTGTTCAAGCTCCGCTCAAGCAGGGTTACAGTGGTTGAAGACATGTGCACCATCGACGTGCAGTAAGCCTCAGTACACGGCGTCATCGTGTCCCATGTAGGCAACCGGGATAAAGTGCCTTGCCCGGGGACACAACGCGGGTCGTCCCTGACGGAGATCGAATTCGGGACCTCTAGTATTGAAGTCCAACAGTCTACCACTGAGCCACCGCGCTCCACATAATGCAGTAGTTTGTGAGTTTTAGTGTGGTGAGGAATTAGTGATGACTGTGAGTAGGGATTTGGTGGACGAAGAGAAGAAAGAAGAGAGTTGTACACAAAATCTACGCTAACTTAGATTCAGAGTCGTGAACGGAGTTTGAACTCTCCGAACGTCTCGGCTTTCCAGATGGGAAGCCGAGACGTTCGGAAAGCTGAACTTGGAGAACAGGAAACTTCGGACCTTGTGAAAAGAATGAGAAACAATAACTCTGTCAGAAAACTACAGTTAAAACTAGAAGTCCTGTCACGAACTGTGCGCTTATCTTGGCTTAATTGCGCGTAGGAATTGCGCGCAATGGCCATATCGAATGGCATCCAATGCATGGCAGGTTCTCCTGGTCACTCATAGCAAACACAGGCAATGTTTCTGATAATGGACCTCCGGGTTACCCGGAGGTCCATTGGCTGAAACATTGCTTGTGCACAGGCCATATGTACAGAATTTGATAACCCTACTATGGTCATAACGCGTAGATTAACGCGCAGTTCGACGTGCTATTTGTGCGCATTTCATGACATGCCTTATGGTTGTAACTGTATAAGAGGTTTGAAAATGTTTGAAATTATTTGTTTTGGTTTTGGTTTAATAAATCGTGGTCTCAGGCTGATATGAAGTTACCTTGAGCTGATATCTCGGCCGATCAGAATCTTACCAAGTGTTAACCTCTGATTATCAGCAAGTGGAAAAAACCCACAATGTACGTTCTTTTAGTTTTGGCGTGTATATTATTTGTGAACTATTATTTGCCAATACTATACAATTTTTACAATTGTATTTTCTAGAACTGTATTTTCTACCTAATAATATAACTGACTAAAATGAATCATTAGCATTTTAAAAGATATGGCAATTTGCCAACTGGCAAATTGCAACATCTTTTAAAATGCGAAGAACATTAAATTTGTCAAATGTGAGCATGGATAAAAAGCATTAGGCTGGAAACAGAAGAAAACTACAGAGAAAAAATCTAGCCTAAACTAACAATATGTTTCGATAGGCAAACATAATTATCAACAGTTCTTAAACTATGGCCCCCTACGAATATATATATAAAAATAGTCAACCACAGAGAATTTTCAACAAAATATTTGGTAGCCGAGCAGCTCTTCCCCATTCTCAGATCTAAGATGATTATTACATTAATGAGCCCCTGGTTTATACGTTAGTAGTATGTAATCTTCTTGCAGCAGGTCAAATTCAAAAATGGGAGGAGTATTGTGTTCCCTTTGTTGTTGAAACAAGGCCCTATCTTGAAACGTATTTTATTACACTCCTGTTCTATGAAATCCCCATCTATAGCAACACTAAACCATCAGTTGGTATGGTGGCAGATCATTTATTTATCCCAAGGAGTGCTAGAGATTCGGTATCGACTCCTATGAGGGCCAACTTCCGAAAAACGCTACAGTTTTCAGTTCAGTGGCTCGGTCCCAGCACTGGTGGAATTATTGCTTGACTGAGGCCATATAAAACTAACTTCAGGCACTTGCATTCTCACTGACCTTCCATTGATTGAGATTCCTCTGTTTAACCCTTTACCTAACCTGAAAAGCAGACGATGCTTGCAAACAAAATTCTTGAATAACTAATTCTTTTAATTTTTTGTCTCAAAAACATAGGTTGTGACCCCTCTCCAGAACGAGCTCGATGAACTCGTTCCAAAGAGGGGTCATTTACATATGTTTTTTGAGACAAAAAATGAGATAAATAATGAAAATTAATTGGCGATTTTTGTGAATAACGCTGGACGGTTTTTGCCGTTACGTTGGGTAAAGGGTTAAAAGCTGGGACTATAGATATATCGCCCGTGTCAAGTGGTCTCCATCTCATTACGAGGTCCACACGCTGTGTGAAAAAAATGTTCGGATCATATTTTGCCAATATTGGCGAAATGTTAAGTTTAACCCTTTACCCAACGTAACGGCCAAAACCGGCCAGCGATATTCTCAAAAATCGCCGATTAATTTTCATTGTTTTTTTCATTTTTTGTCTCAAAAACATAGGTTATGACCCCTCGTTGGAACGAGCTCGTCGAGCTCGTTCCAACGAGGGGTCATAACCTATGTTTTTGAGACAAAAAATGAAAAAAAATTAGTTATTCAAGAATTTTTTTTGCAAGTGTCGTCTGCTTTTCATGTTAGGTAAAGGGTTAAATTGTACAGATTCTAAGAAAGTGATAGATATCTTATTTTCTGAAGCACACGAATCATCGACATGTACACATTAACTTAATCCCAGACCACTTGTCAGGTGTAAGAAGGTTAATTGTTGGCCCGTTGCGTGCAACTAAATCGACCAGAAAATAAGCTAAAAAATTGATTTTACTTAAAACCAATATAAATACATCACTTTCAGTTCTAAGGTGATCACTTTGTATCGATTAGGTAAACAGTGGACGGGGGGTAATCGCGAACATTTACACGAGACAAGGATCAAAACATCTATATACCGCAATCAAGTTCTATTCTAACTGAGATAGTACATTTGATGAGTTATGTTGATAACTTGGAGAGACATTCGAGTTTTCAGTCCATTTTATTGTATGTTTTGATCGCACTGCAAACTTAACTGGTAGAGTGCTGGAAGTCCATATTTGGGCTTTACTCCAAAGTGTAGGTACTGCAACTCAAAGGCTTCAAATTAAGTGAATGTCCTTCATATTATCTTTGAATCTAAATTATTTAGTCCAATGGATTTTCCTTGTTACAATTTATGGGAGAGTGCCTATAGGCACTCTCCCATACATTGTAACATGGCAAAGACTTGTGAACAAATTTTGATGACTAAAAATAATTCAGCACTCTACCAGTTAATAAACATCTCATGAGGCCTAAAAAGTTAAAAATCTGTTTCTCGAGCCCTCCCGCATGGTCCTTTCGGCTGCCGCATTTATAACCAATGAAAACTTAAAAAACTAAAAATTAAATGCTTCAAGTCTGATATTTTACCCAAGTTAATAAAAATGATATTTCCCTTGAGTGCAATAAGGCTTTGTAATGCTTTAGCATTGCAAAACCTTCTTCCACTCAAAGGATGAAATACACAGCATAGATTGTGAGGCCTAAAACATAAAACAAACCAAGAACATGAACTTTTGATGACAAAGGAATACTTACAAAAATAAAAAATAAAATGAAAAACCGTCCGCCCACATGCAATTTTACAAAAATGACATGAAAAACAGAAGATCTACTTTGTGGGGTCTAAATTGTTTATTTGTTTAAAACTTTCGGAAGACTCATAACTAATTTTGAGGAATTGAATAAACAATACTCGTCTAATGTTATTTATTATTAGCATAAGTTCATGCGAATATTCGATATTCAAAAACAATGTGATTCAAAACGTATATTCGAGTCGAATACGAGTCGGAACAGGAGATCTGAATATGGAATTTTCTGATATGGTAAACGAAGAATATGTAGAAAATCTAGGGTTTTGTTTCCCACTTAATTATTTATTTATTTATTGGTGTTTAAGGTCACATACTTATGCACAATGGCTAATCATGACCGTGACAGGTTTACGGGTGGAGGAAGCCGGAGTACCCGGAGAGAACCACCGAGCAACGACGAGCAGCCGCCAGCTCCCCAACATCGTAACTCCGCACTGCAGCACAGACAGGGTTAGATTGGTTGAAGACATGCGCACCATCGACGTGCAGTACGCCTCAGTACACGGCGTCATCATGCCCCCATGTGGACAATCGGGGTTAAGTGCCTTGCCCAAGGACACAACGCGGGAGACGGAATCGATCTCTCAGACGGTCACCTACACAAGGACTAACCGGGCTCGACGTTGCTTAACTTCTGTGATTTGACGAGAACCGGTTACCGCAACGCCACCGCGCCCCCTTGTTTCCCACAACATCACCATGTAATGTTTTCAACGAAGGCACGCCTTGATGTAACTGGAATATTTTATCATTCGGGACTTGAGCCACAAAAGTCGGGGCAAACAGGTTTACACCTCACCCCATCTTCGCGACGCGCCCTCGTCTCAATATTCCGCATGGATCACGAACAGAACAATGTGTGATCGTCGATGTTCGATATTCCGCCGATTCGAAATATTTGGGTGCATTTTCGATTCGACCCTATACAAGCTCCAGTTCACCAGCCTAATTCTGTAAGAAATTGGACGTTCTTATGGCTGGTACCAGTCTAGCTCTCAAATAAGACATCGCCTTTTTTGATTCTCTCATCTGGAATATTCGCTTTTCCGATCAACTGATATGATTGAATCTGAAGTATTTCATAAAAATTCATTTTCTGGGAATCAGCGCGACAAATGTTGCTCAGTCGAGACGTGATTTAATCGATATATTCATGATATTACAATCAGAATGAACCAAACCAAGCCGTCGCAGCGTGGATAGGCAGCGATCAGCTGTTTATTTTCATGCATCCATTCAAGGTTGAAACGAGTGGAATTATCGACAGGAGTGACCAGAATGTCATAAGAAGCGTACAATAAATAGAGATTATTACCATTATGTGGATGTACAAAATATGTAACCGAGTCGAGCTCTAAGGGCAGATCACGACGAGTCAGTTGTTAAATACAGCCTCTAGCCCGAGCCGTATTGACATGTGTACTTACTGTGTGTAAGTAGCACTGAACAAATCAAAGTTCATCTAATTTGCATAATTTCTGCACGAGAAATCAAAGTTCATCTAATTTGCATAATTTCTGCACGAGAAAAAAAACCCCGTATTATATGTGATGTATCCCATGGTACTAAACATTCACACACAATTTTTTTCAAATGAGCACTTTCATATGGAAGTTCTGTGCAAAAATCTGATTGCACCTAATTTTGTACAAAATGGCTGCCATCGGCCATCTTGAATTTCGGACCGCACCCAAAACACTCGTTCTCGTCCCACGGTGATACCAAAGGTACACAAAAAGTTTCGTAAAGATCGGTTTATAAATACGGCCTCTAGCCCGAGCCGTATGGGCATTTGCACTTACAGTGCTGAAAGTAACACTAAATACATCAAAGTTAGTCTAATTTGCATAATTTACGTACGAAAAAAAACCCCGTATTATATGTGATGTATCCCATGATACTAAACATTCATTCAAAATATTATTCAAATCAGCGCTTTCATATGGAAATTCTGTGCAAAAGTTTGATTTCACCTAAGTCTGTACAAAATGGCCGCCAGCAGACAACTTGAATTTCGGATCGGACCCAAAAACACTCGTTCTCGTCCCATGGTCATAATAAAGGTACCCAAGAAGTTTCGTAAAGATCGGTTCACAAATACGGCCTCTAGCCCGAGCCGTATTGAGCGAGACTCGGATACATGTTTCGTACATCCAGATAATTTATCTTACAATATATTGGGGATAAGCCAAGAATGTAGTCGAATATATAACGAACTATTTATTCGTACGGATGAACAAAAATAAAAAAAAATGGAACTCACGCGAAAGGAACATGCTTATATCCGACCCCCCTGATACAAACATCTGTATCAGGGGGTCGGATACACGACAGTTGCGAAGTTAATACAGACAAAATACACGTTGATTGTAAGATAAAAAGAAAATCTAGTGTTTTTGAGAGGAAAATAAACATTTGTATCGGTCACTCATGAGATAATTTTCGGTATCCAGTCAAAAACGCTAGATTTTCTTTTTATTAGACGTGTTTTATAAGAATCTGATAATTCCACTCGTTTCAATCATAAATTGATGCATGAAAGAAAACAGCGCATTGAATCAGTGATACGCGGAAGTGATTTGATCGATACTCGGAACTCATAGCGTCTTGCGATCTGATTCAGCTGGCGAGTTTCTAGTCCAAACATGGCCTGAAAGTCCGTAATACAAGTTTTTGGTTTGGTACGTCCTTTGAAAGGACGTACCAAACCAAAAACTTATATCACGGACTTTCGGGCCATGTTTGGACTAGCGTGTTTCATGCATCAATTCAAGGTGAATACGTGTAGAATTATTGCTGGAAATGATCGGTATCCACTCAGAAACATTAGATTTACTTTTCATTATACGTTTTTAGAACAAATTGATCACTTCCAGTGATAATTTGACTCGTATTAACCTTGAAGTGATGCTTTGAAAGCCGCCATTTTGATTGATACCGTGAAAGTGAAAATTTCTATATCTTCACAGTGGGGGATATGATTTCTATCTTTCCGCAATTTCTTCGATAATCTATCGTTTACCGTATAATAAAAATTCATTTTCTGGGAATCAAAGCGACAAATGCTGCTCAGTTTTATGATTACGCCTCGTCTTTTTCCACAAATTTTATTATTGTCTTGATATTTACAAGGGGAATTAAATACTTATTTATTAGAATATCTATAAATGAGGAAGAAAGGAATACCTACATTTCTTTGTAAGTGAAGGTACGCCACATTACATAAACGGTCGTCTACGCGCAAATTTCCACAAAAAGTGGATAAACAAACAGCCCACATAACAACATCGAAGTCCGATCAGAATTATTTACTTATTTATCGGGGTTAACAACACTTTTAACAGCCAGGGTCACCTCGTGTCTGACAACTTTACGGGTTGATGGAGCCGGGATACCCGGAGAGACCACCGAGCAACGGTGAGCAACTGTCAGACTCCACAACATACTAACTCCACACAAGCATGGTCAGCATTGATTGAAGACAAGTGCATCATCAACGTGCAGTACGCCTTACTACACAGCGCCACCGTGCACCAAAGTGAGCAATCCCCTGGAAGGGGATGAACCGTGAACATTTCGGTTTGAAGTTCAATGATGTAACCATTGAGACACCACGCTCCCCCGATTAGAATTAGATTGGGCCCGAGGGCATGGACCCTATATCAACACCCCAGTACCGACTGTTTGTTGTATTCTAATATTGATAAAGTAAAAGCTACCCAGGAAAGAAGAGTGTCCTATGTGTTTTTATTTAACACTTTACCCAACGTAGACGATATCAAAATTTATTTAAATATTATTTTTTTTTTAAATTTTGATAACAAAACTACAACGAAATTATATCATGTGACCCTCATCGGAACGAGTTCGACGAGCCCGTTCCAATGAGTGGTCACTTGATATGGTTTTATTGATTTTTCTTTCATTTTTATCTTTAATTGCTGAACTTGTATATTACTTCCGATTCAATAGATAAAGGTTTAATGCCGTAATAATGTTACCTGATGATAGTATTTATTGGTGTTTAAGGTCACATACTTCTGCACAAGTATGTGACCTTAAACACCAATAAATAAATACTATCACCAGGGGGCCAATACTATAAAACGTTTACAATTGTATTTTCTAGAATTGTATTTTCTAGTTTTGACTTTCAATGGGTTAAAATGAACCATTAGTATTTTCAAAGATCTGGCAATTTGCCACTTGGCAAATTGCAATATCTTTTAAAATGCTACTGATTCATTTTATTTAATTTATATTAATTGGTAGAAAATACAATTCTAGAAAATGCAATTGTAAAAGATTTGTAGTGTTGGCTCCAAGTTACCTACACAGGAAACCCAATTGTAGAAGAGTTCAAGGAGGTGCCGCGTCAGAAACTAGTTTGATTCCGTTTTTGGAATATTCTGCTTTTTAATGATATTCATAAACAGATGATTTGTCACTGAATACGACCCTTGAGTGCATAAAGAAAGAAGGTCTTTGCTATATTCGTCGGGTGAGAGAAGATGTAATATCTACAAGATGAAAAGCTACGAGATTCAGTCCCATTCGAAATCCTCTGCATGATTCGGTTCGAGATTCGATTCGACCCGAACTTTGAAATTCGCCGACCCCTACTTATATCAATTATCTTTTGATCTCTGCGTGAGTTCAATGAAGTCTGTAAATTTTTGTGACGTTAGGATATTTTGAATTGCGTCATTCGTTCCAGCATTAATAATAAATGAGCAAAATGATTCAGTATCTTAATGACGTATTGATGCATATTCAAAACTGTATTATCAAATTAAACATTATGGAGAGAAAGAAAAAAGAAAAACACCGAATTGATTAAACTGCCAAAAAAAAATAAAGTTAGATTTTCAGCATATCCGCACCAAACTATTGAGGAATCATGAATGGAAGACCATTTCCAATCTTATCATCGTGGACAGAACCCATGCGTTGGTACGAAAGGTTCCTGGCTTGTACTAGGTGCAGAGAAATTATTTTTCATATTTCCTTACCCGATAATAAATAGAGAGTAATCGCTTGACTGGACTGGTTACGTGAAATAATTCATGAGAGGTGAGGGGCGGTCAAACGATTACTCTGTTTATTGCTTTTCATTATTAACGATAATTATATTATTTAACCCTTTACCTAACGTAACTGCCAAAACCGGTCAGCGCTATTCTCAAAAATCGCAATTCATTTTCATTGTTTTTTCATTTTTGGTCTCTAAAACAAAGGTTATGACCCCTCATTAGAACGAGCTCATCGAGCTCGTTCCAATGAGGGATCATAACCTAGGTTTTTGACAAAAAATGAAAATAACAGTTATTCAAGAATTTTGTTTGCAAGTGCCGTCTGCTTTTCATGTTAGGTAAACGGTTAAAAAAACAAAAAAAAACAATGAAGTCCCCATTACACCCACGGCAAAGCATCTTCGTTTGCGCGCACGGATACATGACACAATTGTTGATTGCATAATTCACTTGTGAAGTTATCGTTTACAATCAAACCCGGAAATCCCAGAAAATCACACTTTGGAAATTAATAAACTTTCAGTTCTTGTGAGTACGAGGTGTGTCAGTGAATTGCAGAACCAGGTTCAAAATGATTTTGTTTTCTTGCTCCGATCAGTGTTCGGGACCCCTTAAGAGGATATCCGATGTTATATGATAGCGTATCTGGACAATTGTTCCTACACAGAATGTGATGTGTAGTGGACATGTAAGAAGGAAGTGGATGGTGATTATCGGATAAATAAGTATTCAACGGATCTTCACGGATGCTACTGCAGTTCAATCTCAACCCACGGTGGTATATTTGACTGCTACGAGAAAAACAGTGGGTGTAACAAATTCGTGATTTATTGGTATTTCTGTTTAGAAGTGCTTTTAAAAGCAAAACTTGTTATAGGTGGTAGCTTATTCCAAAGTTGTTTTCCTGTTGACGATAGAAATGCTTTTTGCCTGCGTGTAGTTCTTGAATATGGAGAGGTTAGATTATCGATATTCCGTACTGCGGCGTATCTACGGACAATAGCGCCTATGGCATACATATACGAATAGAACGGCAAGCTGTTTCAATTTTAAAAGAATTTCCACCAAAATAAATAGCTACAACTAACGTGCGATCTCGCCTCGGCGAGATCGCGCGTTAGTTGTAGATATTTTATATAGGCGGGAATTCCACTAAGACGTAAAAAGCATGACTGATGGAGTCGTAAAACAAAGAAGGCGAAAAGCAACACAATCTCCCTAGTTTGCGCAGGTGAATGGTCTTACTGTCAGCTGGCACTATGGCTAAACAGTGGTACTATGAGGTATGTGGTCATGTTGCCCCCAACGCTGCATTTTTACCTAATAATTTTTACAAGCGGTTTAACACTCCGGCCATCCTCGTGCTTCTCACCTATGACAATCAAAGACACATCTAAAGAAAATTATATTTTCACTCTTCGAAGATGGATTGTCTGACTTTAATAGAAACTGTTCAGTGGCTCCCCCTTCAAGTGGCGCCCAGGGTATGTGCCATGCCGTCCATACCTTTGGTACGCCACTGATTCCGTTAATGAAACTTTTGGTTTGTGTCCATAAAACATGGTTTCTAATTTGTAAGCTATCCCGGTGAATGTTTGTGGTACATTTTATGAAACTTTATCTATTAGACATAATTTGCTTTCAGAGAATTGCCCATTATCATGCTCGGCCGATATGACTACAAACTTGCCTGATATGACACCGACATCGGCAATATGAAAAAGCTAGAGTTGTCCCGTTGATGCGTTACCAGCCGCAACTTTTTTTTTTGTTTATAGCGAAATCGTCCACCGTTATTCGTCAAACGCAATCAGTAAAATTGGCGTTATCAGGAAAAAGGGAGCAGTTATTGTGTAGTGGGGAATTAATGGTGGCAATAAGTAAGGATTATGTGGATGAGGAGAAAAAAGAAGAAATTTGTACACAAAATTGAACGTAGACCACGTAAGAGTTAGAGTTTTAAGCGGAGATTCGTCGAAGTGAGAGAAAAGATGGTCTAGCTATCCGAACATCACGGTTTCCCCACTAAAGCCCCAGTCACACAGACAAGGCAACCACGATGCAACCTCTTGGCGACTGATTTCGTTTGCGACAGACTGGCGATCGCTGGAATTGGGGTATGGTCGCCGATCAAGCAGCGATGGGCTTTGCAACTTGTCAGTGATTCATCGGCAACTTATCGGCAACGGTTCGCCGCAGATACGGCGATAGGCTTGCAACTGGTTGAGACCGATCGGTGACTAGTCAGCGAATCTTCGGTGACTGGTTGCAACTGGACGGGGACTGGTCGGTGACTAGCTGTCGGTCCATCACCGATCAAAACATAATGCATATAAAAAAGGGTGCTTTTAAGAATCAAATCATTTCTCTGCATGTTGTCAAGATGTTAACAGCAGAACAGTTGCAGCTGCTGCGCCTGCAAAGATTAAATTAAATAACTGAAATAATAAAAAAATCGTTGATGTGAACTCTGAATACTTGTGACAAAATGATGCTGCAATGCGCAGAAAGGTCTTTTCATAGACGGTGACATGTCAACATGCAAACCCAACGAAAATGATCGGTGCACGCTTGGAAACCACTTTGCAACCGATCGACAACCAGTCGCTAATGAAGATCCGGTCGATCACCGGTTCATCACTGATCAGTTACAGATAGGTCGCAACTAGGTTGCAAAGAGTAAACATCCTTGTCTAGACGAAACCGATCGCTGCACAGTGGAAACCAATCTGCTGTTAAAATAACACCACTCGGAGACCAACGAAACCTCTGAGCGACCAAATCGGTCACAGTCAGTCTTTTTGTGCGTGCTCAAAAGACTGATTGCGACCGAATGAGGTTTGCGACCGCTCTGAAACCTAGGAGTAACCCCAGTGAAACCTTTCAGAGCCCTCTGAAACCTCTTTGCTATTGTCAATTGTTTGGTCGCCAAGAGGTTGCATCGCGGTCGCATTGTCTGTGTGACTGTGGCTTAAGGAAGCCGAGACGGACGTTCTGGTAGCTGAACCAGGAGAGGAGGAAACATCAGACTTTATGAAAAGAGTAAAAAACGAGAAAAAATAACACCGTCTGAAAACTGTAACGGATCTGAGAATATTTTGTAATTATTTGCTTTGTGTTAATAAATAAAGAGGTTATTACCTGCTTATTTTCATATCGGTACATAGCTGTGATTACATTAGCGGGCAGAGAATTTTGACCGGAGGTCAATACTATAAAAATGTTACAGTTATATTTTTCAGAACTGTATTTTCTATTTATGGAAATAACTAATTAAAATGAACCATTAGCAATTTCAAAGATATGGCAATTTGCCAATTGGCAAATTGCCATATCTTTTGAAATGCCAATGGTTCATTTTCGTCATTTATATTCACTTGTAGAAAATACAATTCCGGAAAATACAATTATAAAAGTTTTATAGTATTGGTCCCTGATCTGGGTCGGGATTAGGTCGAAATACTCTGTCCTCTCTTCTCCAAAATTCAACAATTTATGTTACATAATTTGTTCATGTCTCACCATCCAACGCTTCCGCATTTGCAGCTCTAAAAGAATTTACTGCGAACGGAACAATATTTGTTTCCCTTAGCAAGCCAGTTACCGTTCAATCTCTTGGTATTTTTCTCGTCCGATCAACGGCATGCATTCGACATTATATTTAGCATGGGATACACGAGCTGATCTGTTGAACGTGGGACCCGTTGAAAAAATCGATTGGTCGACCTCACAATTTTACTGATTTGCCATTTCCTTTTATAAAATTTGAATGTATCATTATCCTAGAACGTAAAGGATACGAAAAAGAGATTAGATATTGTCTCCAATTGATGTACGGGCTCTTGTAATCTTTACAATGTTCATCGACACCTGATCATTAAGTTGGAATACTTAGGCGCCTTTCTGATCAATTGTAATGTCCTCATGTTTTGAAATGCCACAATGGATTAAATATGGTTTTCATTATATGAATTAATTACCTGGTGATCTCAATAAGATAAGAATTATCACAGTTTATTATCCACCCTCAATTCTCTAATGACTGGATCATTAAACAGTTTAGGTAATTGCTCTTAGAGATAATAATATGTCTAAATAGCGTGTCACCCACTTGTCTGTTGTAGCAGCAATTCTGCGTCCTTCAACATCGATCGTTTCGTTTTGAAATACGGCCTCGTTAATTCAAATTTTATTCCGACTCCGAAACCGTAATACGGAAGGCCAAACAAATTGTATGAACGATTGTTCTTAGCTGTTAATGGTAATATCCCTTTCATGACTTGCTCGCATAATGACGTGAATGGATATAACATCGTCTATTTTGATAATCATTCAGCCTCTATGAATTGAGTTTTGATGAATGAAGATCGTAACGTCATGATATCGCGTTCTTGCTCTGTACGAGACGCAATCTGAATCTGAATCTGAATTTGAATACTGTGTAAACCGCGTTTTCGCGTATTTTAACACAGGGGGAGCTGTTGATGTTTTTATATGCGCAAGGCGGAGTTGCCACAAACTGCATCGATGGCGGCCTGACTACTGGCATTCCAATCCACAATAGTACGTGGAAAAAAGGAATTTTTAAATTCTGTTGTTGTTGTTCTGTAAACTGCCAGCTTGGTGTTGTTATTGCTTCTTGTGCGTGTCTGGCCCATGTGGATGTACTCTGCCTTAGGGATCGCATCGCATCCAGAGATGATATTGTGTAGTGTTTGGATGCGTTTGTTTTTACGGCGTTCCTGTAGTGTTGGCCAATTTAGGGCACTAAGCATTTCACTAACGCTACTTGTTCTGCGGTAGTCGTTGTATATGAAACGTGCGGCTCGCCTTTGTGTCATGTCAAGTTCCTGGATATCTCTTTTGACGTAGGGGTCCCAGATGACGCAACCATATTCTAATTTTGACCGAACTAAGGATTTGTATGCTGTTTCTTTCAGTGTTCTTGGTGCGTATTTTAAATTTCGCTTGATGAAACCAAGCGTAGAGTTTGCTTTTGCATTTTTTTTTTTGTTTATATGAATGTCCCATTTTAATTTATTGGAGGACGTCAGCCCGAGGTATGGATTAGTTTGTACTTCCTCCAAAATGTGGTTATTAATTTCATAAAAGTGCAATCCCCATTCATTGTTCTACTCGTACAATAACCACGGAAGTTTAAAGTAGTGTCTCAGTTGTGAGTTCTTTGTTTTAGTTTCTGTGTGTAACACATGGTAGGTCTATAGGAAATATCCTCAAAGAAAAATGATCTAATCTTCTTTATTTCGTTGGTTTATTTGTCCTTTAACCCTTTACCCAACGCAGACGATATCAAAATTTATTATTTTAAAAATATTTTTTTAAAAATTTTTCAAACAATTTCAACAAAACCATATCATGTGACCCCTCGTTGGAAGGAGCTCGACGAGCTCGTTCCAACGAGGGGTCACATGATATGGTTTTGTTGAAATATTTTGAAAAAAACTATTTTTTCAACTGCACAATTTGCATATTACGCGGGCGGATGCGGGCGATTCGTTAGGTAAAGGGTTAATTACTGTTATCAAAAATAATGCCTAGATATGAAAGTAAAAACGTTCTCTTTCTGAATCGAATTATCAGGTCATGATTAGCCATTGTGCATAAATATGTGACCTTAAACACCAATAAATAAATAAATCGAATTATCGAACGTGCGGTTGCTACCCCCAATGCCGATTTGGATATTCTAGACGTTTTCACCGTATTATCGGCAATACGTCCTTGTTGTAAGATAATAACAAATATGTTGATTAAACGAAAAACACCTATGCGAATAATCTTTTATACCATGATTACCTATTCTACTATTTATGAAAAGCCTATGACATAAATTTTATCTTTATACACCAACCGTGGTGAACACGCCAGCAACGGGATTTAAGTAGTTAAAATTTACACCTACAGTGGAACTACATACAAGTTGACCTTTGAATGCGAACTTGTCTAAATTTATCGCACGTCGGCTCGCGAAGAGTGAAATGAAAGTGGAAATTATTTATTACGTTTATAAATGAGTTTACCCCATAAAACACCAAAAATTAAACATGCATTGTCTCATGTTAATAAAGCACCCATAACTCGAAACAGTATGTTATTATGTTATTAAAATTAAAAAGGCCTTGTTTCTTTTTCTATTTAGTTTCGGTGATAAAATTGACAGCGGAAGTACCGCCCGCCGATGCTCATGTAAACAGATTCGCACGTATGTACGGTTGCTGCTCAGTAAAATCGAGAAAAAATAATAACGACTCTTAATAATCTGACGATTATGGTATAAATAAAATATACCCAAAGTAGCTTGGTGTACCAAATGTTCACCACTCGTGGTGAATATTTGGTACACCAAGCTACTATGGATATATTCTATATTTAATCATCAGAAGTACTGGGGGTGGGACAAAATATACGATCTGAAAAAGTGAGGAAGACATAGCACTCCTGCTCCCTCCATCCCTCCGTTTCGGTTACCACTGTCTGTGTCTGCCGCCGTAGTGAGGCTGTGAGTAGGGTTTAGCACAGTCTCCTTTAACGTTCCATGATCTTTTTTCTTTTAATCCCTTTAATTAACCGATTATATTTGATTAAAAAAGACTATTTTACTGAAAAGTCGCCTGTCTAACCCTTTACCCAAGGTAACGGTCAAAACCGGCCAGCGGTATTCACAAAATTCTCCATTCAATTTTTAAAACCTTTTCATTTTTGTTACAAAAACATAACTTAAGACCCCTCATTGGAACGAGCTCAACGAGCCCGTTCTAATGAGGGGTCATAAGCTATGATTTTGACGTAAAAAATCAAAAAAATTAGTGCTTCAAGAATGTTATTTGCAAGTGTCGTCTGTTTTTCGTGTTAGGTAAAGGGTTAAATTATCATTCTGTTCAATACTATGCCCAGACGACCCGCGTTGTGTCCTTGTGCAAGGCATTTTATCCCAGTTGCCTACATGGGGGAACGATGACGCCGTGTACTAAGACGTACTGCACGTCGATGGTTCACATGTCTTCAACCGCTGTAACACTGCTTGAGCGGAGCTTGAACAGAGGTAGAATGTTGAGGAGCTGACAGCTGCTCGTCGTTGCTCAGTGGTTCTCTCCGGGTATCCCGGCTTCCTCAACCCGTAAAACTGTCACGGACACGATTAGCCAATGTTCATAAGTATGTGACCTTAAACACCAAAAAATAAATAAATAAATAATACTATGCTTTTTCTGGTGATGTAATTTCACTGTTGTACATTATATTGCAAATGTAACTGTCTTATCCCTTTCCCCAAAACGAAAAATGTTGACGACACTTGGGCCCTGCGAAGCTTCGAGACTATATTCGATTTCAAATCTTAAGTTGATATTCGGTTCGATTCGAAATCGACTGTCCGTTTCGTTTCCTCTCGAATCTTTTTCAAAGGAATATAGCTTGGTATCAGACAGCTCCATCGTCTAACGGAATGTATTGTTCGGACAGGGGGGGGGGGGGGGGGGGGGGGGGTCTGGGGTGTTAGGAAAAAAATTGCAGACACAGATGCCGATTTTTTGTTTTTGACCGGTCGCAGGACCCACCCACCCACCACATGTAATTTTTTTCCAGTTTTATAATTTTTTTCCGGGGTTATCTGAACCACCCACCTCCACTAAATACATGCTTCTGCATCATCCTTCCCATCATACTGCACCATAACCAATTTTATCATACAGTATTGAGTGATTGACCTTGTACAGTTACTGTAGGACAGGTCTTGAAAGAACATCCGCTTTATCAGACCAAAGTGGTCTCTTAAGGCAGATGGTCTCCCATAACAAATCAAATATAGAGTAAAGCTGGTATGTCCAGGTATGTCCATATAAAACATGGTCTCCAAAGACATCGGTTTCTTAAGGCATGTTCTATTGTAATTCATTAACACTCTTGAATGTCCTATCATTAACTTTTTACCTATAGGTATCTCTCCATTTGTTCAGACATGTTGTAGAAACCAACAATATATATGGTATTCGACAGAGTTCAGAGAACTTTGTAAAACATCATATATTTATTTTTTTGACGAAGGGCTGGGGGAGGGAATTTATTACTTATTTCAAGTCCAGCCCTAGAAGGTCTGGTACATGATTTTATTGACACCTGTGTTCTCAGATGTGTTTGAAATAAATTAGCAGTTAAATCAGGTTCAATGTTTAGTAGTTTTTGTTTTACATACTTCCTACAATGGCAATAAGAGTCATTGGTGTTTTCGTAATAGGTCTGGATGCATCGTTGTACAGAATTGTTCCTGCAGCTGAAATCTGTAACTGTTCCTGACTTCACATAATTGTCTTTGCAATTGCTCCTCATCGAAGCCAGCCGATGTCACCAGGGTGAACATATTAGAAATTTAATCAAACGGAACACCCTCAAGATAACTTATCCTTATAGTGTAGTGTTTGATAATTGCAATTAGTGATGCATTTTAACTTGCATTATTCCATATGTCATCCATTGTATCACTATAAGCCGAATCATAGCTCAGCCGCAATAACAGTTTTATAATCGTATATAACCCATGGTAGATACCCCCTGATAACTTGAGTGTTTTTTTATTGGTTCTTGAATGATACTTCACTGATAATGGTATACAATTTTGCCCAAAAGTGTCTGAGGAAAAAGTTTGCAAGCATCGAAAATTTTTTTTTTTGTCCTCCTGGACCACCCACCCACCCCGGCATCAGTGTTTTGCAATTTTTTTCCACCTCCCCCCCCCCCCACCCCTGGTTCGGATGGAAATCGTACATAAATAATGTTGAAATAAAAGACTAAGTGTAGCTACATTAACATAAATAACATCAGCACTCGTGCCACCAGCCATCCTAATTACAATATCACTAGTCCCTACCATTGTTAAATGAAAATTTAAAGTTTTCAAGCAATCTCGACGATGAACTATAATCCTCACAGGGTAATAATATTCCAACTACATCATCAAGGCATGCCTTTTACAAAGGCATGCCTTGATAATTTAGTTGGTTTATTTTATCAACAGGGACTTGCGCCATCACAGTCGGAACAAATCAGGTTCATAGCACCCTAACCTCCATCGGTCGACTTCAAAACGCCACTAATTCGATTCGAGATTCGATTCGATTTCGAATAACAAAAATGATTCGATTCGAGATTCGATTCGAATCGAAAATATGCGATTCGCCGGGCCCTAGGCGACACATGCAAGAACAATTTTTGAATAATCAGATTCTCATTTTGACCATAAAATATAGTTTATTAACTCGTTTCAACGAGACGTCATAAGTTTTTTTTTTAGATAAAACTGAAAATTTTAAGTTATTCAAAACGTTTTAGTCGTCTGCTTTTTGTGTTCGGTTAATGGATAAAAAGAACGGCTTTATCTAATTAACTCTTACCCGCTAAATATTTTTCATAATATTTCCATTAAATCTAGTCATGACTGCTACGCCATGACTAAATGTTATGAGATGTTCATAAAGAAAATTAGCTCAAGAAATCCTTGTCCACAAAGTTGATTCAAAATACAAGGAAAAATCTCGTTAAATTTACCCAAATTTTACTTATTTCATTGCAAAGACATTTACTATCCCGTGCAGGAATAACCGCAGGCAGCATGCAAACTGTTAATAATACAATTTGGATGTCGAATTTTGTGAATAGAACTCGTCGGTTTTTAAACTATTTCTGGTAACGAGTTATTGGATATATTTCTTGGAGCGCCACACGTATGTGTGTACCAGCGCAACATATCTGTGTAGAACCCAACCCTTGTTGGGAGAATGTGTTGACGTTTTGCCACAGCTGAAGGTGATATTCGCCACTAACACGATGTTTCGCAATCGAGGGATTCAATGGGAGATTACTTCAGGTTCAGAATGTTCATCACAATTCAATTTGAATATCCATTTCTGTAGGTCATGTGTGCACCTGACACTTTGTCACTCCATTTGGTTAATGCTCGTTGAAATAATCAAGATTTCACGACATTCGACAACCTCAATAATTGCATACAGTTGGTTCGTCCATACATACATAAAAAAAACTGTTGAAGAAAGTTTCCCTATTCATCAGACCCCACATCAGTAGAATATAAAGCGAAGTTTCCCTTTGTTACTTTTAATAATCGAAAACAACAGACAGCTCCTGGAGCTGTCTGTTGTTTTCGTTTATTACAAGTTAAAAATGCAATCTTGACTTTTCTTGGTGGGCTAATTAAAACATGGTAACTGGCCACATTAACTCTTCGTTCAGTGAATGTGTAACGTCCTCGTTTTTATTCTACCCCTGAAAAAATGAGCAAATCTTACCCCCAAGACTATTATATTAATGGAAAGGATAGTGTCTGTACTAGATGTCACGCTGCGAACACTATCGATATAATGAACAAACAGGTCACAGAACACCAAAAGATGGTGAAAGCGCCAGTTTCTTATTTTTGAATGGTTATACACAGAGGATAATAGTCAAACGTTCAGACTGATTGGGAAAAACATTGTAAAAATCCAGTTGCTGTATTTTTATACAACTCCACATGAAAATGTCCAAAGTGTGTGAAAGGATGCGCACATCGATGATGAAACGTTGCTAACATTTCGAAGTTTCATTTTTCGTATGAAATCACCATACCCTAAGTGTTAAATTTACTAACAACTTTAGAACATTAAGGAGAGCTAATTTTCCTGTAAACCACATCCAATGACAAAAATTGTCAGCCATGAATGTATTCCATTGCTGACAACTGGAATGTTACACAACATCAATGTGAAAATGCCAATTTAAATCCTAAACAGATGTTAAGTGCATGAATCTTAAAGCGTTCAATAGTTTTCTAAAGGGTTCCTCTAGGTTTTATTTTAGATTCATTATTCTGTAGAAATCTAATGAGAGTGAACAATGACCATTATATAAATCGAAACCATTTTTGTTGTGGTTTTAATTAAAATACACCTTGGTCCTCATCCATTATTTCCGATATTTCAACTGTTTTCCCATAAACGCGCAGCTGGAATGGCAAACAAGCATGTAACCACAAACATTCACAAGGAGCTTTAAATAAAGTTGTATTGTTGGTATGACAGTACTAAATATTTTCCCATATGTGATCGTAATAATGTCCATGTGAAATTTGGTCATTCATATATCGTTGTCAAGTATAGCCCTCCAGATTGTTATTTTCTGTCCTCAAACCCGGGGGTCACACAAGAAATAAGTGGGAAATTGACAGTAAGTCACGGGCATACCTTTATCGGCGAATGACCAACAAAAGCACACCAATGGTCAAGTGTATTTTAGTCCGCAAAAATGTCATCAAACCACACCTCTTTTCTCTGCAGTATTCAGCAATGATGCAAGATGTCAGTACAATGCTTTAAAGGTTTTTTTAAATTAACATCTGTTTTCTCAAAGATGCTTAGTTTCAGAGATTGCATCGCTTCCAAGTGCAACATTTCATGGCTGATTACTCTAATTCATAATATTTAGTACTGTTATACCTATTTAAGGAATTAATCCTTAAGGCTATCCTATTTTATACTGGACCGTGTTGGCGTAGTTCGCTGTACGTCATCCAACATATTTCAGTTTATAGTACGCCCGCCATGGATTGGTCACTTTCCACGGGTGGCAATATTTCCACGGATGCAATTCTATCAGATTCCGAACACCAATTATAGGAATAATCGTCAAAAATTTAGTTAATGAAGCACCGGGTACAACACGGTGCTTCATTAATTAAAATTTTGCTGTTGCTGATTTTTATTACCCGGTAAACGCATGCATGGACATCACTAATTGAACCTGACACAGCCTTGGTTTATTGCTTCTTTTACACAAGACTTAATCTGGTACCTTGTACCTCTTGTTGCTATTAGCAAAACAACGCCCAGCAAGAAGATATTGATCCCCTCTCCCTTGCATTTATTGACTCTCTAACCATCACTTACTTATGTCCTCATGAAAATCGACTTTCGAGAAAGTTATCTCCCTTGAAGTTATTAAACGCGCAGGGAAGGTCCAGTTAAGAAGCAAGTAATCATGGAGAAAACACCAATGTCCTATGACATCAGTAGGAAATAAAGCCAAGTTTCCTTTCGGTACTGCGCTTACGCCGTCTTGTTTGACCTAGCTAATATGGTATCTTCAACACGACAGAATCCGACCTCCCAGACCAACTGAATGTTGTAATAATGTGTATGTCAAGCTGCTTCCTTTAAGTTGTTTCAGGGCGGGTAACTCTAATAAGGAGTGTCCAACTCCTCAAGTATCGATCCTCCCCAACATACATGCGTCCATCTAAAGCGCAAGGGTACCTTTGACCTAAGAAACGTTTGTGTACGAATTACTTATATTTACTGGTGTTTAAGGTCACATATTTGTGCACAATGGCTAATCATGACCGTGACAGTTTTACGGGTGGAGGAAGCCGGAGTACTACTCGGAGAGAACCACCGAGCAACGGCGAGCAACTGTCAGCTCCGCAACATACTAACTCCACATAAGCAGGGTTGGCATTGGTTGAAGACAAGTGCACCATCGACGTGCAGTACGCCTTAGTACACAACGCCACCGTGCTCCCACGCGGGCAATGGAGATGAAGTGTCTTGCCCAAAGACACAACGCGGTTGCCGCAGGTGGGATTCGAACCGAGGACCTCTAGGCTTGCAGCCTGCGCCTCTACCTACTGAGCCACCGCGCTCCCCTTGAGTACGAATTAAATACTTTTAGATTTCTTTTTTGGTTCTTCAGCGACATGCGAATAGTCGAGAACAATTTATTATATACTGAATAGAACTTATCTACATTTTATTGCACTCGAAGGAAAATGTATATCGCTGCGAAAGATTTTGAAATATTCCGTCCAAGGAATTTTTATTTAGAAAATGTCGTTTCACCCCCCTCAACCCCGCCCCCCCCCCCCCCACACCTCCTAAAAAAGGAAAAGACAAAAGAAAATAAATGTGACTGGCGGAATTCCTGCTTGACATAGGCAATATAAATTAAATTCATGTAGTTGCTTCTTCACGGATCTTTCGTTAATTGAGATTCCTGTGTTTAAAAGCTGAGACCATAGACCATTATAACAGTAATCTGTTCCAGATGCATTGGATGTTAAGGCAAACGACCCACGGGTAAATATCACAATAACATACAGGCTACTTGTAGACAATTACAAATCATCACAGAAAACAATTCCAACAATTCAGTAATTGTCAATTCGCGAATCTCGGTCTCGAGGCGATTTGTAAATGTAAACTAACATACTGGCTGAATCAATTGCAACCTTTTTGGGGGGTTGTGGCTGGCTCAATTGGTATGGTGGCAGAGCATTTATGGCCAGGCGATTGGGTGTCGTAGACCCGGGATCGTCTCACATCGACGCCACCTTCCAAAAACGTTTACAGTTTTCAATCCAGTGGCGTGGTGTTAGGACGATGCCTGGTGGAATTCCTGCTTGACATAGGCGATATAATAAATGTGACTCAATATATAAAAAAAACAGCAGAGGCCCTGTGGTGTTTTGTATTGTGAAAATATTTCTGTTTCACATTGAACAGTGTTAGAGACGTGTAAATGAATTATTCTTGACTTGCTCGAGGCGAAATGGTTCCCAATACTTTTTTCATTATCGTGGCCAGAAGGTGTTTCCGTTCCATTATTATCTGGTGATATATTACTGGAAATTGATACACGAAGAGGTTATGAGTGGAACGGTCTAAATAACAAAACAGCTGGAGAATTATTCTTATTTCCAATTCAATTCATCAAAACACGTCGCAAGATGATGAGGAAAGCACATTCGTCGTTGACATTGCAAGACAGAACCGTGAAACGAACCGCATTTTGACCGCAAAACCCAATTTGGTGAGTAGGTGGACTGGATACTTAAGGAAATAATAAACTGATTCATTCTATTTCATCCTCACGTGTACAGTACTGCGATCGCAAAAGTAGTCTCTTTCTCGATGAGATCGCGATTGGGTCGCAACAGGCTAACACACGTTAGCCAAAATACAAACAATAAAATATTGCGAAATCGGAGGCATGACAACCGTTACTTATTCCCAGTTCCTTATTCGACATTCGTTATCAACCGATTTTATCGGTTGATAACGAATGTCCAATAAGGAAGTGGGAATAAGTAACGGTTGTGACGTCCGCGCGAAATCAAGAAAAACAAACGATTGTATGAACTGAGATTAAGTGCGCACGCATTTCTTTTTCGTCAGGTGGAATTCTGATGTGCTGTGAGCTGGAACTCGGTTCTGTCAAAATTCTCTTCCCGTTTTTGTTACCCCAGTACCGCATTTAGAATATATGTCTGACAATAGAATTCTCTTTTTTTATGTAGATACATCAAGCCGCTTCACAATATATTCGTCCCAGGAAGAAGAATAAATAAATGGGCCCCGTTATTTCGAAATGTATTGGAGGTAGATATCAATTTTATCACATCAGAATGACGTTAAACATTCTGAACACTGAGCTTGTACAAACTAGAAATTATTATTTATTAAATGGAGCGCGATGGCTGAGGGGTAACGGCACTGGACTTCAGACCGAACGGTCCACAGTTCGAGCCCCACTAGGGGTAACTGTGTTGTGTCCTATGCAAAGCACTTAATCCTGATTGCCAAACGTGGCGCTTCCAAACGAAGGCTGACGTGAACTTATCGAGGGCAGATATCTCGGCCGATATGAAACTAACCATGTAATACACTCTAAAAGCAGCCTGTAAATGCGGTACCAGCCAATCCATTTTCTGCGAACAGGAAAGGGAACGTAACGCTATCATGTTTATCACTGTTAACGTAAAAGATGAGATAAGATTAACAACTTGAGCAAACTGTCAGGTGAGTAGATGTAATTTACATGGTATATGATGAGTTCGTTGAATTTACCTTCATACCTGGACTACGACGATTCTGTTGACAGGGCAAACTCTCAATAACAAACCTGTTTTACAGCGAATCGAAGGCGACGGAAGAGGGGGAACATAAGTCACCAAGCCGCCTGGGTTCTACGTATGTTCGGATGTAATGAAGAAGATTTTTAAAAAGGGTCCCGAGAAATGCCTTTATCTCGATTCGCAGTACTCGACGAGTATGGAAGAAGGTGTTAATAAGTGTACGTGTGTGTGGGCGGGAGGGGTGGCACCGATAAATATACTATACTTTCAAAACAGGTGACGCCGTTCTTTCATGCCGGGACATGTACTGAAATAATATATCAGCAAATAAATGTGTGTGAATAGGGGCGTGAGTATGTGTGTATATATATGTATTTTAAAGGACACAGTCATGTTTTGGGAGGAATTTAGAATGTTGGATTCTAATCCCCCACCGGGAATTGAACTCACGGAAGCCTTGTTTTCAAGAATCCAACTCTTAAACCGCTAGACCATTGCATACCGTCAAAACTACTGAAGCAAGAACCCATCTTTTCAGATGAAGTTCTCATGTTTACTTGGTTTAGTTTCCTTTCAGCAACTCCATGAACGTGTGAAACGTGCTGGCTACAGTACCACGAAAGTGCTGTGGTTGGCCTCAGACGAAAACTGGAACGAGCCTCTGTGTTTATTTTGTAGAGGGCAGACATGTTTTTGGAGGAATTTAGAATGTTGGTTTCTGCTCTCCGGGAATCGAAGTCACGGCAACCCCGCAAGGCAATCAGGACTCCAACACCTAAATCACTTCACCGTTGCACACCGTCAAAGAACTATGGCTGGAATCTAGCTTTATTGATGAATTTCTCAGAAGTACTTGACACACTTTCCTTTCGCCAACTATATGAAACGTAACGAGCTAGCTACTGTACGAAGGAACTACACTGCAAAAAATATAGGTTCGCTTTAGAACCAAAATTGGTTCTAATCTTGTCCCTGAGATGGAACCAGTTCTGTTTAAACAGTATTTATTTCAAATCAAATAAATTTACCAAGATTAGCATTCAGTTTTAACAGAATATTACATGAACTGAAATAGATTCAGCAGTAAACTTGGAGCTTATTCAACGCAGTCGCCAAACATTTTGAAACAAAGGAGATATGAACAGTTAGCATATCGAACCAGTTTTGGTTCTGAAAAGAACCAAAACTGGTTCGATATGCCAACTGTTCATATCTCCTTTGCTTAATAATGACTTGAGACAACCTCGTATAAGATCTAAACTTACGGCTGAAATCCCCTCAATTTATGTTTAATTCTGTTAATATTTAATGTTAATCTTTATAAATTTATTTGATTTGAAATAAATACTGTTTAAACAGAACTGGTTCCATCTCAGGGACAAGATTAGAACAAGTTTTGGTTCTAAAGAGAACCTATATTTTTTTGCAGTGTAAGGTTGGCTTCAGATAAAGACTCGCACGTGCCTTTGTGTGTATTTTGAAGGACGCAGTCATGTGTTTGGAGGAATTTAGAATGCTGGTTTCTGATACCCACGACAGCCACCGCCTGGTAATCAGCAGTCCAACACTTAAACCACTAGACCACTGCAGAGCGTCAAAAACGATGGCTGGGCTCTAGCTTTTTTTAGATGAATTTCTCATCAAGCCAGAAAATAAGCAGACTGTCATCAGCAAAATGAGGTCCCCAGAGGGTGAATGTAGTGATGCTACCCCTCAACCTGAGTCAGGGTCTCAAAACTGAACAGAAAGAGGTACCCAGGGGATAAATTGGCTCACTGTATGGGATAGCATCATCAAATTCACCATCTGGGGTACTCATTCTGCAAATGTCAGACTGCTTATTTTCAGGCCTGGTTTTCATGATTACTTGATTTACTTTCCTTTCGGTATCTGCGTGAAAGTGTTAAACGCGCTGGCTACGGTACGACGAAGGTACTGTAGTTGGCCGAGGGCTGGCAGGGGCCTGTTTTTGTATTTTTAAGGACACAGACATGTTTTTGAAGAAGAGTTCAAGAGGAGACACGTGTAGAGATATTTTGAGAACATCTCGGCTACGCAAACATTTTCGAATCAGTTCGACGGGAACGAATCGAATCAATTCATTCAATAAAATTTCGAAGCTTCGAAGGACCCTTTCCGAAGTGTTGTAATTTTTCTCATGTCTGTCTTACTTTTTTATAGTTCAAGTCTGCAAAACCTTAATAATAAGCTCTTCGAGTGGACAACATTTTAAAAGGATGTCTCAACGAAAGTAATCATTTCGTATATACCGGATTCTGACAGTTATTTCAGCTTCCATGTGACTGAAAAGAGCCTATACATCTCTGGTGGGAGAACAGTCTGGACACCTCTACGCTCCTAATCTATACCACTGCTTCTATGAACATAATACGCCCTATTATGCATTATGGAGTTATGAACTGGCCACACACTAATAACGGCATTTTAACACTTCCAGAAAAATGTGTTGGTGGACTATTGCATTGTAATTGCAATAACATTTGCGATCTGAATTTTGATTTCCTGTCACCGATTTTTGAATCAAAAGTCGTGACGAGCTTTTCTGGAATTTACGTAAGGTGATTTTATTATCAGCGAAGAAAACGGAAACTTCTTTTCTCCTTGCTGTTGTTTCCAACCTCTTCTTTATTACACGCCTGTTCTATGAAATCCCCATCCACAGCAACACCAAACCAAGCTGAAAATGAAAATCTGTTCACACACATGTGCGGAACGGAAATCGTGGACGGACTATTTTTAAATAGAAGCGGAATTTCACTGGAATTTTATACAAATTGTGGACCGCAATTACAAATTGATTCCCTAGCGGTAGCTGAAAATAGTAACGCGGGTTTCCCTCACAAATTTGGTTGTCGATAAAATGTGTTATTTTTGTTGAATTGCTGGGTGCCCTTCTAATAATTGCTTTTATAACGCATGTGAATGGGTTAATCGATATGGCACTTGTGCAATCGCGGAAGGATAACACTCGAGGCCCGCGACCTCTCGTTCTATCCTTCCGCACTGGCACCTTTGCCATATGGATTAACCCATGTATAGGCGTGTGTTGTTCTGTGTTTGTCCGGCACTTGGACTGATACAGCTTGAGATCGTTTTAAAATGAAGTCACATGGTCGTGCTTAACTCTTTCCTTGATACGGGCTTCAGAGCCAGCACAAAAATAGCCCATCGATAAATGGGGCATGTGCCAAAGACTGTTTACAAAATAAGACTACATAAATTAAAATAGTCACCTTATAATTGATTTCGTGATACCAGACTCTATTGAAATTTCAGGAAATCAAGTCATGTCTGCTTTACAGCAGCCATGGCTTAATTTCATGACAAGTTTAGGGAAATACATATCAGATTTAGAGTCCCTGCACAATTCCAAATTAAGATTTCAAATTTGCATGTAATATAGACAATGAACATAATACACAAATATTTTAAAAAACAGAGAGCGCGGTGGCTCAGTGATTACGGCATTGGACTTCAAACCGGAAGGTCCATAATTCGCTCCGTACAAGGGGTGACTGCGTTGTGACCTTGGGCAAGGCGTTTAATCCGGATTACCCACGCGTGGGCACGGTGGCGCTGTGCACTTAGGTGAAATAGACGTCAGTGGTGCACTTGTCTTCAACCAATGCTACCCCTGCTTGTGCAGAGTTAGCACATTGGTGAGTCTTATAGTTACTCGTCGCTCCCTGGCGGTTCTCGTGGGAGACTCCGGCTTCCCCCAGCCGAAGAACTGTCAGACACGAGGTGACCCTGGCTGTTGAAAGTGTCGTTAAACCTGATAAAAAATGCGACAAAAATAATAGTCTTAATGTGAATGATGAGTAAATAATTATAATGGTGCTAACACCATTTGATTGAGTATGCTTTTTAGTGTTCCTGTTTTGATGGAAGCCGCAAATTGGCAGTACGTGGTCTGATTAGTGACTATATAAGTCTGGAGAAATGGAATAGCATGTGGTAAATGTCAAAACATGTTGTTGTTGACAAAATAATTGATTTTTGTGTGCAAAAGCGAATTTATGTACCACAGATCATTCGACAGAACTCACCCGCCCTGATTTGATAAATAAACTCGATCTAAGAATTTGAGTCCTGATTTGATAAATAAACTCGATCTAAGAATTTGAGTGAAGTCTGCTGCACTTGTTGAGGAGAGTCCAGTTAAATAGACAATGTTCCAATAAGAGTAAAATCCTCGCCCTCTGATTGGATGAGAGCAGGCGTAGTTTCTTTTATGTTTACGGCTCCAGTAGCAAATGTTACCGTCTGACGTCACCACGCGAAATATTTGAAATGATGTCGACCGTTTTCGTAATTGCTTCATCAATGGCGTGACTAGCAAGCCGCTTCATTTTTTTCTGGATTTTTCACACGTGCAGCAGACGGTGTTCCGTATAAAGAGTTGTTTAAATTACAAACCGATTTACGATTTTAACTAACATGGAATGAGTTTATCTGGTTTATTGATTATTTATCCAGTGTTACAGAAGGCAACCTTTAACGATCACAAGTTTAGTAAATAAGCCTCTCGTGTTTCACATTGTAGGTCTTGGGCTATGGGTAGTATGTTATTGGAACATATGCGTTATTGTGATGAGTTGACGGTAACATGGTTTGAGGTTTGCGGCTCGGAGCATATGTTCAACCGAGACGCTTCGCGTCTCGGTTGAACATAGCTTCTAACCGCAAACCTCAAACCATGTTACCGTCAATACATCACATAATTTATATGGTGAAGGCTATGTCTCTTCGGGTATCTAACGAAGTCAGATGTTGTTAAGTTTTGGGTGTGCATGTAGGCGTGTTCCTTGACTGGATCATCCTAAGCCCAATCCTTGTTCTGGACTGATTTCCTTTCAGGTAGATCTTAATTTCACAATGTTCCGTACTATCACGTGGAGACTTATAATGGGTCTTTCAAAAACGAATGACGAATGCTTAGGCTATAGATATTCTGAGATATCATGGAAACCTGGATGTAGTCAACCTTATCCAATGAGATGCGTTAATAAAAATTGCTAATCTTTTTTTGTAAATCTTCGTGAAATTACAGACGAGGAGTACTCGAGACATTATTTTAGGGAAGCAATTAAAAATGTGCCCGATCGAACCATTTGCTTGCAGCTATGGCTGAGTAGTGTCCACAAAATTTTGGTACGTTCACGCTGTTTCAAAAAATATTAATGTTCAAGATCAATCAAACTTACATCTCTAAGCTAGAAGGTTTTATCTCTTTCAACAGGGTATGCATACATGTTTGCATGAAGAAAAAATTGGTAGTGGACGAACGGACGATATAAAGAGCAAAAAAAAAAAAAACCAGAGCTGTTGGATTAAATTATTACTAAACCTCCCAACAAACCAGGATGATTTCGCCTATTTCGCTGTCGACAGTATTGACTGAAATGATACCTTCCATGGCTCCAGTGTTGAAAGGGTTATAAAATGTTTTCTAAGTGAACAGGGGAACACCCTCCCCATATATCTTGAATTTCCGAATGACATTAGCTATGCAATGCAGGACGCATTGCATCGGTAATATCTGTTGGAAAGTTCCTAATGTCCAGATGACTCTATCACGCCACCGATTGGGGATAGTGAACAAATCTACTTGAGCACAGACCAAACATAGGTCAGATATCGGAAATCAAAATCGCCACTGTCTGCTTGACCACAGATCAAACAAAGGGTAGATAACACGGGAACCAGTGTGAATTTGATTGACCGTTTTGCAAAACAGAGGTGTAGCTCCAATCGCACTCGCCTATCTCGTGCGCCTTCTGATTGATACCCCAAACCTAAGCAGTGTATTGTACGAGAGGCTGAAATTTAGTTGGACGTCTTACTGACTATCGCATTGAAGTCCTCAATCAGCACAAAATAACTTTACTCACCAAAAGTGCGATCAAATATCACACTTGACAGGTGCATGAAGGTTAAAAGTCAGTCCGCTGTTTGCAGCCAAATCGACCAGAAAACAAGCTCAAAATTGATTTTACCCAAACCCAATAGAAATGCATTAATGTCCTCACAACGAAGATCAGTTTGTATCGATTAGGTAAACAGTTCACAGGGGAAATCGAGAACATTCAGACGAGATAAGGATCAAAAGCTGTATATCACAATTAAGTTATATTCCAACTAGGATAGTCGTATATGATCAGGTTTTTCGGACAGGCGATAGTTCTATGTGAGATATTTGAGTATACGCTCAAGAGATTAATAGATTTGGAAGTCCGGACCGACCAGCTAAAAACATACGACCCATGTCATTAACTGTCACCTAGCACACATTCGCGAACATTCAGACGAGATAAGGACCAAAAGCTATATATCACGATAAAGTTATATTCCAGCTACGATAGTCATATCTGATCGGATTTGTCGGACAGGCGATACTTTTATGTGACATATTTAGGTTTAACCTCGCGAAATTGATCGTTGTAGAAGTCCGCGGACTCACCAGCGAAAAGCATAAAACAGATGCCATTAACTGCCATATAACACAAACAGCCGAAAACTGTTCTAACGTTAAAAATATTGGACATTTCGTTTTTATCCAAAACATAACTTCTGACCTCTTCTTGGGGTGTGATCGCCGAACTCGTTCAAATCAGGGGTAATAAGTCATGTTTGTGACGAAAATAACCGAAAAAGTAATTTAATAAACAAAATTTAAAAAATTACAGGTTACAGAGTGGGTACCCTATATGTTTTGAGCAGCCCCAACCTGGCGTACGGGAAGATTTTAATAAGTGCGACGCTGGGGCATTCTGGTGTCGAACACATGAGATGTTTCAGAGAAGCCCGAAGTCATGCTCCCTTGGAGAATTTTATTAATTCCATCTCGCGTCGGTGGCCCTAGGCATTAACATATGGATCTTGATTGCTACACTACCTGGCTTTAAAAAATGAGCAGATCAATTACTCAAGTTAACGGTACTGTCGAAGTAACACTAACATATCTTGGAGAATTTTTTTTTATTGTGAACACAGGAAAATTATATTAACCCTTTGAAACAGAGAGAACGCTTTTTCCGGTCCAGGAATATGAACGTCATAATTTCATTGAGGAGGATGACTGCTGAGGGAATGTGTGAGGAAGACAAATGAATATTTTCAACGTGCAGCTTTGAGGCTGCACGTTGAAAATATTCATTTGTCTTCCCCCAAATAATGAATGTAGACTCTTCCAATTGCTGTCGTTGAACTGATATGGACCATCTATGGCTGAAGGTACACTAAATATCTGATAACAAAGCAAGTGCATTATATCGGGTGGGTTGGCAACAGCAGGCGCGCAATAAGAAAGGAGTTTCCAGTCCTAAATTTTTGTTCATGGGAAACATTGTTATTTCTTGACATCATGTGTGATGCATTTGTTTTCGGTCTACAGTTGCACGTGGATTAGACATGCTTGTTCAAAGATTAAAATCGGAAATAGCTGACTGGATCGTCAATACAATGTCCACAAAGATACATAGTTCATGTTTACCAGATAAAATACACCCTTTTCATGTTATTTTTAAAGAATGTGATTGACAGAGTATCTATGCTTGAAAGACTACATCATGTGACCATGATGCATGTTTAAAATGGGCAAATTGTGTTTCGAAGAAGGTGAAAGAAAGCCTTTGCCAACATGCCAAATACATTGAGTCATAGGCGTGTGCAATCTTTTTGTGTACCAACTCACGTACAACGTATGATATAGCAATTACGTGCGTGTCATAATGAATCAATCGTTGAGCGCGAAAATGATCAACAAGCAAATAGAAACTTGTTTTTTTTCGAAGTCATAGAAAGTATGAAAATACACTTTATAACTTTGTTCAGCCCCCCACTTGTGTTTCTTGAACATTTGTGTAAAAATTTGTTCGTTCATGAAAAAATATTGGAAAAATAAAATTGACGATTGATTAATCAGTCAAAATAGCCAGCCATTGTTTGCCGAAAAAAGATAGTTCATCGCACAAGTTTTCTAGAGTGATAGAGTTACGCTAAGCCATGCCACCAACCTTTCACAACGTTATGTATATATTTTATTGCCTGCAAGAAAAATCCGCCCTTCATAAGTTCAAAAGTAGGCACCAAATAAACACCAACCCTACTGGGCTGTGGGATTCAATTATTACTGAACATTGCCCCAAATGTAAAAGGGACACGTAGAGGCGGTGGAAGCTCGATAAAAGTGGAGGGGCACAAATTACTATGGCTCGGCCCAGTGGGAGAAAAGGTACAATCGTATATCGGTAAATGTACCATAGGGGAGTGGTGGCGTTGCGGTAACCGGTTCTCGTCAGATCACCGAAGTTAAGCAACGACGAACCCGGTTAGTACTTGGATGATGACTGTCTGACCGATCGATTCGGACTACCGCGTTGTGTCCTTGGGCAAGGCACTTAACCCCGGTTGTCCACGTGGGGGCACGATGACGCCGTGTACTAAGGCGTACTGCACGTCGATGGTGCGCATGTCTTTAACCAATCTAACCCTGCCTGTGCTGCAGCGCGGAGTTACGATGTTCGGGAGCTGGCAGCTGCTCGTCGTTGCTCGGTGGTTCTCTCCGTGTACTCCGACTTCCTCCATCCGTAAAACTGTCACCGACACGATGTGACCTTGTCTGTTAAAGTGTCGCTAAACCTTAATGAATAAACGAATAAATGTACCATGACACATTATAGTCTCTCGTTTAGATGTGGTGTCGTGGCATGTCGTGGTGTGGTCACTGGCCTGTCCATTTCTTCTACTTCAACCATCTTTCAACCCGATGGCCAGCCTTCGTGTTGAAAGATGGTCGAAGAAGAAGAAACGAACCGAAGCGACCAGGGCGAAATTCTTTGGCCAAATTTTGTTTGGATTTACAAATAATATATAACATGGATGTTTGTATATTGACAGTTTGTTTGCGCCCATTCAACTCATTGTGCAACCGCGCAGCAGGTCTTTGAAAAAAGTGGAGGGTCACGTGTCCCCTGTGCCCCCTCCGGTTCCACCGCCTCTGGGGACACGCCCATGTCCCTGTTGTCAGCCGTGCATAAGGTGATACTATTTAGGGTGTCAGTTCTGAAAGGGTTAAAAATCCGTGGCGCCTGGTCTTAACCGAATTCTACCGTGCAAAGTTAATGCTAGCATTTGCAATCAGTTTTATACCTCGGAGAGACGATTAGACATCAAACCGATGGTTTAAATGGTTAAAAAAATATCTGAAGAACTTCAATCATTTTCTTGAATCGGTTAACTGTAGGGCCACGTGGTGTCATCAATACTTATTGATTTATTATTTTTTATGGTCGTCCAAATACAGACTGAAATCTCAATGAGGTGAACTCGTCTAAGTAACTGAATAAAATAAAACACCACAGTCTACAAAATTCCAATGGAACACCACAAAAGAAGAACTGGCAAATCTATCACAGAATCTTTATTGGACTATTCAATATCGATCACATTTCTGTTGTTAATCGAACGTAAAATTACAATTTTACAGGCAGTTAGGTTGTTGCAAAATTGAAACCGGAATAGCGGTTGAGAAGATAGATATAATACACTTGTGGTTTGTTCGTGTCAGTGAAATAATTGTTTAAGAATTGTGAGAATGCAATGAAGAACACATTTTTATACCATGATTACCTATTCTACTCTATATAAAAAGCCTATGACATAAATTTTAGCTTTACACACCAACCGTGGTGAACACCTACAGGGGAACTACATCCAAGCTGACCTTTGGTGACCTCGACCCGAAAGTAAACTTGTCTAAATTAATCGCTCGTCGTCTCGCGAAGAGTGGAATGAAAGCGGCAATTATTTATTACGTTTCTAAATGACTTTACCTCATAAACTACCAAAACTTAACAAACATGCGTTGTCTCGTGTTAATAAAGCAGCCATAACTCAATATAGTATGTTATGTATTTAAACTGAAAAAGGCCCCGTGATTTGCGTGTTTCTTTTCCCATTTCGTTTCGGTGATAAAATTGACAGCAGAAGTACCGCCCACATGTGCTCATGGAAACAAAAACAGCTTCGCACGCAGGGGGCATTGTTTAGAATTTAATATTGAATATTGTATCATTTAACATTTAAACTCTTAATAATCTGATGATCATGGTATAAATAAAATAGACCCAAAGTGGCTTGGTGTACCAAATGTTCACCACTCGTGGTGAAGTGGTGTTAACCACGAGCCTTTGTACACTCGTGGTGAACATTTGGTACACCAAGCTACTATGGGTGTATTCTACATAAAAACCATAACTTCAGAGCTGGGTGGTTTTTAGGTTTTCCAATTCGACTCCCGTCTTTGTGGAAAGCCGGAAAACTAAACCGCAAGAACCAGCAAAAACCTACCGGACGGCTTTAGTGTGTTTGTGAAACTATTCAAACTATCTTACTGTGAGGGAACCGGACTAAAATGTGGCAACGAGAGCGGGCGAAGGACATTTGCGCAAATTGATAGGACACTTGCGCAAAAAAAAGATATGATCTCCTTCACAAATGTCCTCTCAGGAATACAGGTAAACGCAAACGTCCTTCGCCGATGAGAACACACCATCGATCAGATGAACTTTATTCATTTTTACCCTAATTCATGTTTACTGGCTCAACAGGTCTCGCAATTGATTCCCCAGGACCACCAAGCACCAAAGGGAAGTTAGGATGAACCCAATGGAGATACTTACAGACAAGGGCTTTTGTGGTAAATGGTGTCCAACAAATTATAGCGGACTTTTCCTTCAAGTTAACCCTTTACCAAACGTAACGGCCAAAATGAGCCAGCGGTATTCACAAAAATCGCCAATTAATTTTATTTTTTTTTTCATTTTTTGTCTCAAAAACATAGGTTGTGACCCCTCTTTGGAACCAGCTCGTCGAGCTCGTTCCAATGAGGGCTTATAACCTATGAATTTGAGACAAAAAATGAAAAAAAATAGTTATTCAAAACTTTTAATTTGCAAGTGTCGTCTGCTTTTCATGTTAGGTAAAGAGTTAAAGAGAGTGACGTGTTATTCAATGTATGTTTTAGCACACAAAAAACCGAACGGAAACCGAAGTTTTCTCCTGAAACCGAACCGAAACTGAAACCTAATCTGAAAAATCCAAACCTCCAGCTCTCGCTAATGTCTTGTGTGTCACTTTTTCTGCGTTTATCTCTTCTGTCGAACAGTCCAGTGTCTCCTATGGGCTGCTTATGATTTAGTCATATACAATATATAAATGCGAGTGTGCGCTTTCTCCTCCTCTCTGGCTATTTTTTTTATTATAGGCTATGTAATTCAGTACACTTCGAGACATTGAACTGTAATGTGGCATGCTGGGGTAAGTTTTCACTAAGAGTAACGTTGGATTGGTTTCAGTCGTGTCCTATTGCACCTTTTGGAGCTTTAGAGTAATTTGGAGTGTGTCGTCGGGTATTTCCGTTTTTACGAACATTAGCGAAGTCAACCAATTCGAATGCTATCCACCATTCGCTTCTCCTCCATTTATTTCTATTATCATCATTAGGCTTCAGGTGAGTGAAAGGAGGGATACACACGGTTGTTTGCTGGAAAAAACCTAACCACACAGTTCAACATGTAAATACGCTCCTTTAAAAATAAATACACTTCATAAAAATAAAATACGCTCCTTAAAGAGTGTGCCAAACGGGGAGAAATGTTTTTTGACATGTACAAGTTGAAACTAAAAATAATAGAACACCCGTAAAAAATTGTATATTAAGAGGAATGTTTACCATGAAAGTAGTTCTTGTTATCTGAATAGCCTAATTTTATATTATAAATTTCCTCCATCTCGTGTCCTTCAACCTTGCATTGAATTTGGTGTCACGAAATCTTGAAAGATCGAATTAAAATTTGCTTAACGTTATAATTTTTATGAAGGATTTCAATTCAGGTGTCCGCGGCAATTTAAATTCATCGTCAATGTAGCTGCTAAAATTAATACAGTGAAACAGAATATGAACTCGCCTCGAGTTTACAACTGTTAATCTATGCGGTGTTTTGGGAAGGCGCTCCTTATTTTTAAATCAAATTGCGGGATTCCATTTTGTTAATATGAATCGGCATAACAGATTTTTGTGATCACCATCAGTTGCAAATTTTCTGTTTGTTTTGTCAATGAAAGCAAAATATAGAAATTGAGAACTATTCGATAAAATGGCGAGGTCGATCATTCAGACGGGGTAATGTCTGAAGGGCGAAATCATCCGAGTTTCGACGTGTGCCAGTTCTGTTCATTGACCGATAACATGAAAGAAACGTCGCGGCTGTTGAGCTAACTTTTTACCTAACGTAAATTTAAAACCAGCCAGTGTTATTCATAAAACTCACCATTCAATTTTCATTATTTTTTCAATTTTTGTCTCCAAAAAATAGCATATGACCCCTCATTGAAACGATCTCGTTGAGCTCGTTCCAAAGAGGGGCCACAAGCTATGTTTTTGATGCAAACAATGAAAAATATAGTAATTCAAGAATTTCGTTTGCAAGTGTCGTCTGCCTTTCGTGTTAAGTAAAGGGTTAAACACCATGTTATCACGTGCGACGTCGGGTAGTTTGGGTAGAATCCAATGAATATACTACGCACAAAAATTTGAACCGCCCCCAAATTTTTGATGTAAATGTAAAAAATGAAACAATAATAAAATGTAGTAATCTGCCAGGTGAAAGCTAATCCATTCAAATGAATATTCTTCATGGACAAATTCATTGACGCGGAAATGGAGTATAGCGTCTATCGGAAAGTGAGTTGTCGTTCTTGGACTAACTACTGACGGTTGGTATTTGCGGTATTGTAAACGTTATGACTCGAATTGATAGCGCAAAGTCATATTTCGCCTTGGGGTGAACATAACGGAATACCTTGAGTCCACCGAAGTCAACTCACCCCAATCGGGAATGGGTAGATGGAGTGGAGTTCCGAGGTGTTCTTCCCCAGGACAAATGTGCTTGGCAATCAATATGACATCACAATCAACATCGGCTCGTTCACTACACATCACACAAATCAACAACATGACAGTTGAAACCTTTGTCGTTGTACATGTAATTATGACGCACAATTACGCTGTAGACTTTTTCCATAAATATAATCGCAGTTTTGACAACGTTATTTAATTGTATCACAACGTACACAAACGAATCAGGTGGAGATAACCTATTTATCGATAGAGCCTATATCACCCGTCATGTGCACGAGATGTCGGTATTCAAAACGCGCATTTTTGCTCGTCAGAACCGGGTGTGTCCACCTCTGATCTGCAAACACGTCCGCCACCTCTACCTCATATTGTGAATCGGAGTACGAACTTAATCCTGATCAACTTAATCCCCTCCTGGACAAGAACATGGTATAAAATTCATGCGCGAATCAGAATAGATTCTCGCTAATAATTCCCGCACAGACAACAATGAGAATCAACTTTGATTCCAGCAAAATGTTCATTTGATTCTTGTCATAGATTTTCTAGTTGTCCTTAAAGGACTGGAGAATTCTCCTCATCTTTTTGGTTCCTCATAGTAATACAACACTCTGCCTTCCTTAGAGACCACCAAAATCCTGTTTGGTAGGGGTGGGGGGGGGGGGGGGGCAGTATTCCACATGTACATGAAGACAAGAAACAACTGCGGGACTGGGCCCTTAAATGTTTAGACTCTAACCAATATATAAATATGAGGTTTGATTTTAACCCTTTACCCAATGTAACGGCCAAAACCGGCCAGCGCTATTCTCAAAAATCGCCAATTAATTTTCACTATTTTTTCATTTTTTGTCTCAAAAACATAGGTTATGACCCCTCGTTGGAACGAGCTCGTCGAGCTCGTTCCAACGAGGGGTCATAACCTATGTTTTTGAGACAAAAAATGAAAAAAATTAGTTATTCAAGAATTTTTTTTGCAAGTGTCGTCTGCTTTTCACGTTAGGTAAAGGGTTAACTATACAAAATGTAATGGTTACTGGTTACACTCAGAAGGGTGTAAGAGTAATTCTCACGTTCTCGTTTATTTAAAAACAGAAAACTGATTCTCGTGAAGGGGGCACTGGCGAAGCGAGACCGGTTCTCCTTAGATCACAGAAGTTAAGCAACGTCAAGCCCAGTTAATCCTTGGATGGATGACCACTCAGCGATTGATTCGAGTGCTTCCCGTAATAGTAGCTGGTGTGCGATCAGCGAAGTTTGAGTGTGTGACTCTGCGACGTTGAATCACGTACCAGCTGTGAACGTTGGGAATGTTCACCAGTACTACGCAATCCTCACCGTGCTGCCGAGGTGTAAAATAGGGACCTGTTGAGGCGCGGAGCATTTTTTTCAATAGTTGGAAATTCAGAGGTCAAAAATCAAATAGTTAGAATTCCAATAAATTAACATTGTTCATGAAGAATATTAAAATTCCAACTAATGATGAGAAATTTTGATCTTTTATTTCCAACTGGAAACTTGAGTTTCAAATTTCCTACTCTAAAATTGACATGGCCTCAAAATTTCGACTCTGACATCAATCCGATAAATTTTCTGACCCAGACACATTATAAATGATGCTTTTTCCGTTTCAGGACTAGTGGAAATTTTCAGAAGGGTTCATAACCTTCTACCCAACGATTCATTATTTTAAATATCATTTTTTTAATTTAAAAAAAAAAAAATCAACAAAACCATATCATGTGACCCCTCTTTGGAACGATCTCGACGAGCTCGTTCCAAAGAGGGGTCACATTATATGGTTTTGTTGAAATTTTTCAAAAAATAATATTTTTTCAGCAGCTGTATTTGCATATTACGCGGGCGGATGCGGGCGATTCGTTGGGTAAAGGGTTAAACGATATCACCCAGCGCTGCAGGGCAACCACCTATCGAAACCACTCACAGTTGGAATTTACACCGGTGGCACCCCCCCCCCCCCAGCTGAAACCCTCTAGCCACACCCCTGCCTGCCTGCCTGTGGAACACCGGCAGTATGCTACGTTGAGTTGAGTTGAGACTGTTATGGAATGAACAAAGGTTGTGTACGCCTATGATACAGGGTAGTAATGTAAGTCTGAGAGCACTGTGGTGGATTCTAGACGTTAACATTGCATTTTTAGGCATTCGATAGAATAAAAACCTATTTTCTTGAATTAGGACAGATCAGGGGCGGCAAAAGCTCGATAAAAGGGGAGGGGCACAAATTTACAATCCTAACATGGTTCGACCCCTTGTGAGAAAGGTTACAATCGTATATCGGTAAATGTGCCATGACTCGCTAGTCTCTCGTTTAGATGAAAATGCCACGGTGTGGTCACTGTCCTGTCCGCCCCGAACCTGTCCAGTCCGTTTCTTCTACTTCAACCATCTTCCATTCCGAAGGCTAGCCTTCGGGTTTGAAGATAGTTGAAGTAGAAGAAACGGACCGAATCGGTCGAAAGTGGGATTCTTTGGCTAAATATGGTTTGGATTTGCAAATAATGTTACAGGAATGCCTGTATATTGACACGTTTGCATGTGTTCATTTTGACTCATTGTGTAACGACGAAACATATCTGTGGAAAAAAAGTGGAGGGGCACGTGCGCCCTGTGCACCCTAGCCCCGCCGCCCCTGGGGCAGATTTTACGTCCTGAAGAATGTTAAACCAAAATTCATAACCATCAAAACAGCACACATACCAGCGAGACATTTCCCTAGCAAACGGGATCGTTTATAAGCAGATCATATTCTATCCCGGAGCATTGCATTGATCTGTTTAAAGTGTAATAAAATCGCCTAATAAACAGATTGGACACTGAATTGTACGTTATAATAATGTATGTTTGATAAGCGCTCACAAATGTTTCTTATTCACATAATAAAAGAGAAACAATCTTTTGCTTTGTACAGTCGAATCAGTATGAGATTAGTTCGACTAGGTTGAAAGCTCCGTTGAAAAAATGGGTTTTAAGTTCGCTTTGGAATTTATTGAAGCGTCTCGCAAAACTTTACAACTTCTGGCAGAGAATTCCAGGGAGGAAGCCGCGTATAAACAAATGATCTATCGGCACGTGTAACATGTCTGTTAGAAGCACCTTGAGTTGACATTTGTTACTAGACCTAGTGGCATGAGAGATTGATATATGTTGAATCAGTTCGGCTGAGTAAGATGGTGCTAGGTCATTCAGCCATTTGCAGACCAATGACGATATCTTAAGTTCAGTGCTTTCTGATATGGAAAGAAATTGCAGTTCTTGAAGAGCATCTGATGGAGAATTTGTTTCTCCTAAAATACCTGTTGCTCATCAATTTGTAATTTTCAAAACACTACCCCTGTACTACTCATTGGACATTGTGGCGGTCATTCGAGCACGTAGACAATTATCAAAAGTAATATTTTCTTGTGAAGATATTGGGTTTTACGCCTTTCATATTATAAAACATTCGGCCAATACTCTTCCGAAATAGTTGAGAATGTTTGTGGTGGTTCACAACCCTCTTGTGTAGTATATATAGTCTATCAACATATTTTTTTTAACTTACAACAAGAACGTATTTTCTTCAATACAAGTAAAACAATTTATTACTTTCCAATGTGTGATTTACTGGGATTTCCGGGTTTGATTATAAACGATAACTTCACAAGTGAATTATGCAATCAACAATTGGGTCATGTATCCGTGCGCGCAAACGAAGACGCTTTGTCGTGGGTGTAATGGGGACTTCATTGTTTTTTTGTTTTTTTAACCCTTTACATAACATGAAAAGCAGACACTTGCAAAAAAAATCTTGAATAACTGTTATTTTCATTTTTTGTCTCAAAACCATAGGTTATGACCCCTCATTGGAACGAGCTCAACGAGCTCGTTCCAATGAGGGGTCATAACCTATGTTTTAGAGACAAAAAATGAAAAAATAATGAAAATTATTTGGCGATTTTTGAGAATTGCGCTGGCCGGTTTTGGCCGTTACGTTAGGTAAAGGGTTAAATAATATAATTATCGTTAATAATGAAAAGTAATAAACGGAGTAATCGCTTGATTGGACTTGTTACTTGAAATAATTCATTCGAGGCGAGGGACTATATTGTAAAACACTCGTGCGCATTCGCGCACTCGTGTTTGTACAACGTCCCTCACCTCTCATGAAATATTTCACGTGACCAGTCCAGGCAAGCGATTACTCTCTATATACAAACCTGCATTAAGGATAGCAACCGCACGTGCGATCATTCGATTCAGACAGAGAGCGTTTTTAATCTGTACAATTGCCATCGAGCTATTTCACATGTCGAGGTCAATGTTTTTGATTGATAACAGTGATGTAATAATAAATAAAACACCAGCTCAACGACATGAATGAGACTAGATCATTTTTGGCCACGGTGATATTTTTTCTGCACGCCTACCGTGCATTAAACATGAAAAACAAGAGGGGAAACGCAAAGCGTGTGCCAATGCCCCCGACCCGAAAAAGATTTTCTGAGTCGAATGAGTGGAAAAGCGCCATAACTCCGGAGAACATGTGTGGAAGAAACTCACGCTACACATGTATCGTCCCCCGTGATACTCTATCAGAACACCAAATATCATTCAAATCGGAGTCGACCTGGTCGACCCTCGGCATGGAAAATCAAATTGACAGAGACAGACTCAAGGTGCAGAAAGGACATCAATCAATCAATCACTTTTTTTTTCTCTCTCTCACTCTTTTTATTGCGAAGTTAGATTTTCTAGTATATATATATATATATTTTTTACATTTCTCTCATTTGCGTGTTTCGCCATTATATTGATTTTTTTGTATCATGTTAAGGGAGCGGAGGGTATACTAAGTGGAAAGCACTTGTCCTCCAATCCCAATTTGCAACTTATTTGTTTGGCAAATAAAAATATGTTTAACCCCCCCCCCCCCCCAAAAAAAAAAAGTGGCTGATATACAAGGTAAAATGTTGGGACGAACGGACAGACGGACGGACGGACGTCTCCACTAGATACCCCTTCGACTTTTCAATTCGGGGGCATAATAAAACAGAGAAACACATAGCTGAAACTCTACTTTCAACTTCAACTGTCATTCTGGTAGTAGAACAATGGGTGGAGATTACGTCATGTGTAGCGCAAGAACGCAACACCATGAGGTCACAATCTTCATGTATGAAAAATCAATTCATAGACGCTGAATGATTGTCAAAACAGACGCCGTTAAAACTGTAGCAAATCCCTTCATTATGCGAACAAGTCAAGTAAGGGAGGAATACTGTAAGATAAATTGGTTATTACCACGATGTGGATTTCTCGACCTCGCCTCTGGGTCATATATCGACTCGTCCTAACGGACTCGCCGATATATGCACAGAGGCGAAGTGTCGACTTCAATCCTCATCTTGGAAATCCACATGGTGGAAACAACCTTTATCTATTGACTAAAGTGACTTTTTGGATTTGATTGGTTGATAGATACGTGGTATGAGACCATATTCATTGAAACCCACGATACGTCCGCCCAGCCACTGACAAATTTCTCATACCCAGTGGAAGCTTCGTTCCGAAATCTACAAATTGTCCATACCCCGTAGAAGACGCGTTCATCGAAATCAATTTATTATATTTATACAGAAACCTGTATGGCTCAACAATGGAAGATAAAAGATCTCATGCTGTGTGTGTTCACGCATGAAATAGATTGTACTTCTAAAACGGAAAGTCAATAGATAAATTCGTTACCCCGTGTCTGATCACGTGGTACGGGATTTTACCTACCCGAAGCCAGCCTCATGGGATGCGGCTGGCTTCGGGTAGGTAAAAACCCGTACCACGTGATCAGACACGGGGTAACTAATATTTATCCCACGATTGGAATTAATTAAGTAACTCAGTCGCCTTGACGAGTTGGTTAAAAAAAAATGACAAACAGTACTTTTATTTAGCGTCATTTAATTAGTTGATGTTTAAGGAATCAATATTTACGAGAAATAAATGTTACACTCAAAGACTGACGCACGAAAAACAGGCAGCTTTTATCGCTTTCCACAAAAATAGAAGCATGACATCGTTACGTACACGTGAACGATAAATTCTGTTCATGACGTCATATGTTTTGTGGGGATAAATTCCTTCAATGCTAAACGTATAAGGAGACTTTACTGCCCTTGTTCGGGAAAAAAGTTGATATTTCTCCTAGCTCTGTTATCGATATGGTACATGGTTATTTATGGGGCTAAAGAGTTTGCCCTGAGAAGTGTTTGAAAAGTCAGTTGCAGAATTCTTAACTTTCATTTTGCTTGTTTAAAAGAAATCATCACTTTTACTAATATCTCTGCATGACGGCATGACCCATGATGTATGCTTTTAAAAGCATCGCCGAATAGCTCGTAATATATTTTTGTCGAGTTGAGTTACAGTGTGGGATACAATCAGCCTCTCAACTCAATACCCCAAGAAAGGACGGCAATCCTACATCCTAATCGCAAAGCAGCACATTGTAACTGCACCCCACGCCCCCCGCCCCCCCCCCGTCACACACACACACACACACACACACACACACACACACACACACACACACACACACACACACACACACACACACACACACACACACACACACACACACACACACAACACACACACACACACACACAAGACAATGCTCAAACAAGACAATTTTATATCCTACCAAAGATCCACAAGGACCGTTCTTCATGGACGGATGACTTAACTCCACCCGGGAGGCCAATTGTATCAGATTGTAATTCGGAATCTTATGCGATCTCGGAATTAATTGATTATCATCTTAAACCTATAGCAAATAGACATCCGAGCTATCTAAAAAATACACAGGATTTCCTGTCAAAAATTTCGAAATTGAAAATATCGAAAAATGCAATTCTGGCTACTTTGGATATCGACAGTATGTATACGAACATTGATATTGATAAAGGTGTTAAATCAGTTAAAAATGCATTTGAAAAATATCCGGATGCGAAACGCCCGGATGAACAAATTTTGGATCTTTTAGAGCTGAGCTTAAAAGGTAATGACTTTCAATTCAATGGAGAATATTTTCTACAAATAATGGGTTGTCCTATGGGCAAAAGATTCAGTCCTAATTTTGCAAGCATTTATGTAGCGGAATGGGAGGAAAATGCCTTAAGCAAATGTGCAAAGCATCCTCTCGTATATCTCAGGTATTTAGATGACATTTTTATTATTTGGGAACATTCAAAAGAAGATTTTGATGAATTTTTAGAAATTTTGAACAATCACGATCCAAATATTAAATTGAAAGCTACTATCAGTGAAAATTCTGTTGATTTTCTCGATGTGACCGTGTATAAAGGCAAGCAATTTCAGGCGTCCGGTCATTTAGATTATAAAGTGTATTTTAAACCAACTGATTCACATCAATTGTTGCACACAAAATCATTTCATCCTCAACATACATTTAAAGGTATCATCAAATCACAACTCATTCGTTTCCACCGCAATTCAAGTGATAAGGTAAATTTCAATGAGGCTTGTTCTACTCTATTTGGCGCCCTCAGATCGAGAGGGTACTCGCTGCGCCTCTTGCGTAGCCTGAAATCCCAAACCCTGAAAAAGCTCGAAAGTCCAGCTGAAACTACCGATTTCGAACCACTGAAGATTGAACACAACAGACCGTTGCAGAATGGTAGTGGCGCGGTATTTAATTGCAAAAAGCCTCGTTGTAGACTGCATACTTTTATGCCTGATCAGAAAGAGGAATTTTCCTCCGAACAAACGAAAAATCATTATCAGATCCGTAACCCCCTCCATTGTGATTCACCAAACATTATTTACCTTATCACTTGTAAGCGATGTCGGAAACAGTATGTTGGTCAAAGTCAAAATCCTTTTCGAGAACGTGCTACTAGACACAAACAGGATATAAAACATAATGCTGATGCCCCAGTAGCACAACATTTTAACCTTCCTGGCCATTCTTTGGACGATTTCGAAATCCATCCTATTGAACAACCACCAATTAAAGACACATTAGAAGAAACGGATGAATTTAGAAAAAAACGTGAAGCTTTTTGGATCAATACGCTTCAAACCCTCTGGCCATTTGGTATGAACATATCAGAGGGTGAATGCGAAAGGAGGTCCATCATTCCTTTCACTTTAACGTACAACAGAATGAATATCGAAATAGCAAAAATGTTAAAAGATGAATTCAATTTTACCAATGCTAAATTAAATGAACCTTTGAATCTTCGACCTGTCATCGCCTATAAGAAAAACAAAAGCTTGCGTAACATCCTTGTAAGGACTAAATTAGAGCCCATCAATGAATAACATCAATTATTGCCAGTCAGTTTAACCAGTTCCTAAGCTCATCACTTAGTTTAAAGCAATTTTGTGTAATTTTTTGTCATGTTTGAAACCCATCTGGGTTCAGTAAATGAAAACAATTTTTCGGCGGCATATTAAAAGGAAAAAAACGTTTCAGTATGAAATGTCTGTGCCAGTGCGATTTTTTAACCTCAAACACACACAGGCGAGTGCCAGAGTTCATATATGCCCAAAAACAAAATAGGTTCTAATTTCAATCATGTGTATGTATTTCCTAAATAAAATTATTATTTAATTTATTTATATATTTATTTATTGATTATTTTTATTTTTAATTTTTTATTAATTTTTATTTATTTATTTATTTATTTATTTATTTATTTATTTATTTATTTATTTATTTATTTGGTTGATTCATTTATTTAAATTATTATTTTTAGTTTTATTTTAATTTTTCATACCTTTCACACAATGTAGAGGTTCAGAAGGTAAAACACACAATTTCTACGTGGTGTAAACTATTTTCCGTCATAAACCTCCGTCGGGGAATATTCATTCCAACTGATAACATTCGTGAGGCATCATGATCTTTGGCGTTATTTTTTCATTTATTTCTTTAGTCTCAATATATTTTATCAAACCATTTTTTCATATTATTTTCACATACTTCTGAAGCCAGTAAAGCAAACCGCTCCCGATTGGTTTTACTTAAATCAAAGCCAACCAATAGGGCTTCATGGGGTCAGTAAAGCAAACCACTCACTGACTAATTAAAATTCAATGGAAGCCAATCAATAGGGCTTCATCTAATTTGTTTGGACGACACAAACTGAGTTGTGAAAAACAAATTTGGGACATCTCAGATTGAAAAGAATTAATAAGATGAGTGACATTTGTCAGCTTGTTACCGAGTTAAATTATGTACTGAGCTGTGAAAAACACCCCAGCCCACATATGGATATATACCATGCATTCCCTCCCAAAGTTGGAATCATTTTCCTCAAAGTCTCTTTGAAAAAGCCAAACCAAGCGAAACGCGTCGAGACAGACGGATTATTTTCTACCTTTGCTGAAGACTACAACCAATCCAGGTATCTTCTCTAATAGGTAATATCTAGATTTCATTTTAATTTATTTCATTTCTTCATTTTAATTTCATTTTAAATTCATCTACTTATTCTTCAAATGGCTCAAAAAAGACAGAAGCATCAGGGAAAGAGAGTTGCCCAGTCTGGAAGGGGCCAGGAACAATCGTTCCAGGCCTATTCTAGATTGGTCAAGGCCCTTTTCCAGGTGATTCAGTGTATGCACCATATTGGGCTCCTAGAGCAGCATTTGGCCAACCGGGATTTCCCGAAGCAGTTGGAGAAGAAGGTAGATGAGTTAGGGGGCTTTCTAAAGCCGGCTCTTCCCACCCCACACATTTTTTCTGTTTTTCGACAGATTAGTGTGGGATGGGCCAACCAAACGTTAAATGCTTTAATTGAGCATTATAAGATAAATTTAAACCAGTTGAAGTCTAAGATAACTTTGGCTATGCGACCACCTCCTGGACTCGAAAAGATAGACTTCAACAGCGCTTCGGCGCGTGCCTTGATCTGGGCTCAAAAAAACTTTAAAAACAAGTTGACAGGTAAGACGATTTCGGCCTATGAGTCTTACATTTCGGAACTTCGCCCAGCGTCTGGAGTAAGGAACAATACGGGAGGGAGCAAGCAAACTCCGGCCCGTGTTGTCCCTCTACCCCAACGCGAAAAGCAAAATAAGAAAAGATCAAGGCAAAACACTTCTCCCTCTTCTTTTCCTTCTACTTCTTCTTTCTCTCAGAGTAAGCGCCTCAATTTGCAAACATCTCCGGTCCATATTGTGACTGAAGATGCTCGCAAATTGAGTAACGCTGTCTCGCCTCGTCTTGTTCCTCTACCTCCTACTCCTCCTCAGCCTTTCTTCTCTAGTTCTCCTAGTGCTCTCACTAGAACTCCTCCTCCTCCTTCTGTTTCTTCTCCTGTTTCTGTTTCCTCTCCTGCTTCTGTTTCTTCTCCCCCTTCCCCTGCATCTAGTGTGGTTCAACCAGGTATATCGTACTCAGAGAAAGTCAAATCACCGAGCCGCAACTCGGGCCGCTCATTTGATTCTAAATTCTCCCAGTTTCGGCATAAAAGCGGAGTTAATTTTGACAAAAGGAATTGGCGCCTCCCCGATGTTTGTAAAAACATCCTTATGATTGGAAGTTCAAATTTAGGACGCATTGATCGAAATCCCCATCCGGACATCCAGGTGGAGTGTTACCCCGGCGCCAAATTCAATCATCTGCGCTCTATGTTTAAAGGGCACAGGGGCCAGTCCAGTCCCCAAAAAATATTATTAAATATTGGCGTGAATTCTCGAAACGATATTTCTGATCTCGTAGTTAAGCAGTTGCGGAATATGCTTAGCGATATCAGGGTCAAGTTTAGATCAGCAAAAATTTATTTCGCTGAACTAAACTTTTCGCAAAAACTCCCTCAGGCTGAGAGGAGAACCCTGAGCATCATCAACGAAACCATTCGGAAAGTGAAGGACGTTAACGTTATACCTAAAATTGATGACGCGAAGTTTGATGTTGCTCAGGATTTAATCCATTGGACCACGAGAACCGCCAATATTATGTACGATCACTGGTTGAACCACCTAAATTTAAACTAAGTAAAGGCAAAGGTAACAGCCGCCTAACAGATGTGGGATTAGGAACTAATGTGGTTAACCTGTCTGGCACCAATGACCTAACAACCCAAGAGAAATCTCTTTTAGATCGCGGTTTAACTTTTGTACCAGCACCAAAGCCTAAAACTGATAACCAAACAAATTTACCATCATACAACTGTAATTTTCTTAGGCAAATGAAATTAGCAGACCGCTTTAGAAACTCCAGCGATCGGAAACTTCCTTTTACGGAATCATCTGGTTGGTCACCTCCAGATAGTGAAGTAGATCCCGAAATTATTGAGGCTAGCAAACGATTCATTCAAAAGGTGTTCAGCATGAACATACTCTCCGATAAAGACAATTTAACAGCTGGTGAACGGAGAGCCCTCACGAAACTTCGAAAAAATAAGAAATTAGTAATTAAACCAGCCGACAAAGGTGGGTCGGTAGTTGTTCTATCTCGGGATAATTATATAAAGGAAGCCATGAGACAACTCAGCAATACTAAACATTATAAGAAAATAGATTCACTTATTTGGCCTAGTAATATCGAAAAATTCAATAAGATCTTAAAATTTCTCCTCGACGAAGGTCACATTACCAAAAAACAATTGAAATATTTAACAGCTAAGCTCAGTGCTCAAACAAGACAATTTTATATCCTACCAAAGATCCACAAGGACCGTTCTTCATGGACGGATGACTTAACTCCACCCGGGAGGCCAATTGTATCAGATTGTAATTCGGAATCTTATGCGATCTCGGAATTAATTGATTATCATCTTAAACCTATAGCAAATAGACATCCGAGCTATCTAAAAAATACACAGGATTTCCTGTCAAAAATTTCGAAATTGAAAATATCGAAAAATGCAATTCTGGCTACTTTGGATATCGACAGTATGTATACGAACATTGATATTGATAAAGTTGTCAAATCAGTTAAAAATGCATTTGAAAAATATCCGGATGCGAAACGCCCGGATGAACAAATTTTGGATCTTTTAGAGCTGAGCTTAAAAGGTAATGACTTTCAATTCAATGGAGAATATTTTCTACAAATAATGGGTTGTCCTATGGGCAAAAGATTCAGTCCTAATTTTGCAAGCATTTATGTAGCGGAATGGGAGGAAAATGCCTTAAGCAAATGTGCAAAGCATCCTCTCGTATATCTCAGGTATTTAGATGACATTTTTATTATTTGGGAACATTCAAAAGAAGATTTTGATGAATTTTTAGAAATTTTGAACAATCACGATCCAAATATTAAATTGAAAGCTACTATCAGTGAAAATTCTGTTGATTTTCTCGATGTGACCGTGTATAAAGGCAAGCAATTTCAGGCGTCCGGTCATTTAGATTATAAAGTGTATTTTAAACCAACTGATTCACATCAATTGTTGCACACAAAATCATTTCATCCTCAACATACATTTAAAGGTATCATCAAATCACAACTCATTCGTTTCCACCGCAATTCAAGTGATAAGGTAAATTTCAATGAGGCTTGTTCTACTCTATTTGGCGCCCTCAGATCGAGAGGGTACTCGCTGCGCCTCTTGCGTAGCCTGAAATCCCAAACCCTGAAAAAGCTCGAAAGTCCAGCTGAAACTACCGATTTCGAACCACTGAAGATTGAACACAACAGACCGTTGCAGAATGGTAGTGGCGCGGTATTTAATTGCAAAAAGCCTCGTTGTAGACTGCATACTTTTATGCCTGATCAGAAAGAGGAATTTTCCTCCGAACAAACGAAAAATCATTATCAGATCCGTAACCCCCTCCATTGTGATTCACCAAACATTATTTACCTTATCACTTGTAAGCGATGTCGGAAACAGTATGTTGGTCAAAGTCAAAATCCTTTTCGAGAACGTGCTACTAGACACAAACAGGATATAAAACATAATGCTGATGCCCCAGTAGCACAACATTTTAACCTTCCTGGCCATTCTTTGGACGATTTCGAAATCCATCCTATTGAACAACCACCAATTAAAGACACATTAGAAGAAACGGATGAATTTAGAAAAAAACGTGAAGCTTTTTGGATCAATACGCTTCAAACCCTCTGGCCATTTGGTATGAACATATCAGAGGGTGAATGCGAAAGGAGGTCCATCATTCCTTTCACTTTAACGTACAACAGAATGAATATCGAAATAGCAAAAATGTTAAAAGATGAATTCAATTTTACCAATGCTAAATTAAATGAACCTTTGAATCTTCGACCTGTCATCGCCTATAAGAAAAACAAAAGCTTGCGTAACATCCTTGTAAGGACTAAATTAGAGCCCATCAATGAATAACATCAATTATTGCCAGTCAGTTTAACCAGTTCCTAAGCTCATCACTTAGTTTAAAGCAATTTTGTGTAATTTTTTGTCATGTTTGAAACCCATCTGGGTTCAGTAAATGAAAACAATTTTTCGGCGGCATATTAAAAGGAAAAAAACGTTTCAGTATGAAATGTCTGTGCCAGTGCGATTTTTTAACCTCAAACACACACACACACACACACACACACACACACACACACACACACACACACACACACACACACACACACACACACACACACACACACACAGTCTTGTCTTCCCTACATACCGAGGTACCCCATTGTTTGTCCTTTGTGTTTACTAACGGTTTCTACCTCGTTTTGCCGGTACAGTTCTGGGAAAACAACCGAGGTAAAGGGTTCCTTTTGTCTTTTGTACCTCGGTAAGGCGAAACACGCAAACTCTTTTGTCTAGTTACCTCGTCAAGTTGGTAAGACAAACCCACACACACACACACACACACACACACACACACACACACACACACACACACACACACACACACACACACACACACACACACACACACACAGTCTTGTCTTCCCTACATACCGAGGTACCCCATTGTTTGTCCTTTGTGTGGACTAACGGTTTCAACCTCGTTTTGCCGGTACAGTTCTGGGAAAACAACCGAGGTAAAGGGTTTCTTTTGTCTTTTGTACCTCGGTAAGGCGAAACACGCAAACTCTTTTGTCTAGTTACCTCGTCAAGTTGGTAAGACAAACCCACACACACACACACACACAGAGTCTTGTTTTCCCTACATACCGAGGTACCCCATTGTCTGTCCTTTGTGTGGACTAACGGTTTCAACCTCGTTTTGCCGGTACAGTTCTGGGAAAACAACCGAGGTAAAGGGTTTCTTTTGTCTTTTGTACCTCGGTAAGGCGAAACACGCAAACTCTTTTGTCTAGTTACCTCGTCAAGTTGGTAAGACAAACGCACACACACACACACACACACACACACACACCAAGATTGGTACTATTTAGCCCTTTCCCCAGTACGACTCGAGGGCGACACTTCCAACAAAAATGAAATCTTTAATAACTAAAAAAATGAATTTTGCGCCAAAAACATAGCTTATCATCCCTCATTGAAACCAGTTTATCAAGCTTGTTTCAATAGAGGTCAGAAGATAGGCTATGTTTCGAGGGCAAATATTGCAAAGAAACTATTAAAATTTTAAAGGTTTTTTTGTGGTTTGCTTTCGTACGATACCGCCGCTTCGTTGGGTAAAGATTTAAGAATATTCGATCATTATGAACCATTTCCAGATAGACGTTAGAACATGCCCCCACCCTTCATAATTATACAACTGAAACTCCTGACCAGAACCAGCATAGAAGTAAGTGGATGGAGAGTTCTGTCAAAGCATGACACATGTAGTACCGCGTTCTTGAGCCATCAGTCCAATTGGACGCTGTTATGGACTGGAAACAGTCTATCCCGGAAATAGTTCACCACCTATGTTCAGATTCAATCTGGTGGGATATTTCAGTTGGTCGGAAAAGCGAACCTACGGTTCGCTTTTCCGACCAACCAAAATATTCCATACGATTGAATGTGAAACTATTCGATAAACGTTCATTTTCTTTCAACACAAAATCCAGACTTGATTTGATTGAACGGTTTGTGACATTTTCCATTATCATTTACAGCAGCTGTACTTTTAGGATTCAGCTGAGTGTGTTAATATCCTGAGTTTTTCAAAGTGTATTAAATACTTATTGATTGGAATATCTCTAAGTAGAGCACGAAAGATAATCTGTATATCTTTGTGAGTAAAGGGGCGCCACGTTGCATCACCGGTCGCCGGCGCGCAAACACCACGAAAAGTGGGGAAACAAATAGCCCATTTATTCATTTATTTATTTACTGGAGTTTAACGACACTTTCGACAGCTAGGGTCACCTCGTGTCGGACAGTTTTACGAGTGGGGCAAGCCAGAGCAGCCGAAAGAACCACCGAGCAACGGATAGCAATTGTCAGACTCCCCAACGTACTAACACCGCACAAGCAGGGTTATCATTTGGCTGAAGACAGGTGCAGAATCGACGTGCATTACGCCTTAGTACAGAGCTCCACCGTACCCCCATGTAGACAATTGGGATTAAGTGCCTTGCCCATAGACACAACGCAGTTACCTCTACGGGGATGGACCCGTAGATCTCTTGGTTTGAAGTTCAATACCGTAACCATTGAGCCACTGCGCTCTCATAATAACCCATAACAGCGTCGTATTCTGAACAGATTTTTTTTGGCCCGAAGGCTTGATGTTGCACCTGTGAAATAGCTATCGTCAATCCCTAGTAATATTGTTTGGCCTTGTACCTTATTATTACCACTTTAAGGGCGTTATCTAGTAAATTAACAAAGTTTAATATACCAATAACATGATTTTGGAGGGCGTTACAGTTTATTAACGGCCCGACAGGAATGATAAACAGGCAGAGGGTTCCATTAACAGCCCGAGACGAAGACGGGGGCTGTTAACTGCCCGATAGTTGTTAATCATTCCTGGAGGGCCGTTTATAAACAGGGACGCCCAACAAAATCTTGTTATTACTATTATTACCACTTCGAAAATGGTTAAATCCAAATATTCTTCATCGAGTTCACTTGATGGTGACATCCCTAGTTTTCACAATGACATTTAACAAAACACATGTGTCATCTGTTTCTAGATAAACAAAACGTCACGTGGTCAGTCACATGATAGCGTAAGGTAAATATTTTTGTTTGCCGCCAAAATATGACACGAAAAATTGGACTTCTCCCGAAATCTAACAAAAACCTACCGTAATGAATTAATTGCACTCGTCTTGACAATTCGAATGCTTCATCGCCGAAGTAATGGGGAAATCACACAAATTCCACGTGCTTTTTTAACATTCATTGCATTTAAGCGAGTTACATCATCTTGGAACCAGTGGCGCGTTTGGCATGACGGATTACATAAACTGTAACCTGAGCCGGGCTGTTAACGAAACATTTAGCCGGAAGCGGGCTGTTGACCACGTTAACACATAACTTCCGGGTTGAGTCTATGCATTATGCACTTTTACCGTAAAGGTAAAATTGTGTTAATTTACTAGAGAACGCACGCTAAAGCGGTAATAATAAGGCATGACAAGAACGTGACGCTCAACTTCAAAAAGTTACTTGTCGTGTCGGGCCGTTAATGGGCAAAAACTCTCATTAACAGCCCGACACGTCACGTAATTTTTGTTCCTTGCTGTCGTACAATAGGAAATGGGAATGGTTTCAACTTGTAAACAAGCTGATTTTTTAAAAATTATTAAATATGTAAAATGTCCAGCAAAGCTAGCCCCATAAGAATAAGCAGCTGTATGTAGTAAGTAAGTTTGTATATATTTTAAGCCTTTATTCCTGATTTAAAAGCGATAAATATCGGGTTTGTTTTTAAATTTTCTAACTTCGTTGAAATTGAAAGCGTACCGGTGCCAATCGCGTGATAACAATGTGACACCAGTTTGACAACAGACGATACTATCATCTCTCCCATGAGTTCCAATGTGTTCTATGTGCCTACTGGCACATAGTACTATTGGTACTCAGGAGACGATCTGTCGAAATTGAAAACTTTAAAAATGTCATTTAAGGTGCAGGGTCAAAACTTTCTCAGAATCCCAGTGGTAATAATAGTAATAACATGACTTTGTCGAGCCTTGTGGTTTATTAACGGCCCACCAGGTGCGAATAACAGCCCTTCAGCTTATTAACGGCCCTCGACTTCGTCTAGGGCCTTTTTAACCTGTCGCACAGTTATTCACACTTGTTGCGCCGTTAATAAACCACAATGCCCTCCAAAGCCATGTTATTGTTATATTCACACTTTTCCCTCTTTCTGCTTATTCATGTTAGACTGTATTATAATAATTACCCGCGGCTATAAAAGGGTTGAAAAGGAAGGATACTCAAGTATTTACCACTTGTCCTCCAATCCTTTCTGTAAGTACGCCTCGTTGCGAATAAAATATGTTTAAATTAAACTGAAGAATGCACTGAGTCGATAAAAAATAACATCTTCCTCATCAAACCAATCGATAAATTTTATTTTGCCATAGATTCTTGTTCGATTGTCATATGTTCTGCGAAGGACGGAGTCAGCATCTTGTCTCTCTCTTCTTTTGATTTCAAATGTATGTCACAAGATAGTCCGCGGAGTTCACCATTAAGTTAGCATACTTTAGCACTTATCGGATCAATTGAAAACTCGTTTGATCATCTGCAAGACCACTCGAGAACGAATACTATTTTAGCCGATATCTGGATTAATTACTTGGAAATATAGAGAATTTGGGTGTTGCGGCAGTTTATGAATGATTATTTATTTAGCCTCCAAATGCAGAGGCGGCGGAAGTGTGGGGGGTGGGGGTCACAACAAAAAGTGGGGGGTCACACCTTTCTGTGTACCACTAGGGTGTAGGATGGAAAATAATTTTTCTTCGGGTGAGGGGTAGGGTGATGGTAATGGTGGTGGGCCGGTTTATTCATGCATAATATATAAATTTATATACGCTACCCCTCACCCTTGTCCCCACCCTATTTAAGACACTAACCTTAGCGACCTCAACCTTATTGTCATTATTTTACGATAGTGGATATTGTCTGTCAATGTTGAATCGTGTGGCATCAACTGTCGTCGTGTGGCATCGGCTCTCTTCTAGTGGATATTGTCTGTCAATGTTGAATCGTGTGGCATCAACTGTCTTCGTGTGGCATCGGCTCTCTTCTGGTGTTACCAAAGATTAGGGAAGTGGTAGTGGATTTAATTTTTTCGTTTTTGATTTAAGAGTAACGTTCGTCTTCATATATTTCACATTTTGGTACACACTACAACCTATATGGCGTTCGCCCAATTCGCATACTTTGAATTGAATTGAGCTAGTTCTTTGCCATTGAATACAAGTTTACATTTTGCAAAATCACAGGGGAAAATGAGAATTAGAAAAGAAATACGGTATGAATCGAATGAGAACTGATGAGAAAGAAATTTGTAGTGGCCATAGGGGTTGTGTACGTTTAGTAGGAAAAGGCCGTTCGGGTACCTATAATTGGTGAAAAAAGTGTGGGGGCACGCCCCCTCCCCCCAACCCTACCCTCCCACCCCTCGGGTTCGCCGCCCCTGTCCAAATGGCTTATTCCCGACTTGTCAGCGACAATTACGAAACGTGCATGTATCAAACGAATCGTCGGATATTGAAAAAAAGCATGTGCAATTCAATATACTACGAAACTGAAGTACACTGTTACTTAAAGAGCATTCCATAAATTATTATTCATTTTTGCATAGATCTTAGTAACCCAACCCCTTATTGCTGAATAACATCTCGACATTTTTTATGGGAATAGTATGTGAATTGGTTTTGGGGCCTGTTCTTCCGGAGTCCGGGGTCGGAGTCCAGGGCCGGAGTCCGGGGCCGGACTCCGGCCCTGGACTCCGAACCCGGGCTCCGGAAGAACAGGCCCCAAAACCAATTCACATACTACTTATGGGATTCATAGAAAATGAGACTTTATGATATTCAAGTTTCAATTCGCTGAAATATATCAGTTGGTCAAAAAGCGAACCACAGCTTCGCATTTTCGACCAACTGAAACATTTCAGGCTATTCAGTCTAAAAGGCGATGATTTAAAGTCTAGACTGTTCCAGGCCATAGCAGCGTCGACCATATTCCTTAAAGAATTAGACTATGGCTTGAGAGCTTTGAATAGTGGGTTTTGACAAGCACAATGTACAGTACGTGGAGAGCGGATTGTAACAAAATCACCCGCGGAGTGGATGTATCCCCCAATGTATCACTTTCAAATACTGTACATATGGGGAAAACACACTAGCAATGTTTCAGCCAATGGACCTCCGGGTCCATTGGCTGGAACTTTGCTTGTGATTGTTTTGCCTTGCAACAAATACGCAATTATTACTTGGGTGGAATCTCCACTCTGCGGGTGATTTAGTGGTAATACACCCTCCACGTACTGGAAATATCATAAAATAGTTTTTAACACATCTTCCATAGGTGCGAAACGAATGGTGGTGGGTAACTCCCACTCATACTCCATTTGGTACACTTATTTATTTATTTATTTATTTATTTATTTATTTATTTATTTATTTATTTATTTATTTATTTATTGGGGTTTAACGTTGCGCAGGTAGAGATGCAAGATGCAAGCCGAGAGGTCCTCGGTTCCTCGGTTCGAATCCCACCTGTGGCAACCGCTTTGCGTCCTTGGGCAAGATACTTCACCCCCATTGCCCACGTGGGGGCACGGTGGAGCTGGGTACCAAGGCGTACTGTACGTCGATGGTGCACTTGTCTTCAACCAATGCTAACTCTGCTTGTGTGGAGTTAGTACGTAAGGAAGTCTGACAGTTGTTCGCCGTTGCTCAGTGGTTCTCTCCGGGTACTTCGGCTTCCTTCACCCGGAAAACTGTCCGACACGGCGTGACCCTGGCTGTCGAAAGTGTCGATAAACCCCTATAAGTAAATAATAAATAAATAAATGGGGTTTAATGACACTTTCGATAGTCAGGGTCACCTCGTGTCGGAGCTGGTAATCATATAATTTCTTACAAAACAAGTTTGATTATACTTAGACTTATGTTGCACACAGTGTCGGTCAAAAAATGGACGACTGTGGAACCCAATTCGGGAAAGTGGGGGCCTTGCATGACCAATTTGGAGGACAGTACCCGTTAATTAAATAAAAGGTTGCTACTACTTAATCCTTTACCTCACACGAAAGGCAGACGACACTTGCAAACAAAATTCTTTTATAAAGAATTTTTTCCAGTTTGCATCAAAAACAAAGCTTATGACCCCTCATTGGAACGAGCTCATCGAGCTCGTTCCAATGAGGGGTCATAAGCTATGTTTTTGAGACAAAAAATTAAAAAAATAATGAAATTGTAATGGTGATTTTTGCGAATAACGCTGTCCGGTTTTGGTCGTTACGTTGGGGAAAGGGTTAATATATATTTTGTGTATCTACAAACAAATTTCCAGGAAATCTCGATTTTTTTTTGTCTAGTGGAATTATAGTTAGTCGAAATATTTAACTTCCACAATATTCAGCCCGCTCTTATAGAATTTCCTTCCATATTTGCCTTTTCGTGACAACTTTAGAAGTCAGCTCGCTCTTATAGAGGTTCGTTTCCTGTTTGCAGTTTCGTGACAACTTTGTTTAAACAAGACAGCAGATTCAGCATGGGTCGTATTTTCAAATTTTTTCATGTATCCCGAGTGTTTAGATGGTCATGAAATCTGGCCGAGGAAACTAATCGCTGATGGTGCAGCATAAACAAATCCCACGGTAAAGCGTGAAATTGTCTGTTAAAACATCCTGTGACTGATCCCAAGACTGTGTAGCTGTCAGAAAATAATTTTCAGTCACACCTTTGCAATTTAATATATATTTAATATTTAATTCAAACAAAAAGGCAGGGTGAATGGACCAAGTGAAGGAGTTAACAGAGAACTATTCAATGGAGGTCTCGGACTAAGAAGTGAGCACAACCCAGGGTACAAACATCGCCAGAGAAAGAGTCGTGGCGGATTGTAACCCGAATTGGCGAGATGGGGTCAAAGAAAGAAGATCTTTGGGTGGCCTGCGTGATAAAGAGAAGCCAGGTTTTGAAGATTACCTTGATGGCACCTTTGGTGGGTCATTGTTGTTCAAGATGAGGCCGCAGTAGCTTATGGGGAAAACTGGGAAAAACTATGAAATGAGTGTCAAATGTCAATTAAATATGGGCATAGTGGAGCCCCTGTAACACTATCTATTAGAATGTCAATAAATACCATTCTAATAGAATAAGATTCACCAGGATTATGATGGGGAAGTGGGATGGTAGAACGAAGAACATGTGGCTGGTGCGTGACACAACGGAGAGGGTTAGTATGCTTATCGAAGAGATTGGAAAGAATAGAGTACGGGATGTCATAAAGCAGTTCGCCCCAGAGCGTTGGAAGGAGAGAAGAGGGGTGAGAATAAGGAGGCATTTGTGAGAACTAGGCTAATCAAGGCCTTCTCACCTAAAAACCGCGACAAATCAGCAGTCGGTCAAAGTGTTATTATTATTATACATGTGCAGACATGTGTATTATGTACGAAAACACTCTGATGTCATCAAACGTCATTCATGGGTACGTGCAGCTATATCAAACAATTTTGTTGTCCATTTCTGAAAAATACTGATTTGCTTATCGGTAAGAGCGCACAAACGTTCTGTATATGCCAGAGGTACATACCACGAAAATTACGAAATTAAATTCCAACGCCGGCAAGACAGGGGTATGAATTCTGCAATGTATTCGCATAACTTTTCGACGGGAATTTCGTGCAACTCTCTCCACTCATAATGGCGCTCACACAAAAAATCATATAAAAGAGTCAGTGTCCTTTGGTTTCTGCTAATATTTCCGAAACGTGACACCGTGTTGTTTGTTTACAGAAGAACGTGCGATGGTTGAATAGTCCTGCACTCACTAAATATGCAAATAAGCCAGTCACGTGGGTCATGTGGGATAGATATCTTTCTCACATGACCTTCCTCACACGAATTAATTCTGCCTTTTTCTTTTAGCAGGTGCACAGAGATGCATCATGATCCAAAGATACATCCAACTGTAATCCAGAAAAATCCAGAAAAATGAACCAACTCCAGTTTCCATCAACCTCCTGAGGCAGACTATACTTGCCAATGATGGCCTATCACCGCATCATGATTAACCTTCGAACTGGCAGACTTTACGTGCCCGAAAATAACACCACAACACCCTCGGGGAGAGGTAGCACCTTTGTGAGAGGACCCTCCTCTCGCTCTGGTCCTCACCCTAGGGTTCAGTCAACGATCGACGACCAACGACCAACACAAAGACAACCCAACACGCATCTTGACCATCTAGCCCGGGACATCTGCTGAGTACTCGATCCTTTTCCTCCTTCAACACGCCTAGACATGTGGCCACAAGCTCTCTAATAGTCACAGAGGGTCGAAAGGGGCTTGCCCCACAACGCCCATGCGCGCCTTTGGCGTGCGAAACTATTTCTTCTTCTCACACGAAACATGGGGTGGGGGGGGGGGGGGGAGAAATGTTGCTAACTTGATTTCGCCGACTTTTTGATAACACTAACATTAGAAACGAAATCTCTTCACAGCTGTAGCTTTATGATTACGCCGCGTAGTTCCACTAATTGTGTTAATATCTGGATGGTTTAAAGGTGAATTAAATACTTATTGGTTGGAACATATACAACTGGAGTACGGGAGAATATCTGTATATATTTGTACGTGCTCCCCCACCCCCCCCCCCCCACCCACCCACACACACTTTTTTCACCAATTATAGGTACCGGAACGGCATTTTTCGACATAACGTACACACACCCTATGACCACTACACATCACCAAAACATATATGACCACACTGATTTTCCAGATTCAAGATTTTACTGAATAAAATTAGAAAGCTCCAAATGGACTTTGCGAATATTCGCATTCAACATTGCAAATATTCGCATCGAACATTGCAAATATTCGCATTCAACTACGAATATTCGCAAAGCACTGCGAATATTCGCAATGCACTGCGAATATTCGCAATGTTGAATGCAAATATTCGAAATGAATTGCGACTATTCGCAATGCTAAATGCGAATATTCGCAAAGCTGAATGCGAATATTCGTAATGCTCCCACTACACATGTTGGCACCAGTGGGTTGAATGCGAATATTCGCAATGTTGAATGCGAATATTCGCAATGTGAATGCGAATATTCGTAATGTGGATGCGAATATTCGCAATGTGAATGCAAATATTCGAAATGCTCCCACTACACATGTTGACTCCAATGGGCTTCCGTATAAAATACTACAAATACGTGTAGTGCCAGCGCGGTTTTTTTAAACAATAGGGAGCAGTCATCTCAGACGTGGGGACTTTTACAAGATACACGTTCGACTGGATGATGCGATGATGTGAAAACATATCCTTGGTCATCCATATACTTCAGGTTTGTTTACTTTTTATCACGTTGATGAACACTTTCAGCATAAGTATAAAATCAAGTTTACTAAAGTATTTATAGTTACGGTTACAATACACTATATGGAGGCAAAAACGCCCCCTAAGGGATTTCACCTCAACATTTAATAGAGCAAAATCTGAAGAAGATCAGCTGGTTGGGCATTATTTATTGAATTTGGAACCTTGAATAAAAATGTCACAGTGTCTATATTGGAAAACAAACCTTAAAATATTTTCAATGGCTGTACTTTCAAAATTGTGAGAATTGAAAAATACGGTGAGGGGGGCAAGTAGAATATGGCTTTTCAGTTGAGTGTGAAACAGGATGGGAGTTGGGGAATCGCCAAATTTGAACACAAAAAACACACGGCAACATATATTTTTTTCCTGTTCAGTTTTTTAATGAAATGATATATTAAGTGGATATATGACTGTTTTCCCTCCAGGACTGAAAGGTGAGGTCACCAGAGGGTGAATTTGATGATGCTGTCCCATACAGTGGGCCAATTTATCCTCTGGGTACCTCTTTCTGTTTAGTTTTGAGACCCTTATTCAGACTGAGGTTCACAGAGGGTAAATTTAGTGATGCTTCCCTGCAGTTCTGGGGACCTCATTTTGCAGATGACAGTCTGTTAATTTTCTGGCTTGTTTCCCACAAATGAGCCTTATGAGCTTAGGTCACAGGAAATGTTAACACTGTCGCCAATGCAAATCATTTAGTGTATTGTAACTCAACTCACGTTGCCAACCTTAGAGGATTCGTTTTGGTATCTGAGATTTATTATATCGAAGAGAGAAAACTGGTTTACTACAATCATTAATGACTCTCTCTTATCTCTCTAAGTAAGTAGATATAAAACTAAAAGGAAACCTAATTTGGTTTTCACACAAGTTGAAAAATAATGTATTCGAAGCTCAATAAATGAACTATTTCTCGACATCAGTTTGAAAATATCGGTTCAACTATCAGACAGAATGTCTATTCAAATCTTGAACATATCAATAAATGTCCACGGAGCTGGAAGTACATCATTTTTATCACTTCCTGGAAATTCAAGCACTCTCATAGTCGTAATACATTTTCTTCTACTGCGATGTTCTGTTCCTGTTTTAACAGAGTCAACTAATTACATTTTGTTTGACAGAACTCAATGAGCTCTGCCAAACAAATTTATTATTATTTATTTATTTATTGGTGTTTAAGGTCACATACTTATGCACAATGGCTAATCGTGACCGTGACAGTTTTACGAGTGGAGGAAGCCGGAGTACCCGGAGAGAACCACCGAGCAACGACGACCAGCTGTCAGCTCTCCAACATCGTAACTCTGAACTCTGCACCGCAGCACAGGCAGGGTTAGATTGGTTGAAGACATGCGCACCATCGACGTGCAGTACGCCTCAGTACACAGCATCATCGTGCCCCCATGTAGGCAATCGGGGTGAAGTGTCTTGCCCAAGGACAAAACGCGGTTGCCGCAGGTGGGATTCGAACCGAGGACCTCTCGGCTTGCAGCCTGCACCTCTACCAACTGAGCCACCGCGCCCCCTTGCCAAACAAATTGATTCAGTGATTGAAAAAAATTGTGGAAAAGCTTTTTTCCTGAAAAATTGTATTTTTGGCATCAGAGTTCAGGAAGATAAGCTTTTGTAGTGGTTTTGGGCGATATTCTTTAACCCTTTACCCAACGAATCGGCCACATCCGCCCGCGTAATATGCAAATTCAGCAGCTGAAAAAATACTTTTTTTAAAAAAAATTCAACAAAACCATATCATGTGACCCCCCTTTGAAACGGGCTCGTCGAGCTCGTCCCAATGAGGGGTCACTTGATATGGTTTTGTTGAAATGTTTTGAAAAATGTTAAAAAATGATATTTAAAATAATAAATTTTGATATCGTCTGCGTTGGGTAAAGGGTTAAATACATCGCCCCTTTAGTGCATCAATACGCCATCTGCATTGCAGATGGCGCCTTGAAGCATTCTGGGGACGACACGTGATGATACTGATATTGGAAGTATCAAAGCGCACTCCATGTTTTACTGCAATCAAGAGGACGCAATTATTTATTTATTTATTTATTTATTTATTTATTTATTTATTTATTTATTTATTTATTTATTGGGAATTGACGACACCTTCGACAGTCATGGTCACCTCTTGTCGGGCAGAGGTACGGGTGGAGGAAGCCGGAGTACTCGGAGAGAACCACCGAGCAACTGCCAGACTCCCTAACGTTCTAACTCCCCAGAAGCAGGGTTAGCATTGGTTGAAAACAAGTGAACCATCAACGTGCAGTACACCTTAGAACACACCGCTACCGAGTCCCCACTTGGGAAATCGGGATTAAGTACCTTGCCCAAGGACATAACGTAATTACCCCCGGCGGGGATCGAACCGTGGACTTTTAGGTTTGAAGTCCTATTCCGTAACCACTGGGTAAGTGTTTGCGCATTGGACTTATGAGCGACATGTTGTTGGTTCAGTTTTGTTAAATTAATTTTGGACATCAAAGTTAGTTGACATAATAATAATAATAATAATAATAATAATAATAATAATAAGGAAATTTTATAAAGCGTAAAATCACAAAGTGCTCTTAAACGCTGTACAGTTAAATAAACAATGAGCTCGTGACTATCAAGGCAATATACAGACTGAGAAAGGTGTGAAGGCCAGCAGGTTACATACTGTCAAAAGCCTTTCTGAAAAGATGTGATTTTAATTTTTTTTTGAATTGGTTGAGATCTTTCGATCCCTGAACCGGAACTGGTAAATTAATCCAAAGTGCAGGTTCAGCGAAAGAGAAAGCTCTGTTATTTACAAAAGTGGACCCAGAGAAGGGCATCTGAAGCTTGACTTGTGAGGAGGAGCGCAAGTTCCTTTCAGGTTTTTTAATTGCCAGCAGGTCTTGTAAGTACTTAGGCGCCGAGCCATGAATGCACTTAAATACCAAAACCAAAATTTTGAAAATAATCCGCTGTCGCACAGGGAGCCAGTGTAATTTTTTTTAGTAGTGGTGTTATATGATCATAGCGTTTAGAGTCTGTGATGATACGTGCAGCTGTATTTTGAATATTCTGTAGTTTTGAAATATATGACTGTGGCAACCCAATAAGAAGTGAGTTGGAAAAATCCAAGTGGGATGAAATAAAAGCATGAACTACAGTTTCCACTGACTTAGTGGAGAGGTAATGACGAAGATAGCTCAGGTTCCTAATTTGCATGAAACATCGCTTGCAAATAGTATTGACATTTTCCTCCATTGATAGATGAGAGTCAAATATCAAACCAATGTTACGAGCACTGTTTGATACATTTTGTGTGGAATTTCCGATAACAAGTGACTTGATCTGCAAATTTGATGGACTCTTTGAACGCGATATGACTAGTACCTCGGTCTTATCGTCATTCATTTTAAGTCTATGACAGGTCATACAGTCCCTAACCTCGTGCACACAGAGTCTTCCATCATCGAAACCGAAGTAATATGGTCAGATCCAATTGAAGGGTCTAGTGACAAATACAACTGAGTGTCATCAGCATACAAATGGTAAGGAACACCGATCTGCCTCAGCAACTTTCCCAATGACGCTGTGTAAAGTGTAAACAATATCGGCCCAAGAACGGAGCCCTGTGGAACTCCACACGTTAATTTATTTATTTATTTGTTGGTGTTTAAGGTCACATATTTCTGCAGGATGGCTAATCATGACCTCGACAGTTTTACAGGTGGAGGAAGCTGGAGTACCCGGAGAGAACCACCGAGCAACGGCGAGCAACTGTCAGCTCCCCAACATACTAACTCCACACAAGCAGGGTTAGCATTGGTTGAAGACAAGTGCACCATCGACGTGCAGTACGCCTCAGTACACAGCGTCACCGTACCCCCACGTGGGCAATGGGGGTGAAGTGTCTTGCCCAATGACACAACGCGATTGCCGCAGGTCGGATTCGAACCGAGGACCTCTCGGCTTGCAGCCTGCCCCTCTACCTACTGAGCCACCGACCCCCCCCCCCCCCCCACCTACACACGTTAATACTTTACTGTCAGAGTTCGTTTTAGAAATGGTAACTTGTTGTTCACGTAACGAGAGATAAGATTGGAACCATGCAAGAACTTTTCCGTTGATTCCAAGCTGTTGTATTGTGGATAAGAGAAGGGAATGATCAACGGTATCGAAGGCAGAGGAAAGATCCAATAAGACCAGAAGGACAGATATACGTTCACCTAATGAGCATATTATATCATTACAGACCCTTAAAAGAGCAGTTTCCGTACTATGATTAGCCCGATAGGCCGATTGATATGGTTCCAATAGGAAATTTGTTGAGTGGTATTGCATAAGTTGTTTGGCAATCACCTTTTCTAAAATTTTGGATATAAAGTAGATTAGAAACAGGACGATAATTTTTCAGGATATCTGGATCAAGACACGGTTTCTTGATTAATGGTGAAACCAGGATTATTTTCAGCTCCGTCGGTACACAACCTTCCTGGAGCGAAGACTGAATAATGTTTGTAATGGAAGGTGATCAACCGCTGTTTTAACCAGCGACATGGGAATGGGATCTAGGTCATTTGTCTTGTTAGGACTCATCAAAATTAACTTTTTCACTTCGAGCTCATTTACTGCAGTGAACTCTGACCATGTGCAGCCGATAAACAAATCATCGAAAGTTGGTTTAATTATAAACTCAATGCTTTTGTTTATCAGTTCCACTTTATTGATAAAGTAATTCCCAAATCTATTGGCCAATTCTAATGTTGTTGTGTGCTCAGGTAATAGGTCCATCCTTCTTTTACCAAGGAGATTATTAGTAACCGAAAAAAAGGGTTTTGCTGTCGGTACATGCATCGATACACCCATTATAATACGATGTTTTTGCTGACTCAATGAGTCTATTAAGAAAAATCTTTTGTTCACATAGCATTTGACGATGAACTGTTAATTTAGTTTTATTGAACAGCCGTTCTAGCCGACGTCTTTTCTGTTTGTTTTCTTTGATGTCATCATTGAACCACTTAGCCTTTTCACGAAGTCTAACACTTTTTGTCTTAATAGGGGCATGATTGTCCAACAACTGAGATAGTTCCACATTATCACGTCGTCTGACACATTCAGCGAAGATAGTGTCGAAACATTGATGTCATTCACAAAACTATTTTCGTCAATTTTCTTGAGATTCCGCATCTGTAAGCCTGCATGTCCTTGTCTTGTGGCAATTTACGGAAGAGTGCCTACAGGCACTCTTTCAAAAACTGTAGCAAGGCAAATGCATACAGACCAAGTATAATTTACTTCAAAGATAATACGAAACACTTCGACAGAAGATGAAGCCATTAAGTTGTGGTACATGTACTTCAAAACGGAGCTCAAAATATGGTCTTCCAGGTTTCATTCAGTTAGCCTACCAAAAATTCTAGAAGCGCGGTGGCACACTGCACATTCAAATAATGCTACCCGGGCTTAAACCCTGCTGGAGCGTTGATAAGGCTGACAGTGTTGTTACCGAAACTCTGTGGTCCTCCCCTGGCGCTTCGGATTTCTCCCCATCCGCCTAGATGACCAACAAAAACACCAAAATACCGCAGAACATCTAGTAAAGGTCCTCTCCATTCCATCATTCCTCCATTACCAATCCGTCGGAGTAATCAGTTCCCACCTGCTTTGTGAAAATGGCTGTAAATCCACTTTAAAAAAACAACATGCGAGTTTATAAAAAAAATTCTTGACGTCTACCTGCTAACCAAGCATCATGGAAGTAACATGTCGATATTAGAATCTGGGTGTTCATGAAGACATTCATTCCTGGGACTCTGGACACAAAAATAATTTGTTAATTTGCAATTATTTCAGAAAAATTTTATAATAATCAGACCTGATCAGTTTTTGTTTGCTGTCATTCGGAAATGAACTTTGAATGACAGTATTGCGGAACTTCCGTCGTATTATAACACAGAAAACATAACGCTTTGTCGTTTTATTATTAGACTTTGTAAGACTGTGCCTCATCTGGCCTTTCCTGGAGCCGGGGATCTCTGTCAGCCCAAGACGTTGCAGAGTCTTAGATCGACTACGTTATTATCGTCCTTTAACCCTTTGAACCCGGTTGGTATCTTCCATGTCAGTTCAATAGAAGCAATTGGAAGAGCCCATATTTATTATTTAGGGTAGACCAATTAATATTTTCAAGGTGCAGCCTTGGGGCTGCACCTTGAAAGTATTGATTAGTCTACCCCACATTTTAAGTTAGCAGCCATGAATAAAAGTATGACGTATCACGTTTCTGGACAGGAAAACACGGTTTCTCGGGATCAAAGGTTTAAACAGGGCTTAAAATTCATGCGAGAATAAGAATCGATTCTCAGAAATAGTTCTCGTAAGTAACGCAATGAGAATCAACTCTGATTCTCGTAACATGTTCATTTAATTTTTGCCATAGGATCTGAAACTCTCATTGAAGGCTTGGAGGATTCTTATTTTAGCTCCCCCATAATAAGGTCACACGTTGCCTTTGAAGTTCAGTCCAATAAAGTCTGTGCTGTCCATACAGGCAAAGACGACTATACATGAAGCCACTGTGAAGGTATTGTACCTTTATCAGCAACACCGCCAGAAATCTGTTTCCTGGAACATGTGTTCTGCATATACATGTAAAACAGGAAACACGACAAAATTAGATCCAGACCTAAAAAGGTCAAACTCTTTTTAATATAGCACGCACAGTTTGCTAAGGACCACCCCCTATATATTTGTACATAAAAACTAAACGAATGACTCCTGTCAATCGTTATAGTACAAGAACACTCGCCCCTGATCCTCTAATTTGTTGCAAGTGTGGAATCATCAATGGTCAATTGCGGGCTGTAAAAGTGGACCATCTGAGGATGTCAAAGCTCATTAGGGTCACATTCAGATTACTGTAAATGTCTTACCAAGTTTATCAGTCAGGTTTCAAACATTACTTTGACAGTCCACATATGAAAATATATATCTCTTTTGCCTCACAGGCGTCTTTGAGTCCCCCCCCCCCCCCCCCCCAAGCACAGCGGAGATATAGAGATGCGGCAGTTAGGCATGCTGCTGCGACTCTAGCGGTGAGCCAAAATGTATCTTCTAGGGTCTAGAATCAATTCAGGCCTCCTGATACAATGGAGAGAAAAACATGACGCAGATGGTCAAAGGCCCACAAGAGCTCATTAGGAAATTTAAAACGTTACTACAGCATACATGTGCTGCCCCATTAATGCGACAGCTCTGCAAAGCAACCACCATAATGCAACTGGCGCCCGCTAAATGAACACAAACAATCCGAAAACCTACTCCACAACACTGGGGTACACGCAAGAAACTGGACCGACTTAATAGTCCAACATATGTTCACACGTGAGACCAGATTCCGTCTACACTTTCTGGATGGATGCATCAGAACATGGTAAAGGGACAAAAAGATGTTATAGTACAGTGGCCGTTGACTGGTTTTAATCCACGCGTGGACAGTGATGTCCACGCATGCGTTTACCAGGTAAGAAAAATCCTCATCAAAATATTAATTAATTAATTTATTAATGATTATTCCCAGGATTAGTGTTTGGTATCTTATATTATTGCGACCGTGGAAATATGGCTCACCCATGGAAAGTGACCAGTCCATGGCGGCTTAACTCTAGCTGATGTCAAGGTGGTGGATCGTGACCGGTATGGTTGTGGTTTAGTAGTGTTGTAGAGGGGTAGCAGTTTGGATGCCCACATATACACCAGTCTAATCTACAATGAGAATCTGAAAGGAAAATGGAACGGAAAAGATATTTTGGAACCATTTGGGCGACCTAGATGTTAGGGCATTAAGCACTGATTTCTCTTAATGAATGATAAGGCCGGACTCCATGGATTCAGATTGATGATCCTTTAAGAGGGGAAAATGAATTGGGTAGATGAACTGACTAGCATGCGCACTCGTCCTCAAGTTCATAGACATTGTAGAGTGTCCAATTTTCATTGTAACCCCTCCCATCTAACTTCACGCTTTCCAAGAACTCGGACAGACCCGTGTTGGTGTATAGGACAGTCTGCTACAACATACATTTCAAAATTCGTCCACGAATGAGACAACACTGTCAGAAAAAATGTTGAATGCCAGGAAAAACATACTTAGTTGTTTTTGAGTTGTTCTGTGGATGGTTTCAAGTCATCATAAAAGAGAGAAACCCACTTCCACATTCCTTGATTTCACGTTTGATTGCGCACAAGACAAAGCAAATGGAAGAGTTGAGAAAAAATTATTTGTTAACTGTGGAGAGTGATTAGAACCGCATATTTTCCTCCCTTTAGGTGAAAAACACTTGTTCTGCTGCTTCAAGAAACATTATTAAAACTTCATCTCTGGAAACCACTGATGTGGGGATCGATGGAGAACAGTTGTTTGCGAGTGTTGCCCCGAAGAGTGACACAATCGCACGTATTTTGCACAGAATGCCCGGATAAATAGTATTTCAGTGCAAACGTTTGAAAGCTTTGAATAAAGTCGTCGACAAACTAATTAGTTGGAAGATTGATAAGTGCACAACTCTTTTAAGAACGCTGTTTACGTAGATCGCTGGTTTAAGTTCAAACGGTAAGTTCGAACGCACTACTTCTCAGACAGAGAATTTAAGAAAAATGTGTGTGTGGGGGTGCAGTGTACCAAAATAGTTACAATCACAATGACATATGCATGGATGATTATGATCCCCGATGAGTCTGGAGGTGGGATGGGGAAATCTCACCCTCGGGGCAAGATATTTGAACCAGACCCTCGGCTTGCCCCGAGGGTGAGAGTTCCCCATTCCCACCTTCAGACTCATCGAGGTTGTTTTGCTCCCCCCACAGTAGTTGGAGAGGGATGAAACGTGTCTTATTGGATGGATCTCGTGCTGGATCTCACGTGACGTCATAGTCACGTGACCTGGTGGCGCCATGTTTGGTTGTCATGGTAACCCGCGTGAGCGGCCATCTTGTGACTTCATCTCCATAGTGATACGTGGTGTGAGGGCGCATGCGCAGCGCGTTTTGTTAGGGTGATACGTGTTTCCGTCGTCCATTTTGTATACTGTAGGCACATATCGGCACATAAATCATGTACCTATGTGCTAGGGCACATTGTGTCACATTTTGCCTTTTCACATAAGCACATATGACAAAAAAGGGGTGCCGATGGTCATATATTTTTCAAAAAAGGGGTGCCGAAATTGGGGTGCCCGGGGATATTGTAATTGGATATAGAGGCGATGGGAATCGGATACAACTTCGTTGTAATAAGGCGAGATAACTCTGCACGACTAAGTACAGGTCATGGAAAATCAATTAATCTGATTGGTTAGTTTATAATTTATACAAATGATATAGATAAATGAAACAATAAGAGTACTTGGAATAGGGTCAGAACTAACAAGAATAGAACAGAATAGCTAAATATAGTAATAATAAGCAAAGCTGTTCCAACTAATGGGCTCTTCTACGCTACTGGAGTATACTCTAGAACAAAGGAACATGGCCAGGTAGACGAAAACTATTGCATATACAGATAGAATCAGAGAATTCTGAAAGAATTCGAAATATTTGTGGTAATTCTACGAATCGGGAAATTACTCCTGTTCAATCGAATACACATTTTGGGACTATAGCACTACGTGATACACCGATAAAATGGTGAACCCGTAGTAAATAAAGTCAATTTCGGTAATTTGGCGGAATTGTCGGGCTTATTTGGGCAATTCTACGAATCGGGAAATTACTCCTGTACAAAGGAAGATACCTCCGAATATACACATGTCTTGTTAGAAGCCATCACAAAGCAACCACGTGCTACCATAGAAACCAAGATGGCGGCCTCCAGTATACAAAATGGACGACGGAAACACGTATCACCCTAACAAAACGCGCTGCGCATGCGCACTCACACCACGTATCACTATGGAGATGACGTCACAAGATGGCTGCTCACGTGGGTTACCATGACAACCAAACATGGCGCCACCAGGTCACGTGACTATGACGTCACATGAGATCCAGCATGAGATCCATCCAATAAGGCACGTTTCATCCCTCCTACTACTCCCCACCATGCAGTGATTTCGTTAGCCAGAGGTAATCGGGAGTCACGTGCTGATTCAATCAACTCATTTTGTATTCGTTGTTTTGAGAAACTGATGACACCATCGGAAAGAGCATGCACAAGTTATGTATATACCAAAGGTATATACCGCAAAATCGATTAGGAACGGTGGCAGCTTGAGGGTTGAAAAGTTTTAGAGCATCGAACTTTGATCACACTGCATTCCGATGACGTCAGTATGAATTACTTGGTAGCAAGAAACTGATATGATATGCATCACGTCATAATAACGTTATAAATGTATAACGTAACTTGGGTGGGGTGGGATACATCTGTCTCTCCCTGCTATCTCACCCGGGACACACGTATGTTACACATGCGGTGGGGGGAGAAAAAGACCGGACAGTTTCATAAAAATAGACCTTTCCCACAATGAACGACGACTGGCGAGAATTTTCAAGGGGTACGTCACTGGAATCTGTGTTCTTCCTGGCAGCTGTCGTTTTCCTTTATCCGCAGTTACCATTACAACTTCTCATTGAAAAACGCAGGTGTATCATACTGCAAAACGCTTGAGAGCGATCCTCTGCCACTTTATGCCGGGGTTCACTCTAAAATTATGTCCTAAACCTGTAATCGCCGTGTGGCTTAAATTTCCATATCTTACTAGCAATCAAATCATTCGTCGCCGCGCTTCATTAAAAAATTGAAAAACACAAACGGACTCGTAGCCGTCAATTCTGCGAAAAGTGTTTTTTGACCGCCCGACGAATTTACGACTACTATTAATCATTCGTAATTTTTATCAGTCCCAGTTCGTTATGCGAAAGGTGTCTAATGATTGAGCCTTCCCTTCGTTATAACCGATCTAACGAAATCGGTATTCAAACACAGTTCTGTGATCACAAATGTGGACAGAGAATTTCAACCGGATCACGATTGGGTCGCGTTCCGGTTGAAATTCTCTTTTTGCTTTTCGAAGACATGACACAACACAATCTCGCCCGAAATTCGAGAACATTGAATCTGAAATGTTAATACAGAGGAACCCTGTTAATTGAAGAAGCTACATTGCCAATGAAAATTATTCAATTAACAGGAGTATTCATTTAACAGGGATTGTGTCACTTTCCTGTATTCTAGAGATAAACTTAGCATTTTTTCTATTATATCTTGTTTGACAGAGCTCTATGAGCTCTGTCAAACAATATATAATAGATTAAATGCCTGTATTGGATATACAGAGGCCAAATAGGTCTATAAACATAGGAAACCTTGGGAGAGTCAGGGTAATTTCTCAACAGGTTGCTATATATTTTGTATTCAATTAACAGGAGTTTACTCTATAACCTATATTCAATTAACAGGTCACATTTGTACTAAAGGTATGGGAAATGGTTTTGTGTTTGGAATTTATATTCAATTAACAGGAATATACAGTTAAGAGATATCCAATTAAGTTGGCTCCACTGTATTAAGTTTGTTTTTCTCGATTCTTTCTTGATATTTCGCAATAGTTTATGAATGTAATCTCGACCAAGTGGTGTGTAAGTGTGACAAGAGGGAGAGCGGTGGCTCGATGGTTACGGCATTGAACTTCAAACCGAATGGTCAAAACTTCGATCTCCACCTGGGGCAACAGCGTTGTGTCCTTGGGCAAGGCACTCAATCCCGAATGCCTACATGGGGGCGTGGAGGGGCAGTGTACTAATGCGTACTGCACGTCGATGGTACACTTGTCTTCAACCAGTGCTAGCCCTGCTTGTTTGAAGTTAGGACGTTGAGAAGTCTGATAGCTGTTCGCCGTTGCTAGGCGGTTCTCTCAGCGTACTCCATGTCGCAGAATTATAGCGGTTAAATTGATGTTCTAAATGATGGAGGAAAATTTATGTTCTTATTAGTGCCCAGCCTACAGCCAGTGACTGTCGTCTGAACCCCAGTTCGAACGTAAACCTTCCCACCTTACCAATGCTCAATCCGCTTGGGACTCTTAGGATTCCTGAAGGTGCCTGTGGCTTACAACGCCAAAGGGTGATCAACGATAATTCACTGAAAAGATTATTTATTTACATGTACGAAGAAATAAAATATGAAACAAATTACTTACAAAATTATCCATAAGAATACACTAATTACGCGGATAAAAATTTATTCTTTGAGGCCCTCGACGTCTCCTACAGCTAGCTGTCCGCTGGATCAACCTCACATCATCTTCATTTTCTCACGGTTTGTGATACATACAAAATGTATATTCACTTCTCGTTGCTTCCTCCTCGCAGGGTTAACTTCACAGTCATTCGGGCGTAACACATATAATGTTCTGCTTATGTGACTCTATCAGCGTTCTCACGGTTCAGTCACAATTCAATCGACGTCTACCACAGTTCACGATCACTTTGCGCCTTGCCTGGCTCTAACGCGGTTAAGTTATTCTTCGCCTTCAGATATATACTGAACAAATCTTACATAAAAATATTCTGCAAAGTGTTCTCAACATCACCAATTCTCGGACCGCCTACAACTATCTTATCTCGCGAGCTATTCAAGCGCTTACTCAAGCTCTTAAAATGGTTTCTAGACCTCAACGTTACAGCTTTTACTTCTTTGGCTACTATGCCACTACGGTTCGCAACCGTTAACAAACTACTATCGGTTCCTAACAGCCCTCACACGGTTACGACAATACGCGGACTTTCAGTCTCGGTGCCTGTGTCCCTCGACGGCCAAGGCTAAACTCAGACCTTCTCTGAGTGCCCTCAGGCCAATTATTGCCCCTCCGAATTCTGCTTCACTCTTTACGCAAAGCTTTGTCGAAGATTGTGAGAGGTTCCATCGATTTTGTTTTTTTACAAAATATGATGTTTTTATTGAAGAAATGCATCGACCTTAAAAAAAACAACAGATATTGACTGGAAGTTTTGATGGCTTCTCCATTGGTAAGAACATTTTTTGTCCTTTGTTGAACATTGTTTGTGTCGTCTTAATAGGAATATCCTACAAAGTCCCGTGACTAAATAGTACAAAAATGTGTTATTCACTTCTCATGTCTATTCGGCATTTCCGTTCTATTGTTATCTGGTGACACACAACTGGTGATTGATGGACGAAGAAACCATGAGTAGTACAGTCTGAAAAACAGAACGCCTTTGGGATTTTTTTTCTCATTTCCAGTTTGATTCAACAAAACACGTCGAATACAAGAAGATAGGAGAAAAAGGAAGTTGATATTGAAGGAAACATTCTAAGAATAAGAAACCCTCCTTGAAGCGCACTTAAATTTGACTGTTAAAACCTACTTTGGAGAATAATTGGTACTCTTTATACAAATGTAAAGAAAAAAATAGCTGTGTCGTGCACGTTGTGTGACTTCTTCGGTATGTACGGGAGTGGTGTGAGAAATGCGAACAACGAGAACGAACCACTCAAATTATAATTAACAATTTTGATTCCTTGTAAGAAACAAGGTAATACTTCTAATTTTAATCTACTGTAGAACAAAGGCAATACATATTTAACTGAATTATATTCCAAGTCGAAACATATACTGCAAAAAATATAGCTTCTTTTTAGAACCAAAACTGGTTCTATCTTGTCCCTGAGATGGAACCAGTTCTATTCAAACAGTATTTATTTCAAATCAAATAAATTTATAAAGATTAACATTAAATATCAACAGAATTAAACATAAATTGAGGGGGTTTCACCCGTAAGTTTAGAGCTTATACGAGGTTGTCTCAAATCATTATTGAGCAAAGGAAATATGAACAGTTGACATATCGAACCAGTTTTGGTTCTGTATAGAACCAATATACCAGGTACATGTATTTATATTCGCTTTGTTTCAAAACGTTTGGCGGCTGCGTTGTATAAGCTCCAAGTGTACTGCTGAATCCACTTCAGTTCATGTATTATTCTGTTAAAATTGAATGCTAATCTTCGTAAATTTATTTCATTTGAAATAAATACTGTTTGAACTAAACTGGTTCCATCTCAGGGACAAGATAGAACCAGTTTTGGTTCTAAAAAGAACCTTTATTTTTTGAAGTGTACAATGGTTGATTATAATTTGGTGATTTATAATTTGGTCGCAACTCTCCGTTGCAACGAAATTAAAATTAACGATTGTATGTTCTCTTTGCACATCGGTTCTATACTTACAAGTTCTCTTTTTAAGATTTGTTTTATCTGGTGCGTCCAGATATTTCAGTGGGGGGCATTGTTCCTCCTTTTTGATTTGTTGTGAAGAAATGAATAATTGATTCGTTCAATAGTTTTTTTTTGTCTTCAAAATTAACTGAAACAAGTGTTGAAAAGGGACATACATGTATCTACATGTATCAACAGTGAAGTGGCCCTAATTCCTCATATACAATTTCTACCCAACTGGGCGGCAAGGTTACACGAAACATTCCGGATCCGATAAATTTCAATATCCATTTTCATAGAGCGACTATAACGGCTGGGTTGAATAAAATATCACAGAGGAATATGAGATTATGTTCTGTGTGAACAGCGATTATAACTTGTAGTGATTGTGAGACAATTCGCGTCCAAATACCATTGTTTTACGAATTGTTCGGCGACAAAACTGAATATCAATTTTGTCTCTTTGAAATTGAGCAGAGTTCCATAACTCGTTTCCTTCATAACATGGCCACAGTATGCTCAAATAATAAATTCATGTTCTAATTTCGTCACTAATCATATAAAACGTCTTTGTTATCCATTTTTATGTTTGCACAAAAAACAATTTAACACTTTGAACTCGAGCGGCCGCTTTTCCGGCCAGGAACCCGATATGCCATAACGTCATTAAATAGGATGGCTGTTCAGTAAATGTGTGGGGTAGACCAATCGATATTTTCAACGTGCAGCCTCGGGGCTGCACGTTGAAAATATTGATTGGTCTATCCCAAATAATGAATATGGACTCCCCGTGGGAACCCCGGGAAGTAAGCAGCACTTGTTTACTGTGGTAAACCAGTTCCCTTTACTAGTAAAATAGGACCCAGTCACCAATGCTTGGGGTGAAAGTCCTCTAAAATGGGCAACATGTGGATCAACGATTGACTAAACTTGACTTCATCTCCATGCTGTGTCACGATTAGCCATAGTGCATAAATTTGTGACGTTAACCACCAACAAACAAACAACAATGAATATGGACTCTTCTAATTGCTGCCATTGAATTGGCATAGAAGATACCACTGGAGTTCAATGTGTTAAAAACATGTTATTTACATATGTTATAAAGTGCAATGAGAGTCAACACTCTGTTAGTTTCGACCTACTGAGAACTGATCAGGTTCAGTTTCTATGTTCTATTCTCGACCTCCATTGGCCCGTGCCGAGCATTGCAGGAAGAATAAAGTTGAGACAAAATATGTTTCATGCCAGCCATAACCTAATGCCAGTTTTGTCTTTAGGACGAAAAGTCCTATCAGAACATTTTGCACAAATTGGCCAACTTTTCAAAAAAAAAAAAAAAAATACATAGCTAATGGATCGAACGTGGAAAGCATTTACAACCTCCTCGTCATATCGAACACAGAATATGCGAAGCTTGTACAATGGGGGAGGTGGAATCGGAATGGCATTTCGTAATGGAACGTCCGCTTTATGCACCATTGAGAGAAAAATTATTTCGCGCAATTTCTGACGAAAAAAAATGGCTTTCCTCTAATAGATACAATGAGCAAATTTAAAGTTATAATGACTACTGATAATCCAGTGCTGTGCAATGTTATTTGTAACATGGTCCAGCTCTTCCTTCACAAGAGGGACATATCTGTAATATGATTTATGTATGTCATATGAATTAGTGTGTTTTATGATTCTGTTTATGTTGATTCTGTGTGTAGAAATCTGCCTTTATTCTGGTGTATTTGCTGAATAAATCTTATCTTATCTTATCTTAGCAAAAAAAGACCTAATCAAGAAAAACAAATGGAAATTGCATCTGAGATTGCGTGTTTTCACATTTATTTTCAACAGGTGAAATTTTGCAACGTTGTGACAGAGAGGGGACAGAGGATTTGGACTGGGTAACGATTCGACAGAAATTATCTATCCTCTTTTGTTGTGACAGCTATGAAGAAATTAATTTATCTATTGGGGTTTAACGACACGTTCAACACCCAGGCCCCCCTCGTATCGGATGTGAACAAATAATTTCTCTGAAAGAAACACATTGAGTTGGAGGGAGGTATGCGCGGAAGATTGCTTTTTCGGGAAATGTGTATGTTTTTGAAAACGTTACTGAATTTCATGACCGAAAAATCACAAAACATCGTCTGCTTCATTACGGAGATTCACACAGACGAAATGGCCTTACTTTTTATATATGGTCTTTTAATACTTTTATATTTTATAATGCATTAACTAAATATGCAGTAAAATGAGTAGTCAACTTATTCACGGTGTTGGAACCTCAATGGCTCAGTGGTCACGGCGTAGAACTTCAAACCGAAATGTCCATGTCCATGGTTCGATCCCCACCAGGGGGTACTTGCTTTATGTCCTTGGGCAAAGCACTTAATCCCGATTGCACACGTGGGGGGGGGGGGGGGGGGGCAAGGTGGCGCTGTATACTAAGGGCGTATTTCATGTCGATGATGCACTTGACTGCAACCAAACCCTGCTTGTGCGAACTTTGTATGTTGGAGAGGCTGAAGTTGCTCGCCGCTACTCGACGGATCTCTCCAGGTATTCCGGCTTCCTCCACTTGCAAAACTGTCAAACACGACAAATGAACCTGGCGGCTATTGGAAGTGTCGTTAAACCATAATAAAAAGCACGGTGTCTTTTCTTCAAAACTTCAGGCGTTAACCCTTTACCTAACATGCAAAGCAGACGACACTTGCAAACAAAATTCTTGAATAACTAATTGTTTTCATTTTTTGTCTCAAAAACATAGGTTATGACCCTCATTGGAACGAGCTCGACGAGCTCGTTCTAAAGAGGGGTCATAACATATGTTTTTGAGACAAAAAATGAAAATATAATGAAAATTAACGAGCAATTTTTGAGAATAGCGCTGGCCGGTTTTGGTCATTACGTTGGGTAAAGGGTTAAACAATAATATCCATGCTATCACATCGATGTTTCCTGAAGGTAATATACCATGACGTTAGAGACTAAACAGATGTGTCCAGTTAATTAAATCGTCCATTCACGAATGACTGTTTCATGTTTTCCGATATCCTGTTCAATCCAGTCGTTCAATATTCGCTCAGTCAATGTTCCTTGTCCACTTGCTCTTTATTGATAAACACAACTGAACTCGTCGAGGGGGAAAACACTCTCGGTTAGATTTTTTTCAAGTTTTCCGTATTTTTCATCATCAAATTGTGCATAGTCCTGGTAAACTCCAAGTTCACATTACTGGTTTAGTGGACGACTTTTATTCAAGCATTTTTCTGTCGGTATGGACTACCATCACACATGGAAGATGGCGCAAACGCGTATCTTTCTAGCTAAAAATTAGACTTGTTTTCTTTACAGAAAAATTGACAGTCCGTTAATCAGCTGATACAAAAAGATGACCGTTTTTTATTATAGTGTGTTAATTGACCTTGATAAGACGGCGGAGGCGTTGAGCTCATGTTCGCGGCTCCATAAGTACCATAGGTATTTTTGTTAGGTTTTACACACTTCATCCTCCCCTGATGGGATATAAGACTAAAGCGACACCTCTTTTGGCATATTCTGTGCCTCGCCCCATGATTATCCATCTCAAGCTGAGACACCACCGTCCGGTGCAAGGTACTATTGGGCCTTCCTCCATTCGTTTCTCAGGGTAAACATTTTATACCAGACCGAAAGTAGACCGGGATGTACGTAGTTGTATTCATGCGCCAAACATTAAATAACTGATGCCAATTGCTTGGGAGTCGAGGAATGCAATAACAACACTTCTAGTTGCATTATTTAACGAGTTTTCAACAGGTGTTTCAGTAAAATTCTGTCACTGATTCTTCACAATATCTACGTCATTGAGTACTATTTTGTTAGTTCTGTCGCACAACGCGTTATTTTTAAGAGCGTAATTTGGGTCTTACACGGAGTTTCCCGATCTATTGGACATATTTGGATATGTATGGAATTCGACGATGTTGTTATGCCCCGTGACCAGTCTAGCCCTTATATAGTCCATAGTTTCTGTTTAGATTCATTCGTCTGGAATATTTCAATTGGTCGGAAAAGCGAACCTGCGGTTCGATTTTCCGACCAAATGAAATATTCCAGACGAATTAATCTAAAAGCTTCTACAAGTAAATACAGAGGTAAATACCATAAAACTCAATGGAAAAATCGTTGCTCAATCGAGCCCCGATGTGGCCGAATGTCTGATGACATTACCATTTGGAATGGAGACTCGCCACGGCCGTAGTTTTATCATTACGTACGTTACAAAAGGAAACTTGGCATTTTATGTCAACCGTCGACTTTGGCTCTTTGTTCGGCGAATGTTTTTTTACAGAAATTTGCAAGGTTTTGTTCTTCCACATTTCGAAAATTTAATTTAATATGAAATTCCCATACCCTTTACAAAATTAAGGGGAGGTAACTTTATTATTTAACTATGTGGATTGATGGTCTGATAAAAATGTTCAGTATCCGGATATTTCGTCTCAACAAATACAAATCAATTAAACTGCTTCACATTCATTGATTTCCTCCATAAAAATGTATGCTTTTTGGACTCAGCACCGTTTATTCGCACAATTACACTGTGTGGCTAAAGGGTTAGTTGCAAGGAATTTTTTCACCTGTTTTCAGTGGAATAAACAGTAATTCTCTTGGACCGAATTCGGAAGTATCCTATCGCAGGGATTCAGAAGATCTCCGTGTTCAGCATATGAGTTTTCGAGTTCACATCAGTTTTCGATATCACATTACCTGAAAACTTTGCAATAATTATCGCAAGCTGTCAACCGAATGTAATCAATCATCTATGGAATACTATCAACCATGTGTGGCGTGTTCATCATTGCACTTGCAAATGATGCCAAATTCCGCTTCATCTCTCCTGAGTAATGGAAAAATGCAAAACAACTAACAATACCGGAAAATCGCGGGATTCATGTGACAAACGGCTTTGATTCAAGTAACCCCTTCAGATTGTTCTATTCAGAGGCGGCGGATCTGGGGAGGGGAGATGGTCCATGGGTCATATGACCTCTCATCCACTTTTATTATTTATTTATGGTACTTGACTACTGGGTTGCGGGGGTAGAAAAATGAGCGTGTGTACAGATATCAGTATACAGACCCTCCTGTAATATACTAAGAGAAAGCACGATGGGGGTGGAATACAGAGGCTGGAATCAACGACCCGAGCCGGAGTTTTTTCTGTATTTCATGCGCGCCGAAACTCCACTAAGACTCGTTTATTCCTGCCCCCCCCCCCCTCCCTGTGTACTGTACCCGAGATGTGTTTTGTATTTGCACCACGATTAAATTTGAATTGATTGAATGAAGCCGATATTGTTAACGAAAAGAAAAATATCACCTTCGGCGGTCTGATAACATCCTTACTTGACATTGTTTTGCGTCGAAGCACGTCATTCACGTCGTAACGTCACTCGGGAGCTGTGTAACGTCCAATCAGATGTGTTCTTACATGACTGACGTTCTTACGCTTAATCCGGATTCAAAGCGTGGTATACCTACAGTTGAAACTAACTAAGAGTCCTTCATTGTATTGTGTGCTGTGTTGAAGTAATAGCGCGCTGGGTAAGTGCACTTTTTGTCCGTATCAAGCTCAAACTGCGCCTTTAGTGTAACTCAATTCCCGTAGAAAACAGTGTGCCCAGCAATTCTATACCAGGAAATAGAGATCAATAACACCATTCCTAACCTCTACTGCGATACAGTTATATGTAATGTTGTAAACAGATATTAAAATTCGGCAGCATGTTTTGAATGAAGAGTGGATTGCTACTCAATCACAGCGCCAAATATTCTCTACTCGAAAAGTATTTATAATTGTTCATGACAGCACGATAAACACTTGCAAACTTTCATCACATGGACCACCGGGTACAACCCGGTGGTTCACGTGGTGAAAGTTTCGAAATGATTCTTGTGTCATGTCCTCAGAAAATGTAAAGCATCAACGTGAAAAGTGAAAACTCTACCCCACAGCCATTTAGTAGTAATCCACCTTCCACATACTGTAATCTCAATATTTTTTTTCTGATTGATTGGTTCAGTTCGTGATTTCACTACCGACCTCGCTAATAGCGCGTTATATTTTGCATTACACAGCGCAAATGTTCTTATGTATTTCAGACTACTTCGTTCTTCTGCAGTAAGGAGCGCATTAACTATCGAGCATTTTCTGCGCTAATTGTGACAGAGCTTCTAGTTTCAACTGTAACACATTTCTCAATGTCTGTATTGTATCACATACGTTCATTTGGCACAGCAATTGTGGTATAATAACCAAAAATGTATTGAACCTCTCTTGTTCAACCAACTTGTTCGAAAGTATATTTTGCCGAATGTTTATAGAATGCAAGGCATGAATATCAATGATTTCACAATACAATTTTAATTTTGAAGTTGGTGTATGAGCACAACTGACCACCACAGTGGCCAAAACTAGGCCAGGGATAGTGTTTTGAGAATCACAAAGTTACTAGCAACATTTATTATACGCTAAACGATAGACTAACGACAAAATTGAAGAAAGATAGAAAATGTATCCCCCACTGTGAAGATATAGAAATCATTTCCAGCAATAATTCAACACGTATTCACATTGAATTGATGCACGAAACCCGCCAGCTGCATCAGATCGCAAGACGCAACCTGTTCCGAGTGTCGATCAAATCACTTCCGCGCTGTTCACTTTCATGCATCAATTCAAGGTTGAAACGAGTGGAAGTATCGATAGGAATGATCAGATTCTTATAAAAAACGTCCAATAAAGAGAAAATCTAGTGTTTTTGAGTGGATACCGAAAATCATCTCACTCTTGATCGCGAGAATTGGGTTATTTTCGCGCGAGCAAGCGCTCGCGAAAAATGAACATTTGTCTCGGTCACTCATGAGATCATTTTCGGTATCCACTCAAAAACACTAGATATCCTATATATATAGATCTATGTGCATTTCACAGTTCGATTTCTTTATTATGTGCCTTTTATACACTTTAAACATGTTTGAAGATCTCCCCGGGGCAGCATATTATCTGCTCACGAGAGCGCCATGTCGTAGGCCAATATCAAACTGGTAGATGCGCTGGTATGTGTACTACACGGGTAGCTAGAAATTTTGGTGTGACATTCTTGACCAGGAGCCAATACTATAAAACTTTTACAGTTGTATTTTTTAGAATTATATTTTCTACCTATTAATATAACTGACTAAAATGAACTATTACCATTTTAAAAGATGGCAAACTGCCACATCTTTGAAAATGCTAATGGTTTATTTCAGCATTTAAAGTTATAACTAGAAAATACAGTTCTAGAATATACAATTGTAAAAGTTTTATAGAATGGGCACCAGGAATGAGATCGAACTTGTAAGGATCATGTTCGTACTCTCATTCACAATATGCGGCAAGGATATTTAGTTTGTTTACAAGTCAAAAATAGACAGATCAAATGCTGACTGGTAAACATTTTGTTTTTTGATACCCACCGCTCATGCACTTTACGGGTCATACCCAGAGCGAGGACGGGGACGGAGCCGAGAGCGAGGACGGGGACGGCGACGGGGACTGGCGTTACCGGCTTCAAGGCGCGAACCGATAAGCGGGGGGTCTGGGGGAGGGGTCTGTGGGTGGGACTCAGAAAATTTGTTTAAACTAGTGTTAGGAAAAGCATTCCACTGCATTTTCTTGACAATATCTACTCTATTATTTCCTAACAATTTGGGTAATTTATTACCTATATTTCTATGTGTATGGTACATTTTTTCTCCAAAGGTAATCGTGATCACCACGATGCAGGAAAAAGGACCGATGGAAATCCAACAAACTGGAACAAGTGTTTTTTTTATATAAATGGAACCTGGTCAGTAATGTAAGTACGTACTCTTACCATCTCCAACACCGTCGGAGGTCCGTTCCAAAAGCCTTCCCATGACTTTCATTTCGTATCGATAGGTCAACCTACAGGTTTTAAAAACAACCCCTCCCTCTTGGCGCTAGTGGTGATAACTGGGACATCATTCAATGACTTTTTATCATATGACTCGTCCGTTTTGTTCACTTTAAAACATTTGATATTTTGGTTTCATATTAATCAGTGATAAATAAAGCCTTCCGTCGATTTCATTGTTCAATTTCAAAACTAGACAATTTGATTGGCTGAACAAAATACAACTGGGCCATATTTTCGTAATTTGCATAATTGGGGTTGAAAGATTTCATTGGTCAATGTCAAATATGGACAGTTTGATTGGCTGAACAAAATACAACTGGGTCACATTTGCATAATTTGAGTAGGGAGAATTTACGTTATCTGCCCTATATAGGTTGGGTTACATTGCATTAACTCTTTACCTAACATAAAGACCAAAACCGGCCAGTGCTATATACGAAAACTTTTCATTTTTTGCTTCCAAAACATAGGTTATGACCCCTCATTGGAACGCGCGCATCGCGCTCGTTCCAATGAGGGGTCATAACCTATGTTTTGGAAGCAAAAAATGAAAATTTTTAATTATATAATGATGTTTTTACCGAGTGTCGTCTGCAAAACACGTTAGGTAAAGGGTTAAAAGTCATACTAAGTCGATAATTTGTGCATATGTGTGTCATATGATAAAAATAATTTCAAATAAGTGTTTTTCTCATATGATATTTATGAAACTCGTCCGAATTTTCCGTTTGGAAAATTCTTAGACTCGTTTCATAAATATCATATGAGAAAAACACTCTTTCATATCCTCTATATACGAAACGATCATTCATATGTCAATAAATGAATTAGCCTTGAGATGGACATTGCTTTCTATTATTGTTTTAATTGAAGGTCATTTACGCTGAAATGTTTAGAGTGGATCAAAACATTTTTGGTGTAAAAAATATTACCCTTTGAGTGCAACAAGGCGCCATCTGCAATGCTTTTACCATTGCAAACGACGCCTTTTTGCACTCAGTGAACGATATCATTTTCAAATATAAACAAATTTAGCTCTATTTAGTTTAAAGAATATTTTATTCCAGATTATGGATGTAGTTTATTATAATGCGAACATTCATTTACAAGGTCATGCTAAAGGATTCAGCATCAAGCTCGTGGCGTATGTAAGCTGGTTCCTTGGAACAAATCACACAGTACAAAGAAAGGTGAAATATTCAATCTGGATGTTAGGATTATGCAATATCAAAATAGTTGTGTACATCAGAGGAGGGAGAGGAAAATGCCATGATAGTCATGCAGGATTTATTTATTTATTTAAAAATAATATTTATTTATTCATTTATTTATTTATTATTTATTCATTCATTCATTCATTTATTTATTGATTATTTATTTATTTGTTAGTTAGGTATTTAGTTAGTTATTCATTTATTTGTGTTTAAGGTCACATATCTCTGCGCAAAGCCTAATCGTAGCCGCAACTGGATATAAAGTCAACTTTAGCCAAATCGTTTATATCCATGCTACCCATTTTACTGCTTCCGATTTTACTAGTAAAACAGATCTTGTTTACAGCAGTAGACACGCACTGTCTCACTTCTCGGGATTCCCACGAGGAAGTCAAACAAGATCAGTAACCATGAGGACTTGATATTATGAAACGCTCATCTACGAATTAGAGCCTCAACAATACGCCCATGTTGGCGTTAACATCCGATAAGTTGTTATGTTTAAGGCTTGTTTGCAGTGCGAGCTTAATTAAGGCTCCCAACTTACAAAATGAATACCCCTAGCATTTTCACCTATTAAAATCGATGGGAAACGACTACAGCAACTGAGTACTAAATACACGGAAGGACACGTGCGTGTGAATGGTTTAATCGATAAGGCACGAGTGCCAGCGCGGAAGAATAAAACGAGAGGCCTCCAGCCTCGAGTTTTATCCTTCCGCGATGACACAAGTGCCATGTCGATTAACCCATTCACACACGCGTGTCGTTCTGTGTTTATTACGCGCCTTCACGTCTTTAAAAAAACAATTATTAGAAGGACACCCAGCAATTCATACGACAGACATCAACAAAAAGAACCCACTTTTTATCCAATCAAATTTGCGAAGGAAACCCGTATTACTCTTTCGTCCCCTGAGTTCCAATGTGTTCTATGTGCCTACTGGCACATAGAACACATTGAAATTCAGGGGACAATTTTTAGCTATCGTTAGCAATTCAAACTGTAATTGCGGTGCACGATTTGTGGAAAATTCCAGTGAAATTTCGCTTCTTTATAAAAGTAATCCGTCAACGATTTCCGTATCGCACATATGCGCGGAACAGATTTTCATTTTCCGCATGGGTTAGTGTTGCTGTAGATGGGGAATTCGTAGAACAGGCGTGTCAAAAAAATTGTTATCCATTATTATCCAACATTTAAAACATTTACTAACAATAAAGAAATTGTACAATTTTTCGAACATTTGTTGGTAAACGACTTATCTATATTCAGCACATCCGTTTAGCAGTATATATCGGGTATAATCTGGAAACGAACCACAGACACGAGGCTAAAAACAATTGCACCCGTTAGGACACCCACCACCTCCTTTGTGCAAACCATTATGTTTTCCTTCAGAATCGTGGACGCTCATCCCCCACCCAAAGTTGAACATGAGACTGTAAAATGGGTGGTTTTCAGCCGCAAATTAGTTTTAAGGATAAAACCCTCATCCATTTCATGTTCTCTCAGCGGGTGTGAATTAGACAACACTGAATCTCGAGACTGTATCTCGTATTTTCTGGTTTCATTTCAAATATTGGAGTATTTAAGAAAGTGTACAATGGCGGGGTGATTTCTAAAGCGTTATATCGCCCCTTGAAGTGGAACAAGCTGCCATCTGCAACGCATTAACATTGCAGATGGCACCTTTCTTCATCTGAAGTTATGATATAATATATATATAATACATACTTCTTCAAATACTTTATATAATTTTGTCAAGTTGCCGTCATGTTCGGGAGATTACTCCTATCTAGGCGGCTTTCACTATTTGACTAATGATTCGGGTCAAGGAGTGGTTGGATTTGTGAATATTGTATGCAAACTTGCCTCTGCCTCTGTTACCAGGGCGAGGTTCAGATAAATGACAGAAGGCTATTAATTATAAAGCAGAGAACAAATTTTGCGCGTAATAACGCGACTTATTGCCACCCAAGAAAGATCTGATACGGTATTTTTGTGCATAATTTACATCTGTAAACCCAGAACAACGTAAAACGCGGAATATATCTTTACTTGTTGACACCCAAGTAAGATATGAAATGGTGATTTTACAGCTGGGCTTGTGATTGGGAGCCGGGCAGCCACTTGCCAAGTAATAAATCGACCTGTAAGACGTACGCCCATTTCGTGACGCTTAATGTTTACGTTCCCATAACGCGGTATACATTGACACGGTACTTGGGAGGAGCACTGGCGAAGCGAGACCGGTTCTCGTTAGATCACCGAAGTTAAGCAACGTCGAGCCCAGTTAATCCTTGGATGGATGACCATTCGGCGATCGATTCGGGTGTTTCCCGTAGTTGTGGCTGGTGTGCGATCAGCGAAGTTTGAATGTGTGATTCTGCGACGTTGCATCACATGTCAGCTGTGAACGCTTGGAATGTTCACCAGTACTACACAATCCCCACCGTACCTAGGTGTAGAATAGGGACCTGTTGAGGTGCTTGCCTTGTGTGCTCGTCTGTGGAGGACCGGCAGTATGCTCGGGGCGGTTGAGCTTAGACTGTCATAGAATGAACAAAAGGTGTGAACACCTGTGATACGGAATAAAAATGTAAGTCAGGGAGCACTGCGGTGGATTCTAGACGTTAACATTGCATTATTATTAACGTAACGGAATATGAATTAGTCAAAAGTGAAAGCCGCTTAGAAGGGAGTAATCTCCCGAACATGACGGCAATTTGTCAAAATTATATAATATATACATTTATACAATGATTACCTATTCTACTATATATAAAAAGCCGATGATATAAATTTTAGCTTTACACACCAACTCTGGTGAACACGCTAGCAATGGGATTTCAGTAGTTAAAATTTACACCTACAGTGGAACTACATCCAAGCTGACCTTTGGTGACCTCGACTATAATGCAAACTTGTCTAAATTTATCACTCGTCGCCTAGCGAAGCGTGAAAATGAAAACGGCAATTTATTTTATTTAACACCACTTCACCACTCGTGGTCAACATTTTGTACACAAAGCTACTATGGGTATTTTCTATATGTAAATGTCAATACTATTGAGTGTCACATCACAATTTATGATACTTTGTAAAATCCAGGTCTTAACTGATACCCACAGTCGAGTGCCCTTTTTATGCCCCTACCCACACATGGGTGTGTTATTTTTTAATTCTATATTATACGTTTAAGGGTTTAGTTTTCTCATTTGATTTTATTAGGAAAATGACTGCAGTGAAATATCTTCATGTTGGTGTTATAAGATGTCCTCCCATATTGCTTGGATGTCAGTCTGGTATTATCCAACCAAATCGAGCAAAATGGCATACGTTGGTGCTACCAGTAAATATATAGAGGATATAGATTGAGTTTTTTTTTCTCATATAATATTTATGAAACGAGTCTAAGAATTTGCCGTTTTGGCGAGCCTCTGGCGAGCCCAAACGGAAAATTCTGACGAGTTTCATTAATATTATATGAGAAAAACACTCATTTCATATTCTATTTATCATATGACACACACACGCACAAATTTGCCACTTAGTATGACTTTTTAACCCATCACCTATCTTGAGTTGCAGACGGCACTTGGAAAAAACATTCTCGTATAACTAAAAATTTTCATTTTTTGCTTCCAAAACATAGGTTATGACCCCCTCATTGGAACTAGCTCGTTCCAATGAGGGGGTCATAACCTATGTTTTGGAAGCAAAAAGTGGAAATATGAAGAAAACAAATGAATGGCGTTTTTCTTGTAGGTAAAAGATTAATACAATATAACTCACCCTAAATAGGACAGATAACGTAAATTCTCCCTACTGAAATTATGCAAATGTGACTCATTTATATTTTGTTTAGCCAAACAAATTGTCCCGTTTTGAAATTGACCAATGAAAGCTCCCTACTCTAATTATGCAAATTATGAAAATGTGGTCCAGTTGTATTTTGTTCAGCCAATCAAATTGTCTAGTTTTGAAATTGACCAATGAAATTGACGAGAGGCTTTATTTATCACTGATTAATATGAAAACAAAATATCAAATGTTTCAAAGTGAACAAAACGGACGAGTCATATGATAAATATGTAATATATGTTTATGGGCATCTAAAACCCCATTTTATTGGTCAACAGGGGTAATTTAGTTGTTATTTTATCATTTGAAGAATTTGAAGAATTGTAACAAATTTTCTAAACAAAGAGCCAAAGTGGAGATTAGTGTTGATAGGCGAAATACTGATAGATATTCTTAATGGCGGATTAACTGTGATCCAGTTGCTACTAATTAGCTTGCCATAAAAGCCAGCTTTTCCTTTTGTTTCTTTTAATAAACGAACACACGGACAGTCCAAGGAGCTGTCTATTATTTTCGCTTATTAACAGTAACAAAAGTAAACTTGACTTTATTTTCTACAGATGTCATAGGAGTTTTCTCAACAATAATTACTTGTTTCTTAATTTGATCTTGCACGCTCGTCTAATAATTTTAAGAGAGATAACTTTATCAAAAGTCGGTTTTCATGACAATATAATTACATTGTTAATGTAGTTATACGTTTTGGGTCCAAATACTCAATTACCATTGGTCAGCTGGAAGAAAACGTCATGACCAAATGGAATTCATTAATTCATTTTCCAATGAATACATTTGGTTGAACTTTGACCCGCATTTACGGTAGAGCTCAGTTGACAGAATGTAATTCGTGCGGTGTTTGGGCGGGTTTATAACTTTTAGCGCCTCTCGCAACGAACAGTGATTATAGTTTACTGATATGTTAAATAAATTGTTTTGAACATTCCAAGTTTCGTTGCGAAAGACGGCAATTTGACAAATTTGGGTCAATGCCGAAAACCGGCGCTCAACTCAGAGTTGTGCGCTTTGTCTTTTGTGTGAGGGTGGAGTTTCGCCTCGTTCGTTCGAACATGTTTTATTTCGTCTTTCTGCTTTGTTGTTTGGTAAAAAGTAGTTTAAACAGTTACGGAATGTAATTATAAGAATTGAAAGCAATTTTTATAATCTTTATTGGAGTATGACGTGTGATGAATGGGTACAAATTGTATGAATCCCTTCGGGATTCATACATAATTTGTACCCATTCCCACACGTTCATACTCCAATAAAGATTATAAAAATTGCATTCAATTCTTAAATAAGTTCGGGATATCAAACAGCAAATTCTTCTCATAAAAATCAACAAGGAGTTTAACCAGTTCAGTCCTGTTTGACTGATCACATTCATCTCTATCAAACAAGATGGAATTGGTTAAAGTCGCTCTCTCATTAAGGGAAAAAATACATTTTCTACTTGAAATTACAGTATTTGGGCCTCAGCCCACAGAGAGTTAAAGACAGCTTTGTTAAGACGGATATAGGTCACAAATACGGAGGGGGTGGCGAAGTATTAAAAAAACGGCATATGGCACATGACGTTTCGTTATAGTACAATGGCTGTAGAATGACGAGGCGTTCTCGCCCCGTAACCTTATTCCTGGCAGGCTGGGGCGCAGTGGCTCAGTAGGTAGAGATGCAGGCTGCAAGCCGAGAGGTCCTCGGTTCGAATCCCACCTGCGGCAACCGCGTTGTGTCCTTGGGCAAGACACTTAATACCAACTGCTCGTGTGGGGGCACGTTGGCGTTATGTACCAAGGCGTACTGCACGTCGACGGTGCACTTGTCTTCAGCCTATGCTAACCCTTCTTGTGGTTGCGAGGACTCTTCAATAATTTGTAATAATTAACAAATTCAGACCACCAAAACAATGTAGCCCTCAACCAGTTAATCGCCAGTCTGTGATTTTTAAAACTACAGTACTAGTTATGAGAATGAACTCGGATCAATAAGTGTACGAGGACATGCCACATTCTTTATTTCTTCAAAGTTATGTTCTTATCTAAATACAGTGTCTAGAGATCTCATTTCACTGATTAATTATTCTACACGTGCACCAAACATCACTCGAGTGACATTTATTGATATAATTTAAGAATGGTGTTAATTTAATCATTTATTAATTATAATGACATTTGTTCATTTGACTGTCGTTCTCATCTCCCTCTACAAATATCGATAACTTCGCACTGGTGCTTTACAAATCTATACGATATTGAAGGACAATGCTAGTGGGAATACGCCAGGTCACGGGCGACGAAATTAAAGTTACCGGATACCTTGGTCGTATCCAGTTTCGCATGTGTCATTCATTAACTATAGGAGGTATTGGAATTTTGTGTTCGGTATCGGTATCTTTAGGGGTGTATACCGCGGTGTCAGTTCGGCATTCGGTATCAGACTTCACTGAGATTTGCTGATAGTACCAACGGGGAATTTGCACCAGAAAAATAAAGAATAGCTATTATTCTACACAAATGCCCACTGCTAATGAGCTCAACATTGAATTCCTGCATTTGCAAAATGGCATCGTCTATGTCGAAAGTTATTTTGTTTTAGAAGAGTCATTTTTAATGCAGACTAATTAATATTACATTAATTGGTCTACTCTCTGTGACAAATCAATAGGGAAAAAGCAAAAATGATTCCTTCGGTTTTGCTCCAAGATCAAACAAAACATAGGTCGGAATTGCCAAAAGTAGTTTAACATTTACGCTGCCGAAAACGACTATTCTCACCTATTTTATGATGATTATCTGTACATTCTGGTAGGCGCAGATCAAACCTACCATCTCATCAATTGTTGGAAAGGTCTCGGAGAGCCCTTTCCAACAATTAATCAGATGACAGAGTTTCAAGTATGTCACAGAATTTATTAAACTTCCTCGCATACAGGCATACATAGAGGTCCTCCATATATGGCTAAAGTGGGCGTGGCAGTAAAAGGGTTAACCCTTTACCTAACATGAAAAGCAGACGACACTTGCAAAAAAAATTCTTGAATAATTAATTTTTTTCATTTTTGTCTCAAAAACATAGGTTATGACCCCTCGTTGGAACGAGCTCGACGAGCTCGTTCCAACGAGGGGTCATAACCTATGTTTTTGAGACAAAAAATGAAAATATTTTGAAAATTAATTGGCGATTTTTGAGAATAGCGCTGGCCGGTTTTGGCCGTTACGTTGGGTAAAGGGTTAACACGGCAATTTCACCGTAATAATTTACGGTGAAGTCCCGGCAGCTGGTTTCCAGTCCTTTTACCATACTATAGCAATATCTTTTTTCACAGTGAGGCGAAGCTTTCATTTTCGTCCATATATTTATGGAGATGAAACGAAATACATTTATCATATACCTGAACCGCTTTTCAATACTTGTAACCCTTTCGTATTTTTTTCATCTTCATGAATTACTAATTCACATAACCTCTTGTCGGTTTCATTGGTTATTAGAGAGTCGCGCAACCTGGTTGGCTGACCTACATATTATTGTTTAAAGGGTTGAGCGATCTCATTGGTCCATCTATATAATGCCGTGTCGAACTAATGCGCGTATAAATGGAACTATTTAAAATAAAAGCAAAGCCACGATGTCTGGTTTTCCACCGAATTCAAAAGTAAAAGTTGGCGATGCGGTTAGTGCGACGGTAATAAGAAATATATTGGTGGCAAGTGACTATGTTTATGTAGAGAAGATTGATGGAACTGACTTTACTACAGTTTTGCCGGCTATTTATCGACCGACGAACTTGCAGTACAGCAGCAGTCAATGGTTGTGACGCGTCTCAGTAACATTGTTCTGATGTTAAAATTCCTTTCTCGAACCCTTAACGACTTCGTTTTAATCCCCCACCACTTGTGCAATTGGAGGTTATATGATAAATAGAATATGGTATTCGTGTTTCTTCAATATGATATTTATGAAACTTGTCCGAATTTTCCGTTTTGCCCCGCCAAAGGCTCGATAAAACGGGAACTTCTAGACTCTTTGCATAAAAATCATATTGTAGAAACACCATCTATATATCATCCTCAAAAGTGTAAATTATATATATATTTAGAATGGTTTGTATGACCCCTAGCACCCACTTAGAGCATTTAAATTCAGTAACCGAACATAATGGGTATGACTGCATTCATTTTAATTTTCTTTCAATGATGAAACACTACACAGAATATATTTATATGATATACAGGCAGTCATAAACACGTCCTTCTGATATTTTCTGTGACGCTGTCAGCAAGCAGTTTTGAGGCACATATGAACGGTGAAATACACAGAGGACAGTTAATCGCTACAGGGCGTAAACTACATGAACTAACAGCTATTGCTAGCGATACCAGTATTTGTCCATTGCGATTTTGGATTTTGTGAGCAGTGCTTTATTTTCGTCACGTAGAATGGTGTTCATCTGTCCCGTTGTCCTGGAAATAAAAGTAACTCAGTGTTGTAGTTAGATATTTTTCCATTGAAAAGACACGACCGATCATTTCTTACAGGCAATTACTTCGTGCTTAGTGTTTTACGCGGATCTGATAGAACCCAGTCTTTCGATTTTGAGCCGAACTCTTGCGCGCCATCGCACCTGCATTTTTTAAAATTTTACGACTAGACAACAGCGCGCCTTAATTCCACCTCGCGGGCGATTATCCCTTGGATAAAGAATCATCTGCATCCGCCGCGTAATATACAGGCTGGGCAGTAGAAAACGAATTGAAAAATTCAGCAAAACCATATCATGTAAAGGCCTCAATGGAACGAGCACGTCGATCTCGTTCCAATGAGGGGTCACGTGATATGGGTTTGTTGATTTTTGTTATGATTGGGGTGAATAAAGTTAAAATAACACATTTTAATATCGCGTGCTTTTTGTAAAAGGTTAAAATATGTTCGTGAAAAATAGGCCAAATAATACATTGTGCGCACGAAAATGTGAACAATACACCATAAATTAGAAGCTGTAGCATTCCAAGACTTCAAACTAATCAAACGTCACTTTCCGAAGATTATTACGTAAACAGGGGGAGAGGGCAATAAAAATTTGCAAGACGTGACGTCTTATTTTTTATTCGGCTCCTTTTTACACCCACCCACCCACCCACCCACTACGTGCAAATTTTCTACTACCGTTCTCAGACACCCACCCCCCACTCTCCCATTAGAATCCAAAATAAGCGTATAAACTTAGTAGGCACAGCTGTCTTTGGGGGGGGGGGGAGGGTTCATAATGTTCTTAACCCTTTATCCAACGTAACGGCCAAAACCGGCCAGCGCTATTCTCAAAAATCGCCAATTAATTTTTATTATTTTTTCATTTTGTGTCTCAAAAACATAGGTTATGATCCCCTCATTGGAACGAGCTCGTCGAGATCGTTCCAATGAGGGGTCATAACCTATGTTTTTGAGACAAAAAATGAAAAAAATTAGTTATTCAATCATTGTTTGGCAAGGTGTCGTCTGCTTTTCATGTTAGGTAAAGGGTTAAACTGGTACCATCAATTTAAACCTCTGTGGGTTGCTGTGGGCCCCAATCTACAAATGACAAGCTGTTCATTATCAGGCATGGCCAGAGCAGGTGTACATATACGGGAACAAATTTTCATTTGAATTGTTCCCAAAATATTGTCTGCACATTTTCTATATTTCGAACAAGACACCCACCCCCTACTAACATGTGACATTTTCCCAGTTTAAGCCCAAATATTCTCACATATAAAGCCTCCTGATGTTGTATTTATGTTAAGAGTGTGATGTACAACATTGTCTTTAAGGTTTCAAACACAAATGATGGTACATATTAGCTGATATATTGATATATTTTTAAAAAATTCAAAAAATTGCACAAGTTGGAAATGCACATTTTTGGAGCACTCAAGAGACCCACCCACCCCACGTCACGTCTTGCAAATTTTTGGTGACCTCCCCCTGACGTAAACATCATAATTTGACAAGCCTCAAAGGCCAGTAATGCTACTTTCTCTCATGCATTCCGTGGAGTATCATCAAATTGATTTTCGATTGCTCAGTTGAAGCTACATTTTGTGTATTTTACCGAACTCGCAAATAAATTTGAGTATTGGTCCGATAACCTTATTCTAAAAATCGGGTAATATTCTTGGAATTCCTACTTACTGTGCACGAGGGGAGTGAACGGTGTAAAGATGTTCATTGATGTTTTTCTTGAATACATTTTCCCCATGCCGGTATTCAACAATAGTGCGCTTCACTTGACATGAAAGCGAGTTGAACACAGGGCGCCTCCCATTTTCAAAATCGAAAGACTGGATAGAAGCACTACACATTTTTGTCTCTTAATAGCCGTGTGTCATACATTCAACCTTTTCAACCTTGAATTATTGAGAACTATCGTTCATAGCGGATTCCTACCGTTTTTGAGTAGCTATCCGAATTTCCCCATGAGTGAGTGCAAGGAAATATAAGTTTTCATGAGAGACCGAAAGCCACGAGTGAACACATGTATTTACTTGCAGTCACGATGAGATAATTCGGGTACCTACAGTAAAGTTGCCGTGAACTGGTCGTTATTCACGCATGGGCAATGATGTCCACGCATGCGTTTACCAGGTAATAAGAATCATCAGCAGTGAAATTGTAATTAATGGAGCACTGGGTTGTACCCGGTGCTTCATTAATTTAATTTTTGATGATTATTCCTATAATTAGTGTTTGGAATCTAATATTATTGCATCTGTGGAATTTGCCCATCCGTGGAAAGTGACCAGTCCACAGCTGCCGTACTACTGTACTCAGTAACAGTCGATATTCTTTTTATCAAGTGCACTGTGTTGTTTTAACCCTTTACCTAACATGAAAAGCAGACGACACTTGCAAAAAAAATTCTTGAATAACTATGTTGTTTTCATTTTTTGTCTCGAAAACACAGGTTATGACCCCTCATTGGAACGAGCTCGACGAGCTCGTTCCAAATGAGGGGTCATAACCTATGTTTTTGAGACAAAAAATGAAAAAATAATTAAAGTTAATAGGCGATTTTTGAGAATAGCGCTGGCCGGTTTTGGCCGTTACGTTGGGTAAAGGGTTAACTGCAATTAAGACATCCAAATCATCGAAAACGTACAGTGATATCGAGTCGAACTTTTATTATACACCCATCTGAAAGTAAGGTGAATTCACGACATTCTGGAAAGAACAATAAGATAAAGTTGTAAAGCCATTTGTGTAGTACAGGTTACTGCACTTTGTCAGCATCAGAATGAAGCAGTCATATTTATGGGGACACACTGACCCATTCCAATACAATGGACCATTTATTTTAATATTTGTAACGTAGATGCTATCCATCTATAGTATCTGAGTTTACGTTATTTCCGTAGAAACTCGTGTACTATACACCAGTGAGGCATCAAAAGAAACCTAATTTATTTTTATTACGCCGAACAACACTGAATAATGATTGAACGCGTATGTGGGTTAAAATATGACATGGCAATGGCAGACATGCAGTTCAAACTGTGAACAATGCAGAGAGAATCAGAAAGCGTCCTTGAGTGACGTCATTTCTAATAAATGACGTTGCGCAAGCAAGTTTTTAGATCCCAAATCTCCAATTTGTATGGATTCTGTACCTCTGTTAAACCCTATAACACGGCCTTTGATGAATAATAAGGGGGCATTGCGAATAATACACAGAGGACACCTACGCTATTTTAGTGAATATCGAGAATTATCTCATGAGTGAGGACCTGAAAGTTTTATTTTTCATGAGCGCTTGCGAGAGTGAAAAGTAATACTTTCAGGTCCACACGCGTGAGATAATTCCCGATATTCACTAAAATAGTGTAGATTTTCTTTTTATTTATGCTATGTGACATTTTACTGCGCAATATTCAGCCCTATTTCACTGCAAACTGGTACGTTTCAAAACTATAATAAAGAACAGCTGATCGTTCATTCAGGGCGACGTTCAAGGCGACGTTCAAGGGGACGTTATGCGCCGAAGGGTAACGTCATTTAGGAAGCTACTGAAAAAAAATCACACTCATGAGATAATTCCCGATACTGACTAAAATAGAGTAGATTTACTTTTTATTTTATTCTACGAGACATTTTATTGCACAATATCCAGCCCCATTCGACCCCAAATGCGGACGTTTCAAAACAATAACAAAGATCAGCTGATCGTTCCTTCAAGGCGATTTTTCGCGCCGGAGCGTGACGTCATTTAGGAAGCTACTGAGGGATATTTCTGGATATATATCCATTGTGTCGATGGATATCGAGAAATATCTTGTAGATAATTTGCGATAACTCACAGGCTAGCGTATAATAAAATCATTTCTCTTGGACAATAAGGGTAGAAATTTCATTTACGAGGAATGAAACGACAATGACAACCGTTATCTTGACTAAAATCTTAACTTGTCAATCATTTCAATAACATTAGCCGCGTGAAAGTCAGGAAAACCCTGAAAACCTGGGAGTTTTTTTTATTTCTCATTGAAGTATTTTTCCGAATTTATTGTTTTCCGTGAAACTACAGTGACATTTTGGTGGAGATCTGACAGGCGTAGAAATAAGGCATGACTTTCGTAACCTTTACGCCTCAGTTAACATTCCTAACCCGTTTTCGCTAACTTGTCTCAAAATTGTAATTCATATCCTGTCATTTTTTTATGACAAGTTATGGAAAAGTTACATTGATATCGTGAAAATGTTTATTTTGAACATAAATGTACATTTGGACCATTCATTGTGTACTATTAAAAGTGTTTGCATTCACTGAAAAATAATATCGTCCTATCTATATCTTAGTTCAGCGATGTGAACGTGGTGGCTACCTTGATTGTCCACATGGGGGCATGATGACGTCGTGTATTGAGGCGTACTGCACGTCGATGGTGCGCATGTCTTCAACCAATCTAACACTGCCTGTGCTGCAGTGCGGAGTTACGATGTTGGGGAGCTAGCAGTTGCTCGTCGTTGCTGGTGGTTCTCTCCGGGTACCCAGCTTCCTCCACCCGTAAAACTGTCACCGACGCGATGTGACCTTGACTGTTAAAGTGTCGTTAAACCTTAATAAATACATAAATAAATCAGAGAGTTACTTCTTACTTTGTGTTACAGTAAATGAACTGCTTAAGCAATCTACAAACCTTTTAACAAATACAGAATAAAACAAGCCGTTGAAAGGGTTTATGTTTGGCACACTCGTTTGGTTTGGCACAGAATACCACTCGAGGCTTTGCCTCTCGTGGTATTCTTACGCTAAACCAAACGCGAGTGCGATAAACATTAACCCATTCAAAAGCATTTGTGGTTCTGTCTATACAACGTACTGCGCATGACTGTTGGTGACATGTTTTCTTATTTTTATCGTGATAACAGATTCGGTACAATATTTCTAAACCCTTTGACCCTGAGAGGCCGTTTTCCGGCCCAGGAACATGATACTTCATAATTGCAGTAAATAGCGTGGCTACTAAGTGGAGGTATGGGTAGACCAATCAATATTTTCAACGTGCAGCCCCAAGGCAAATTGGTCTATCCCAAGATAATGAATATAGGCTCTTCCTGTTGTTGCTATTGAACTGACATAGAAGATGCCACTAGGGTTCAAAGGATTAGGCAGCATATACTAAATTGTAATATTGTTTACTGCAAAATGCGTGAAACTAATTTGTATTTCTATTGTGGTTCGATTATAATTTAAACCAGCATTCCTTTTGGAATTTGGTACATCACGCGTTAAGTTCTAGACGAATGATTAGTTAAGTAGAAATGCTCTATTAATAGTGCCCACCGTGCTTTGACAAATTAAACACGATAACTGACGAATTGACTTTACTAACGTGATGACGTTTGGTTAATACCTGAAGACAACAGTTATTTCCCGTTTAACATTGATAGTCAATTTGATAACCCTTCTTATAAGAGTTTATAGCAACGTATTTATTCTCTTGTATTTCTTAAAAAAAAAGATTAAAAAAGACCAGAAAAACATGAGATATATTTAACCCTTTACCCAACGTAACGACAAACCGACCACCGTTATTCACAAAAATCGCCAATTAATTTTCATTATTTTTTCATTTTTTGTCGAGCTCGTTCCAATGAGGGGTCATAACTTATGTTTCTAACCTATGTATCATCGCATTATCCCGATTCATTCCTACCCAATTGTTTTTCGGAAAATGTTTATTTTTTTCATGATAAGTCGCATCAGACCGACGCAGGTCGCTTCAGAAGTGCAGCTAAATTAGGAAAAAATGCTTATTTTTCTATTCTTAAAAAACCGAATCGAACTTGTCAAGTTGCTTTATGATTGGCCTATCACATTCGTAAGAGTTAATCTGTTACTTAAATCGCGGAAAACTTTTGCATTTAATAGAAAAATTCCCGGTTTCCTAATTTTCATGCTGAACGGAAGGTAGGCCCAGCTCCGAAATCTCTTGAACGGCCAGTACCCATTTTAGGTGACACGTTGGACGGACGCAAAGCGTAAAGAGTTCCACACTTCGTGTTGAAATTAAGCTTATCAGTTTTCCCCTCTATGTCTTGTTTCAAACTCGTGTGGTGCATTAATTGTACAATGTAACATTTAATTCAGTTCCATGTAATATCATTTTTTCTGAAATCTTGTCCCCAAAAATGACACCGGGCTATCATAAGTAACAACGAATTTGTATACTGTGATATTAAATTCCTGTGCTTTGTGAGTGCATCGGGGTATTCTCTTTATCAACATTGTCATACCCCCTCCCCCCCCCCCCCCCCCCCCCCCCACACACACATACACATCTCGAAAGGAAGCACGCACACTTTAAAAAGTATATCCCACTGGAAAATGAATTAGGTCCTGATGGTGGATAGATATAAACAATTTTTAAATGTTTTTTGTTAATTTGACACAGACATTATATGAACGAACATATAATCATTGTGAACGTTTCTGTGCTCTGTTATGAAATTTACTCATGCATATTTTGTAGAGAATGGATAATTGGTACGAGTGTCCATCGTGCTGATAAATTTCCGACAATGTCGCCTCAGCAATCATGCACACGCTTGAAACCCACAAAGATGCTGAAGTGAAAGTGAGGGTTCGAGAGAAAAATGCGGACTCCACACTGTCTACCAGCGAGAGAAAGTTCAAAGTGATTCCAAACTTTGCGCTACATCCCAAGGAAAATAAATCATCCCAGTGGAAGACGGCAAGAAAATAAAACTGTTAATGCAAATTCTTTGGAGTTTAACCCTTTACCTAACAGGAAAAGCAGACAACACTTGCAAACAACATTCTTGAATAACTATTTTTTTTCTTTCTTTTTGTCTCAAAAACACAGGTTATGACCCCTCATTGGAACGAGCTCGACGAGCTCGTTCCAAAGAGGGGTCATAACCTATGTTTTTGAGACAAAAATGAAAAACTAATGAAAAATTAATTGGCGATTTTTGTGAATTGCGCTGGACGGTTTTGAGCGTTACACTGGGTAAAGGGTTAAACAAAAATATGCTAAAATAAAGTCCAAGTGTAGTACATATACAATGATATATACGGATGGATGTACAGATGGTGACAAAGTATCAACAGCTACTGTTACTGTTGATCTGATCACCCCAGTACCAAATACAAGTTCCATTTCAAGCTGAAGCTAAACCCTCACAACAAGCGTTTGAATGCATCGAGAATAGACAGAAAAGGAAGCCCCTTACTGATATTAAAATTCCTTTAAGTGATGTTAAACCACATATCGATAAATACATAACAGCTGTGTGACAGGTGGATTGGGATGGAGCGACAAATAACAAGCTCCATCGCTTCCGACCAAATATTTCTGGTCACTTCTCGCCAAGTAACCTTTGTATACAATATCCTGCAGTTTTGACACACATTGGCCACACAAGACTAACACATTCCTTTTTGTTAGAGGGTAGTATGCGACTAAAGCGTGTTCCTTGCCAGCAGGTGTTGTCAGTGGTGCATATTCTTTTACAATGCACTGATTTAACCCTCTGAGACTTTAATTATCATGACGTTCAAACGTCACTGGAAATTCAGTTTCTTCAACGTTTTTCAAAATGCGACGTCAAATGTCGGAAAGTACAAATAACAAGATATTTTTCACATTAGTGATTATCTGGTTGAGGGCTAGATTATTTTTGGTGGTCTGAATTTGTTATTCAAAACTTGTTTTATTACAAATTTATATAACCAAAATATTATTTGTATTTGACTGAATATGAAATATAAGCAAGGAAAGTGTTGGCTTTTGCTCTGGTATCCTCATTTTTTGAGTGGCTTCTAGCACTCAACCTGTTAAGAAGTCTTGACTTCAGGATTACGCTAGTATTTTAAGCTGCGATAACATTTGGCTCAACACGTATCACTGAGCACTGATCACTATTCGGGAGAAAATAGGAATCTGAGATTAAAATTTTTAAAAAATCGAAAAATAATAACAAAACAAACGACCACAAAGTATCAACGTGCTGTTTGATTTCGTACGTAATAACACTTACTGAAGTATGAAAGGGTTAAATTAAACAATAGATTTCGTACGTAATAGCACGTACAAAAGTATGAAAGGGTTAAATTAACCAAAAGATTTGGTACGTAATAACACGTACAAAAGTATCAAAGGGTTAAATTAAACAAAAGATTTCGTACGTAATAACACGCACAAAAGTATTAAAGGGTTAAATTAATAAAAGATTTGGTACGTAATATAACGTACAAAAGTATCAAAGGGTTAAATTAAACAAAAGATTTGGTTCGTAATAACACGTACAAAAGTATTAAAGGGTTAAATTAACAAAAGATTTGGTACGTAATAACACGTACAAAGGTATCAAAGGGTTAATCATGTCAGAGTGCAGCATTTCACTGTAGGATCTCTTAGAGATTTATTTTATCATACGAACCCACACGACGTACTATCATTTTTGAAAGTAATCTAACGTTTTAATAAATTTTAATATTGTTTTATTCTTTTAAACTCGACTCTTCATGTTTCAAATCATCAGGCTGATTTTGTAAGGTATTCACAATATTAATATTATCGTTCATTACTATTCAGCCTACTCATGTTTTTGTCATTCTATTGAAATTAGTTCCTATTTTTAATCAATCACTTTTCTTCGTCATTGACCATGATGTATTTTATTTTATTCCTTTTCCTCGCCACGATATAGCCTTAGCTGCTGATGTGGCGTTAAACACCGATAAATATATAGAATATACCCGTAGTAGCTTGGTGTACCAAATGTTCACCACGAGTGGTGAACATTTGGTACACCAAGCTACTTTGGGTATATTTTATTTATACCATGATCGTCAGATTATTAAGGGTCGCTATTATTTTTTCTCGATTTTACTGAGCAGCAGACGTACATACGTGCGAATCCGTTTTTGTTTACATGAGCATCGTTGGGCGGTACTTCCGCTGTCAATTTATCACCGAAACGAAATGGAAAAAGAAATGCGCAAATCACGGGGCCTTTTTCATTTTAATAACATAATAACAGACTATTTCGAGTTATGGGTGCTTTTTTAACATGAGACAACGCATGTTTGTTAATGTTTGGTATCTTCTGAGGTAAACTCTTTTAAAACGTAATAAATAACTGCCGCTTTCATTCATTCTCCGAGAGGCGCCGAGTGATAAATTTAGGCTAGTTTGCATTCAGGTCGAGGTCACCAAAGGTCAATTTGGATGTAGTTCCACTTTTGGTGTAAATTTTAACTACTGAAATCCCATTGCTGGCGTGTTAACCACGGTTGGTTGGTAAAGCTAAAATTTATGCCATAGGCTTTTTATATATAGTAGAATAGGTAATCATGGTATATAGAGGATATCTAGTGTTTTTGAGTGGATTCCGAAAATTATCTCATGAATGACCGAGACAAACGTTTATTTTTCGCGAGCACTTGCGCGAGCGAAAATAACCTTTTATCACGATCACGAGTGAGATAATTTTCAGTATCCACTAAAAAACGCCAGATTTACTTTTTATTATACGCTTTTTATAAGAATCTGATAATTCCACTCGTTTCAACCTTGACTTGATGAATGAAAGTAAACAGCGCATTGAATCATTGATACGCGGAAGTGTTTTGATCTGTACTCGGAACAGATAGCGTCTTGCAATCTGATTCAGCTGGCGAGTTTCTTGTCCAAACATGGCCTGGAAGTCCGGAATAAAAGTTTTTGGTTTGGTACGTCCTTTGAAAGGACGTACCAAACCAAAAACTTATATTACGGACTTTCAGGAAATGTTTGGACAAGCGGGTCTCATGCATCAATTCAAGGTGAATACGCGTTGAATTATTGCTGGAAATGATCGCTATCCACTCAAAAACACTAGATTTACTTTTGCGTTATAAGTTTTTAGAACAAATTGATCATTTCCAGTGATAAGTTGACGCGTATTCACACTGAAGCGTTGCTTTGAAAGCCGCCATTTTGATCGATACAGTAAAAGTGAAAATTTCTATATCTTCACAGTGGGGGATACAGTTTCTATCTTTCCGCAATTTCTTCCATAATATATCGTTTAGCGTATAATAAAAAAGATTATTGACATACGTTTCATTTCATAGTATAAAAATAAAGAATCTATCAATGATGAAGTAAGGTGATCTTCTTGAGCAAATCAGCACGCCTTTATTCCACCCGCAAAAGCGATTAAAATTCCAATCAACTCCATTTTCAAAATCGCCCGGGAGATTTTTGTGAGAGAATGGACAGCTTATCATTTGATGAACTGCCATCATTTGCGTCTGACGCTTCCATGCAAACAGAGCTTTTTTCTGAGATGATCTGTGATCCAGATCCAGCGAATGTAGAAACCCTCGAGAAAGCTGTGCAATTGCTGCTGACTGACTGTTCTGGGCAGTTTGGAGGAAAATGGTTCCTAGATAGCTATATAAAGTTCAATATGCCGCTCGCAGAGAAAAAAAATGTCACCATCACATATCGCTTAACCCTTTACCTAACGTAACGGCCAAAACCGGCCAGCGCTATTCTCAAAAATCGCCAATTAATTTTCATTATTTTTTTCATTTTTTTTGTCTCAAAAACATAGGTTATGACCCCTCGTTGGAACGAGCTCGTCGATCTCGTTCCAACGAGGGGTCATAACCTATGTTTTGGAGACAAAAAATGAAAAAAATTAGTTATTCAAGAATTAGTTTTGCAAGTGTCGTCTGCTTTTCAGGTTAGGTAAGGGGTTAACTGTTATTTAATGATGTGGTGGGGTGGTTTTGGCTCGATGAAGCTCATCAGATGCGATATAAAGATGAAGTAAAACAGGTTTGGCGAATTGGGCTGACCGCTGAAGCTCTTCAATGGAAAATGTCTGATGTTTATAGGTGGCACAAAGAAGATTGGTCAAGGAAAAGGAAGGTCAGTTCCAGATCAATCGGCCGTGAATTGTGTCTCGCCATGCAGATCGTGTCTGGAAGGAAGTGAACGAGCAAAGTTATTGAACGATTTCAAAAATGGGATAGTTCCAGGAATGCTAGACATTCTATGCTTCGACAATATAAATTTATCGAAAACGTGCAAACTATGCATCGACTGGAAAAAACTCGAAACTATATTTTGAAACGGGATATTTTTATTGTACCTCATTCTAAAACCCTATCTTAACTCTCCATGCATTAAGGCTGAAACACTCAACTATTCAACTTTGAATTCAAATAAATATGTTTAAATTAACTTGGTTGAAATCTATATACATGTATGTTCAACATAATCGATCTCCTCTAATCTACAGTTGAAAAAAAATGATAACGGCCATTTTTATTACTTTCGAAAGTGTGATTTACTGGGATTTCTGGATTTGATTATAAACGATAACTTCACAAATGAATTATGCAATAAACAATTGTCATGTATCCGTGCGCGCAAACGAAGACGCTTTGCCGTGGGTGTAATGGGGACTTCATTTGTTTTTTGTTTTTTACCCTTTACCTAATATAAAAAGCAGACGACACTTGCAAAAAAAAATTCTTGAAAATCTATTATTTTCATTTTTTGTCTCAAAAACATAGGTTATGACCCCTCAGTGGAACGAGCTAGACGAGCTCGTTCCAATGATATGATATTTTATTCAACAATTCACCTTACTCACAAACATCGTAATGGATATTATTACATCACGTAAACAGTCAAAGAAAAACAAATATACAGATAGTATTGGAACATTACATACATGAGATCATATACATTATGCATGTGAGAGGCGCATTGTTTGGAGACGCCATAGCCAGATTAGATGTCTTCCTGACATCTCCATGTTACTATGTTGGATACTATCACCTGGAGCAGACATTTTGCTGTAGGCACAATCCTTGTTTCAACTTTCGAGTTGGAGAGTTGGGACCCAAGTTTTGTGACAGGGCAAGTGCAATAATTTCATGTCGGGTCATGGTGGATGAGATATCGGAGTTTAAATAAATTTTTGCTACCACAGACAAACCACGATCTGCTAAACACACACATAATCTATGGTTTAATAATCAAGAATTAGGGAACAATTAGTCTGCAATATACCTTTTAGATTGTTTATGGATTTGAACTACTTGGTCTGCAGTCTGGGCACAGTGTGTTAACACATGTCGTAGTAAGGGAGTAGTTTGCAAATTTTTTTTTGCTAATTATACTTCTGAACAGGGATCTGGGGGTTACTGTTTTCAGGCTGCTTTCTAATTCATTCCAAATTTTAGGGAAGTTATGTTTGGGTAGATTTGTCGAAAACTCTGTTCTGGCCTTATACTCTCTAATTTGTCCAGCTTGTCTTGTATGCGTGCCAATAGGGGTGTGTATACTAAACCTGTTATCAAAGGATTTGGGTAGGTTCTTATTTTGTCAGTCGTACATACATAATAAGACATTCAGTTTATATATGTCCTGAAATTTCAATATTCCATTCTTTTTAAATAAGGGGTCTGTGTGGCTGTTGTATTTCTTGAGGTTAATCGTACGCAAGGCACGCTTTTGTAGAAGGGCTAATTTTCCAGTCGCGAATGCATTGCCCCATGTTTGAATGGCGTGTGATAGATGACTGTTGACAAGTGCTTAATATAATGATTTTAGCGAGTCTTTCGGGAGAATGTTTTTTACCTTGTTAATGCAATATATTGCACCAGAAATCTTTGAGCATACATTCGATATGTGGATTTTAAATTTAAAGTTTTCATCAAGATGTACCCCTAAGAATTTAATTGTTTTTTCTAACATAGTATTTCTAACTACTGGCATTTCGTTATTGTTAAGATACAGTTTGAATTGACTGGCTTTGAACGTATTATTTTGTGGGTGTAGTAGAATAATCTTAGATTTTTAACGTTTATCTGTAGCTTATTACAACAACACCAAATACTTTTTCCAGTTCCTCATTTACTTTAGTTTGTAGCAGTTGCATATCGTGGTCAGACGTATACATCGAGGTGTCATCCGCAAAGGATTGTAGATTTAATGTGGTTACAAATGTCATTCACATAAATGAGGAATAAAATAGGACCAAGTACTGATCCTCGTGGTACTCCACAGCTGATACTTTATTGGTGAGACCGGTACGAGTGATATTGGACATATTGACTTCTGTTAGACAGGTAGCTACGAAATCAATTGTTACAGGTTCCCCGGATTCCATACAATTCCATTTTCTTAAGTAGAGTTTCATGGTTGATTGTATCAAAAGCTTTTGAGAGATCAATAAACATGGCCAAGGTAGAATCTTTTGAAGGTTTGTCATTGCTTTCTACTACACAGTTAAGAAGTTGTATAATCGGGTGAATAGTTGAGTGTTTTTTTTTCGGAATCCATATTGATGTTTATAGAATACATTAAATTCAGTTAGGAAGCTTGTTAACCTCGTACACATGATACGTCCAAGTAGCTTGGAGAAGACAGGTAAAATATTTATTGGTCTATAATTTCCGAACTCTTGAGCATTACCTCCCTTAAAGATAGGGACAACCTTAGCTATTTTCAGGTTATCTGGAACAATTCCATCCATGAATGATTGGTTGAATATATTGCATAGGGGTTGTGCAACTTCAGATATAGTTTCCTTCATAACTTGGCTAGAAATGTTGTTGAGGCCAACGGTAGTTTTCCCCACAATTTTATTAGTTACAAGGATAATTTCTTGCTCTGTAGTTGGAGCAACAAAGAAGTTATTAGGATAATTTCCTTTTAGGAATTCTGTGAAGTCAGTGTCGGTGTGTGGTACACCTTCGCCGACGTTTTTACCAATACATGCGAAATAAATATTAAATCTTGATGCTATCAGTTCGGGATCCGTTATCTCTACTCCGTCTGAATTAAAAGTCCGTGGTAAGGATTGTGAATTTTTGGACTTATTTATTACATTACGTAAAATTTGCCAAGTCTTCTTCAAGTCTTGATGATTTTTCCGCAAGATATCATTATAGTACAGTGCCTTACTTTGTTGTTTAACTTTAATGAAGATCCAATGAGGGCTCATAACCTATGTTTTAGAGACAAAAAATGAAAAAAATAATGAAAATTAACTGCCGATTTTTGAGAATAGCGCTGGCCGTTACGTTAGGTAAAGGGTTAAATAATATAATTATCTTTAATAATGAAAGGTTTACTTTTTATTATACGCTTTTTATAAGAATCTGATAATTTCACTCGTTTCAACCTTGAATTGATGAATGAACGTAAACAGCGCATTGAATCATTGATACGCGGAGGTGTTTTGATCTGTACTCGGAACAGATAGCGTCTTGCAATCTGATTCAGCTGGCGAGTTTCTTGTCCAAACAGTCCGGAATAAAAGTTTTTGGTTTGGTACGTCCTTTGAAAGGACGTACCAAACCAAAAACTTATATTACGGACTTTCAGGAAATGTTTGGACAAGCGGGTTTCATGCATCAATTCAAGGTGAATACGCGTTGAATTATTGCCGGAAATGATCGCTATCCACTCAAAAACACTAGATTTTTAGAACAAATTGATCATTTCCAGTGATAAGTTGACTCGTATTTACCTTGAAGCGATGCTTTGAAAGCCGCCATTTTGATCGATACAGTAAAAGTGAAAAAAATAATGAAAATTAACTGCCGATTTTTGAGAATAGCGCTGGACGTTACGTTAGGTAAAGGGTTAAATAATATAATTATCTTTAATAATGAAAGGTAATAAACAGAGTAATCGCTTGACTGGACTGGTTACGTGAAATAATTCATTCGAGGCGAGGGACTATATTGTGAAACACTCGTGCGCATTCGAGCACTCGTGTTTGTACAACGTCTCTCACCTCTCATGAATTATTTCACGAAACCAGTCCATTCAAGAGATTACTCTCTATACAACCACTGTCCAGGGGCTTTGTTTACAGCAACCATTGTAAAGCTAATGACACATACCGCCGAGCTTTAGGGACCCATCCCTCAAATTTTACTAAAGTTTGTACTAATTAGTATGTACACCCTAAATATGCAGTTCCTACCCTCGTGCCTGGGTCACAACCCGTCCGAAATGCACAGTCCGGTTACCTTCTAATCACACCTGTCGAAAAATAACACGAGAACACTGAATCTTAGACGCTATTTTCAATAGGTTTGTTTTGATGTGGCTTTGATTTGGCAGTATTTTACTTTCGAAATATCGACCCACTGTTATATATATAAATGTGTCGCGTTCAAATTGCGATCTGATTGCGAAAAAGATTGATTTTGTTTTCTGATTGCTGAACTGTAACATCAAATGCAAGGTAAATTTCCAATGATTACGCCTAAGCGTTGTGAAACTCGGCTGAAGATTACATTTTCAGGAAAGCGTTTGCTCAACATTTCTATTTCTTGAACAGTTGTAAGAGTGTAAATGAAATACGTATGTAGAAAGTTATAACCCCATGAGAATAAAACATGTGTTGTTTTGAAATTTGAAACGGTCGATATGCCAGACGAGGAAAGATGCTCCGTAAAGATATGTGACAAACGGAAACTGTTGATACGGTTTATCCAGATTACTACAACGGTTAGCTGATCTGGGTCGTCAGATTTCTAAGAGCTGACGAAACCGGGTCAGCCGGAGCAACCAAGCCATCGTTGGGGGTCCTGCTGACAGCAAACAAATCACCTTGGTAGTGATTTATAGTCAAGTCTTGGCTGCCTGATGAATCACTGCTAAGCAAATGGATATGTTCAGGTTGTAGTCTAGAGGGAAAACTTCAGAGAAAATTGCCCAGGCCCAAGAAAATCGGTGACTTCTTTCATGAAAATGAACACTTCAGCTGCTATCAAGCCTCGACAAGACCTTATAAATAGTGAGTGAAGAAAAATGTGAAAACACAGATGGTTTCGATTTAGTCGGTTCGGTTTTTCAGTATATTGCTTATCTCCACCTATAATTATACCTTCATTGGAAAATGTCATTAAAACTTCTTTTTGTGTTCCAAACCAAATATTATAACGATATTAAGTATCGTACTGCTCTCCAAACCAGGTTTTACATAATGCTATTTATTATACGCTCAACAATACATTATAGAAAACATCGCGGGAAAATATTAATCGTGTCCAACGCCAAAAAAGATACAGAAATTTTCACTTCCAGTGTATTGAGACCGTAGAGAAATCACTTCTGTGTATCAATGCACCCATGTTCAAATTCATGTTCATGTTCAAGATCAGTATTAATAGAAATAAGTGGTAGAATTTGTTGTTTATAAATGACGAAATATGTTAGCTGAGGTATACTGAATGGAACTATATTTTATCACGGCAGATTATCAATGTGGAAAAGGGCAACAATCAGTTGTGGGTTTTCGAATTCGATTTGAAGCCCATTCAAGGTGGATGACGCCGATTTATCGCTTAAAACTACAAACTTCTTCTGAAACGTGTGTAATAAAGAAAACCTAGAGTATTTTGTGTGGATACCGAAGCCACTGGAAAAAAACTAAACTACTGACATTGTGAAAAATGTATTTGCAAACCATGCTCCCCCACCCCGACATATTCCAGAGAGAGAGAGAGAGAGAGAGAGATAGAGAGAGAGAGAGAGGGAGAGAGAGAGAGAAAGAGGGAGAGACATGAAGAGACAGGGAGAGAGAGGGAGAGTATAAGACAACATTTAAGTTTTCCAACCCGTCATTGCAAAGTTATTGGGAATTTGTAGGAAGGGTGTGCACACTCTTTTCTCTTAAGATGTACCCAAAGATTCTCTCGTTTGATTTTTATTGCACGCCTGTTCTTTGAAATCCCCATCTACAGCCACCGTAAACCATGCGGAAAATGAAAATCCGTTAAGCCCATACGTACGGAACGGAAAGCGTTGACGGACTATTTTTAAATAGAAGCGAAATTTCACTGGAATTTTCTACAAATCGTGCTCTTCAATTAAAATTTGAATCGCTAGCGATAACTAAAATAGTAACACTGGTTCTCATCGCAAATTTGGATGACGATAAAATGTGTTCGTTTTGTTGATAGTTCGTACCTTGAGTTGCAATGAGTTCTGGGTGCCTAGAACATACTGGAACTCGGGTGACGATTTGTCAAATGAATTGCTGAGTTTCCTTCTAATTGCTTTCATTGACGTGAAAGCGTGTAAAAAACACAGAACGACACACGCATGTGAATGGATTAATCAACATGGGACTTGTGCCATCGCGGAAGGATAAAACTCGAGGCCTGCGGCCTCTCGTTTTATCCTTCCACTGGCACTCGTGCTGTATCGATTAACCCATTGACACACGTATGTTGTTCTGTGTATGTCTTTACCACGGATTTTGAAGTCGATAAATATGCACATTTTACGCTCCGTATTTAACCCTTTATCCAACGTAGGCGATATCAAAATTTATTATTTTAAATATCACTTTTTCAAATTTTTCAAAAAATGTCAACAAAACCATATCATGTGACCACTCGTTGGAACGAGCTCGACGAGCTCGTTCCAACAAGGGGGTCACATGATATGGTTTTGTTGACATTTTTTGAAAAATAATATTTTTTCAACTGCTGAATTTGCATATTACGCGGGCGGATGCGACCGATTCGTTGGGTAAAGGGTTAACAAATTTGCCCATCAAAAACATTGTTTTCATTATCTTTGCTGTATATTTTGCTTTACATAAAGCTGAAAACATGATATTTCATGAAATTTTCGTTTGAATGATGCAATCATATCTGCGAAAAGAACTTTGATTTTTTAGTTTTACGCGACTCGCGTGACGTCTACTGAATGAATTCATCCACACGTGAGGTCAAGGCGTTACCAGATCATTGCAGCTGGCGCCTCGTTACACGCAGAAGATGACATGAATTCTTTCCGATAGTGCCTAGAGAGAGACAGAGAGAGAGAGAGAGGGGGGAGAGGGGGGGAGAGAGAGGAGAGGGGGGGGGGGGAGAGAGAGGGAGTGGGGTGGGGGAGAGTTATTCTTGAAGAAATCGTTGCAACCGGGTTAGTTTCCGAACGGTGAACATGTTGTCGCACCCAATTCATAATGAAAATGGAATGTCGCGAACGTTCTTATTCAGCTGTTTCGTTTCGAAAAAAGAATCGATTCGCGAATCTGTTTTTCGAGAATTGATTCGAAAACAAATTTCCGACCAGCACCTCCAACCACTGCCCACCACAATCATACAAGTGACGGGGGTAATACAATTATCCCTCGGCTTGATTGGACATGACTATGCATAGTATAATCCTTCCCGCGGCCCGTGACAAATGTACTCCCCACTGAAACGTGAATATGTAAGCACTTGTGCTTTCTCGGAATCGTCATTTTACAGGTCGAAGGTTGCCTGAGACAGTTTCTTTAAAATAAAGAAACTCGAATATTAACTATATTACACTACCTTATTCTGGAAATCAATGCAAATCTACTTTTAATATTTACAAAAACGTACGAGATGATAGAGATGCTATGTTTCAATTGCCACATAGAGTTAAAACTAGAAGTCCTGTCACGAACTTTCCGCTTATCTAGGCTTAATTGCGCGTTTGGAATTGCGCGCAATTGCCATATCGAATGGCATCCAAAGCACGGCAGGTCCTCCTAGTTGTTCATAGCAAACACAGGCAATGTTTCTGCCAATGGACCTCCGGGTTACCCGGGGGTCCATTGGCTGAAACGTTGTTTGTACATAGGGGTGACCGGACGTTTCGGCCACGGACGTTTCGGCCACGGACGTTGCGGCCCGGACGTTTCGGCCACGGACGTTTCGGCCTAGGACGTTTTGGCCACGGACGTTTCGGCCAATTGGAGATATTGCTCACAATATATGAGATTTTTCTATTATTATTTTTAATTTTTTTTACTTTATTTTTTTTATTTATTTTATTTATCTATTTTTTTTTCTTTTGAATGTTCATTTTTTTTATTTAAAACATGAAAAAATTTTTAATAGGGATAGTTATAATCATTAACTATTATGTTTTTATAGTAATATTCCTTCAACCTACCTGTCAGCTTGTAAATAGAGTGTCAAGTAGTAACGAAGAAGACGGATCTTCTTTCCAGATTATACCTTATGCCCCTCACTTGAATGAGCTCCTTGAGCTTGTTTAAGTGTTGGTTAAAAGGTATCATTTGGATAGAAGACTCCCCAGGCATCAACAACCATGAATTCTGTCTGTAAATAGAGTGTCAAGTAGTAACGAAGAAGACGGATCTTCTTTCCAGATTATACCTTATGCCCCTCACTTGAATGAGCTCCTTGAGCTTGTTTAAGTGTTGGTTAAAAGGTATCATTTGGATAGAAGACACCCCAGGCATCAACAGCCATGAATTCTGTCTGTAAATGTCAAATAACGAAGAAATGGATATAAGATTCACCCGTCAGTAAAAAATATAACTTGATTTCTTCAAATACAATAAAAAATAATACATGTAGTGGACATAAGTGAATATTCTCCAAAATTGTGCTTACTTGTGCTATGTATTATAAATGTTTCATTACTTGTTTTTGTTATATTTTTATGATAACGTTCAATAAATATAAAAAATGGAAATGGTTTTTCTTCATTCCTAAATCACTTCCCCCTCTCCAACTCTTCCAGAGAAAACAAGAAAAAAAAATGTCAAAAAGTACCCTCAAATATATTTTGGCCGAAACGTCCACCCTGTCCAATATTTCTGGCCGAAACGTCCGTGGCCGAAACGTCCTAGGCCGAAATGTCCGGGCCGAAACGTCCGTGGCCGAAACGTCCTACATTCGTACACAGGCCATATGAACAGAATTTGATAGCCTTACTATGGTCATAACGCGTAGATTAACGCGCAGATCGACGTGATATTTGTGCGCATTTCATGACAGGACTTCTAGTTTTAACTGTAGGTCGGTTTATCCACTGGTCTTATTTCTGAGAGGGTTGTTACTTCTTATTTCTAAGCGTTGTTAGAAACATTTCCTCATAAATTGCGTTTCCGGTATTACGAGGTTACAGAAGCGAATTTGTAAGTACACTATAAAGTCAGTGGGGTTAACAAGTCACCCAAATCAAATGGGTTGAGAGAATATGAACTCAATTAGGAAGGAGGGCCGGGGGATTGTGCACTTTTTGTATTTTTACCCTTTGCGATATTAGGGAACTTAGTACGGAATTACATATATAAAACAAAGTAAACTGAGCGTGTGATTTTTATTTCTCTGATACATAAAAAAGAAACATACGGATCCCATAAAAGGCATAACAAATATTAATTCCACGGCTGACTTCCAATCTGATGTAACAGAAAGCGCCGTAATGGGACTAGTGACATAGCCGCTTCTCTCCCACAGACAAACACACAAACAGACATGGACATTTATAAGATATGATTTTCTTTCACAGAATTACCCATTATCAAACTCGGTAGATATGACTTCAAACTCGGCTAATATGACGTCGGTCTTGGTCTTTATGAACCAAGCTAGAGTTGCCCCCCTCCCCCCCCCCCCCCCTTGTTGCGTTACGGGGCGCAACGAGTTCATTTGGATGGAAATCTTTCCATGTTTTCACCGTTTTCGTCGAACACAATCTGGAAAATCGGCGTGACCTGGCATAAGGCATAAACAAAAATAATAATCTGTTTCTCAGACCCTCCCGCATGGTCCTTTTGGCTGCAGCATGATCTCGTCTTACAACCAATGTATACTTTAAAGAAATAAAAATTAAATGGTTTATGTTTGATATTTTACCCAAGTTAAAAAAATTGATAAATTTGTCCCTTGAGTGCAAGAAGGCTTTGCAATGCTAAAGCATTGCAAAGCTTTCTTGCCCTCAAGGGACGAAATACTCCACCACCCATGCTATTCCGTAGATTATGAGGCCTAACACATAAACCAAAAACATAAACTTTTGATGGCAAAGAAATAATTACAGAAATAAAAATTAAATAAAAAACCGCTCGCCCGTATGCAATTTTACAAATAATGGCATGAGAAACAGAATATCTACTTTGTGTGGCCTAATGGAGAGATGTGGAGAGATGTAAAGCTGAATTTTGTATGGTTAGGAATTAAACATGGCAAGAAGTAAGGATAAGGTGGATGAAAAGAAGAAAAAAGAGAGTAATACGGAAAATTTATCCCAAATTAAAATTCAGAGTCGTAAGCAGAGATTCGTCGAAGAGGTATTTCAGCTATCGGAATGTCGCGGCCGAGATGTTCGGATAGCTGTAGGCTCGTAACTTCCGAAAATAATATGGGGGCGGGGGGGGGGGGGGGGGGTACCATAATTCTGCCCTACTGTCAGCGCATATTACATATTACCCTGCATATATATCACCACACATACATATCATGTGATATCAGGTGCCCTGTAGGGCAGGACACTCCACACAGGAAGATAAAAGTAAATATATTCTAAATAGAGTTGTTGAATTTACAAGGACACCTGGCCTTCTTTTGCATGGGCAGCACTGAGATGGAAGTTGTACAAAACCATGATATATCAGTGCCCAGTCTGCCCCAGATGTTCAGCTCTAGTCTGTTAGGCAGAGCAACCTTCTGGCAAATAATTCCTTAGCAGGGCAGTAGTTGCGTGGGCCGCGGACCGTGGTAACTGGACAGAGTCTCTACTCGCTGCCCTGCGAACAGAAGATCTGAATATTTTTGGGGGGTGTAACACCCCTCCTCAGGATTTACGCCCCTAGATAGCTGAACAAGGAGAAGAACAAACTTTGAACGTTGTGAAATGCATGAGAAACAAAAAGACTTTCTGAAAAATGTAACAGATTTGTAATTATTTGTTTTGGTTTATTAAATAAAGAGGTTATTTCTTGCTAAGTTTCGTGTCGGCCGAGATGTCAGACCCCGGGTGGCTTCACATCAGCATTCGATCTGTGGTCTCATGTACTGATATGGAGTTACCTCGGACTAATATCTCGGCCGATATGAAACTAACCAAGTAATAACCTCTAATAATTGCAGCATGTGTCATCTTCAAAAATTGTCCACCGATAAACAATACTTACACGGACAACCTAATTTCACAAAAAAAATAATTTTCTATTTTGGAAGATACGAGGGAATAGGGGGATATGCTATTTAGCTGTCAAATGTATGTTATAATATACATGTAGATGTACAATGTGGACGAAAATGTTTTTCAAACTCACTTCCCAATTACTATTCATCAAGAAAAAATCAAACAACGACTGAAACGTGCATTGTTTAACCCTTTACCCAACTTAACGGCCAAAACCGTCCAGAGCTATTCTCAAAAATCGCCAGTTAATTTTCATTATTTTTTCATTGTTTGTTTCAAAAACATAGGTTATAACCCCTCGTTGGAACGAGCTCGTCGAGCTCGTTCCAACAAGGGGTCATAACCTATGTTTTTGAGACAAAAAGTGAAAAAAAATTAGTTATTCAAGAATTGTTTTGCAAGTGTCGTCTGCTTTCAATGTTAGGTAAAGGGTTAAAGAATCGGAGTTTAAAAACATGACAGTCCAAGATACAGTACGGCCGCCGTGGATTGGTTACTTTTCACGGGTGGGCAATATTTCATGGACGCAATAAAGTTAGACTCCAAACACAAACATAATTAATGAAGCAATTGGTACAAACTTAGTTGCTGATGATTTTTATTACATCACTAGCGGGTGTTACCCGGCGTTGCACGGGAGAAGATGGTTATATCAATATACCCTCAGATATGATCGGCTCAGCCGTTTTCGAAATAGAAGGTCAAGGTCACCAATTTCAAGGTCAAGGTCACCCCGCACGGGCACCCCGATAAAGACAAAATGATCGATGGGTCAATATACCCACACATATGAAATTTTAGCCCGATCGGCCCAGCCGTTTTCGAAATAAAAGGTCAAGGTCACCAATTTCAAGGCCAAGGTCTCTCCGCACGGGCACCCCGATAAAGTCAAAATGATCGATGTGTCAATATACTCACACATATGAAATTTTAGCCCGATCGGCCCAGCCGTTTTCGAAATAAAAGGTCAAGGTCATCAATTGCAAGGACAAGGTCACCCCGCACGGCACGGCACCCACCCCGTATTACTCGCAGGGACGAATTACCCCCGCGTACAAAATTTGAGATCGATCGGTCGAGAAACGGAGGAGTTCACCCGGAACAAAGATAGAGAGAGAGATAGAGAGATAGAGATATAGATACAGACAGTCGCATTTATATATTAGATAAATCCATCCGTGGACATTACGACAACTCCGCGGCTACTGTACTAAATTCCATGTTGTGAAAATTTATACATTTTTTTTTTATTTATTTACGACAGTGAGAATAAACATTGCTATTAAATTCAATAACTGGGATATGCAGAACAAAACGGCTCCGTCTGACGAGTAAATTATTTAAATTTTTGTATATGTGACATTGGTGGGTATAACTTCACATTAATAGCAGTCATTTTACAGAAACGCGAAAGTTTTCACATGTTGAATTCATAAATTATACAGACGTTTCCAATCAACCTTTTCCGCAATTTGCATCGAAATGTATAAAAGTTATAACTGCCCTGCGAATAGGACATTTGACCTCGAATCGATTCGCGAATCGAATCGGGTAATAGATTCGCGAAGAGATTCGTTTTTCGAATTTGAATCGACCGAATAATTACTAGTGGATGCAAAGATACGTTCAGTGTTCAGAAATGGAGCCGATCCCAGTGGTTTCTTCAAGATTCTCTCTCTCTCTCTTGCTCTGGGAATTATCCGGAGAATGTGCATGTCGTCTCTTGAGGTCAACAAGCCGCCATCTGCAATGCTTCAGCATTGCAGATAGCCACTTGTTGAACTCAAGGGGCGATATGTTCCACGTGAAGACGTCGTGCGAGTCGCGGAGAAACTGGAAATTCACATCATTTTTCGTTAGCTAAGCTTGCATTATGCACGCGAAAACTTCAAGAATATTCTGCGTTTTCAACTTTATGCAATGCTAATGTACTGCTAAGATAATGACGCCACGACTCCGGAGGTAATTCATTCTGCGAACTTAGCGGAATCGGACGGAGAACGACATTTGTGTGAAATACTTGACACGATCGGTGTTCACTGCGACCGATTCATCTTCAGTGGCCAGTCGACTTAGCTATCCACATTTCGATCAATCTGGTCACTGTCTATCCGATTTAACTGAAACTGAAAGGGGTGGGGGAGGGGGGGGGGGGTAAAGACCAGTCGATGGGGATGATTGGATACACAAATTAGACACAATGAATGGTATGTGATTTAACGCGAAAATAAATAGTCGCAGGACAATGACGTAATGTTGTGTGAAGCGTCGGCCGTCACATCTATTAACCGGAAACTACATATTGAAAGTTGTTAGATACTGCTTACATGTTAGTTTCCTCGAAACAAAATGTGATTCACTATAAGGCCATTACCACCAACGACGGCTTAAAACCAAAAGCTTCGATTTTGAACCAAGAAGATTATAATTAAGATTATAAAGTAAATTCCATTCTTGGTTAGATCAAAGCAATGGACAGGTGGCATGCTAACATTTTATTTACATCTTCTTGTACTGAAGTGTCTTCATAATTAAGAATCGCTGGTTCATATCTACTCATTGTGAATCAGGCAGCCTCCAACATCGGCTCTTGAATCATGTTGAGTTCATAATTATATTTATTTATACCTCCACCAAAATATGTTATGAAAATATTAATGAAACATCCTTACTTTGTTCTGCCGGAAGTGCAGGTTGGAGTTCCCATCATACGACTGGTGATAAATCATGCAAAACTATTGCGTGGCTGACAGTTTTAGTCATTAGAAGAGATTTAAGGGAAAGCCAACAGCTCATTAATTTCCCCGAGCTGTCAGTAAATTTAACAAAAAAAAAAAAAATTAAAAATTTCAAAAAAAAAAAAAAAATTCGAAATATCCGCGAATTTGTATCATCGATGTGCGCATCATTCCACTAACTTCAAGCATTTTCCTGAAGAGTAGTATAAAAAGAAGCTGGCTTTTTACAATTTTTTTTCTCAATCAGCTTGAATGTTTGTCTTTTATTCTTTGTTGAAACCCATTCAAAAATAAGAAAACGGCGTTCTCGCCATCACTTTGACGTTCTATAGCTTTGTTGCCGTTCATTATACCAACAGTGTGTACATCGTAACATACAATACGCTGCTCTTTCCATATATATAAAAGTCTAGGAGATAGGTGGGATTTGCTATTTTTACCCGGGAAGCATAAAACTCGCAAATTACTGTAAAAGCACATTCGCAAAACAAAGAGCCGAAATGGACGTCAGTGTTGGTAGGTGTGGTACTGATAGATATTCTTAATGACAGATTGTCTGTGAAGTGATTGCTTTAAATTAGCTTGCCATCAAAGCCAACTTTCCCTTTGTAACTTCTAATAAACGAAAACAACAGACAGCTCAGAGAGCTGTCTGTTGCTTTCATTTATTAAAAGTAACAAACGGAAACCTGGCTTTATTTTCTACTGATGGCATAGCCTTTTCTCAACAATTTCTTTTTCTTAATTGAACCTTTATCGCTCGTCTAATAACTTTGAGGGAGATAACTTTTTCGAAAGTCGATTTTCATGAAGATTTGTGCAAGTCGGAGAAGGATTTTAAAACGAATCCAGTCACATCTTGTGAAATATGAAGTGCACAGAAAGAAAAATATACGGAAACCTAGGAAATTTGTTCTTTCAAGATACTGAAAATGATAAACAAACAGACAATAACAAACTGCAGGCATATACAAAATATTACCAGATATAAAACGTGCAGATGGAAACGGTGGGTATCTATAACATCGCGCAATAAATCATTGGACTTCAACCTTAAACCTGACTCTATTGTGGTAGACCACTGTTTGTTTGTTTATTGATGTTTATGGACACTTTCAATATCCAGGTCCACATCGTGTTGGACAGTTTGTCGGGAGGGGGGGGGGGGGGGGGGGTCCGGGTTATCCTGAGAAAGCCACCTTGCAGTGGCTAGAAACTTTCAGACCAGAGACGTTCTAACTCTACACAAGGGGAGTCTGCAGCGACTGAAGGCAACTGCGTCGTCGACGTACAGTACGCCTTAGTGCACAGCGCCACCGTGCCCACATGGATAATCAGGATTAGGTGTCTTGCTTAACTCTCTGCACACTGATGTCAAAATGGCCATGTTTTCGGCAGCAAATATTTCCCATAATGCAGTTTGATATTTAATCAAATATACTTTGTTTGACAGAGCTCACTGAGCTTTGTCAAATAAGATATAATTGGTTAAATTCACGGTTACTCAAGAGAAAAACAGAGTGAATAGAGAAAATTATGTTGTACTTCCAGAGTGCTAGGGGTTAAGGACACAACGCAGATATTAATGGCCAGGGAGGGGGGGGGGGGCATTAAAGCCTGATGCTCTAACCAGTGCTGCAGTGCGCACCAATAGCAGGCCATTAGATTAGTCCAAATTAAGGCAGCTTAATGGTGACTCCCCACCGAAAATAGCCATGTCGCCAAATTGCGAGTCTCGTACGGAGGATAGCTAAAAAAAAATCAAGAAACGGTAGCTTCACCACATTTCCCCTCTGGTGGCCTCATTCTGCAGATGACAGTCTGCTTATTTCCAGGCTTGGGTGTATCTTATCCACCCCAAATATTCCGGCATGAATGATAAAAAAATGACACAATAATGGAAGGCGATATGCCATGTAAAAACTAATTTATTTATTTACAATTGAATGAATGATTCGGACATACTCATGGAAGAATATCCATGGAATTACCCGCCGCGTGCACGGGTGATCGGTATCCACCCCCCCCCCCCCCTACATTTTAACTAGTCAGGACCGAATCTCTCCGCCTCTGATTGTAAGCACCTCTGCTTCAATAGCGAATGAGAGTACAGGTTTGATCCTGACCAATTTGACCCCATTCGTTTGGATAATAATGTTACATCAAACGCACATAGATGTTTGATATTGCACGAGGACTCGAGCTCTCTCACGAGCAAATAAGATTTCACCCCGGAATCTTGCAAAAGTATTTAAAATGCATACAAGTCACATAATAAATAGATCTAGCGATGAAATGCACAGAGATCTTTTATTATATACTTTATAAATAACCACATTTCTATTGGCTTGATCTTGTACTCGTGACTGGTACTCAAAAATCCATATAAACCGGTTTCCCAGTGAATATCAACTGTCTAAATATAGCTTTTGGAAATCTCCTCTCTAGTTCTATTTCAATCGACGTGCATGCGCAATCAACCTGACTTCCGTCTCATTTTTATGTTATTCTTCAGATGATAACTATTTTATTGCTAAATAAAAGTATTTCTTGTTGATATAATTGAACTTTTAATTGCAAATAAAAAATTGTTTTTTTTTAGGATGGTGTATATAATAAAACACTTATGGATTTTTGTGGCGGTAAATATGATGTGATATGAACCTCAAAAACTTATATTGACCGCGGCTTATAATATAAGATTTTAGGTTCATATCACATCATATTCACCACCACAAAAGTTCATAATTGCATAAATGTAATACATGTTGCTAGTCAATCTGTGATTTTGATGAACATTACTCCCTGGCCTACTTATGGGCGCAGTGGTGGTCAAAGGAGCACGAAGACCAATTTCAAAATTAACATTTCTTTGTGAAATTATTGGGATTCATATCTTACATTTAATAAAATATTCGGATAAATGTACTTTTGAAAAAGTTGGGAAAACTGGCGTGCTACAAAACATTTTTAGTGTAGTATATGTACTGTGAAAAGGAGAGGGCTGTTTTATTGTGAGAGGACAGTAAAAATTCAAACCTATAGTGAATTTATTTGTTGGGGTTTAGCGGCTCTTTCGGCAGCCAGGGTCACCTCGTGTCTGACAATTTTGCGGGTGCAGGACGCCGGAGTACCCGGTCAGACTCCCCAACGTACTAACTCCACACGAGCAGGGTTGGCATTGGTTGAAGACAAGTGCACCATAGACTTGCAGTACGCCTTAGTACACAGCGTCACCGTGCTCACACGTGGGCAATCGTGATTAAGTGCTTTGCCCAATGACACCACGCAGTTAACCCCTAGAGGGGATCGAACCGTGGACCATTTAGTTTGAGGAACAGTGCCATTTTGTGAATACGGACTCTCATGTGACGCCTACACACAGTCGAGTCTGACATCTTTTGAAAGCACGCTCCGTGGTTAAAATTATGACGCAAACGATATCTGGACATACCAGTAGAGTGATTAACGTCTAACCTCTTTTGAGTTCTTGACCTTCGGGTTATGGACCTATGTGTACCTAATCTGACAGTCCACCTTCTTGCCATGTACACATCTAAGCAGTTTCATAAAAATATGTTTAGCGCGGTGACTGAGTGGTTACGGCTTTGGACTTAAACCGAAAGTTCTACGGTTCGGTCTCCGCCAGGGGTAACGGTGTCGTGTCCTTGGGTAAGGCACTTCATCCCGATTGCCCACGTGGGGAAACGGTGGCGCTGTGTACTAAGGCGTACTGCACGTCGATGATGCACTTGTCTTCAACCAATGCTAACCCTGCCTGTGTGAAGTTAGTCCGTTGAGAAGTCTGATAGTTGCTCGCTGTTGCCTGGCGGTTCTCTCAGAGTACTCGAGCGTCCACCACTCGTGCACTTATCTTCACCCAATGCTGACCCCGATTGTGTGGTGTTAGTACGTTGGGAGGTCTAGCAGGTGCTCGCCGTTGCTCGGTGGTTCTCTGCGGGTTCTCCGACTTCCTCCAGCCGTAAAACTGTCCGACACGTGACACTGGTTGTCGAAAGTGTCGTTAAACCCAATAAATAAATAAATAAATAAATAAATAAATAAATAACAAGCAATCGCATGGACTTGGCCTTTGACCACGCACTCCGACCTTCGCCTTTGCAGTATTTACCTCCTAATAATGTACAACAAGCCGTCAATTCACCATACATATTTTCATTTTAACCTTTTACCTAACATGAAAAGCAGACGACACTTGCTCGGGGTTCTCTCGGAGTACTCTCAGAGTACTCGAGCGTCCACCACTCGTGCACTTATCTTCACCCAATGCTGACCCCGCTGGTGCAAAACTGTCCGACACGTGACCTTGGTTGTCGAAAGTGTCGTTAAACCCAATAAATAAATAAATAAATAAATAATTAAATAAATAAATAAATAAATAAATAAATAACAAGCAATCGTATGGACTTGGCCTTTGACCACGCACTCCGACCTTCGCCTTTGCAGTATTTACCTCCTAATAATGTACAACAAGCCGTCAAATCACCATACATATTTCATTTTAACCCTTTACCTAACATGAAAAGCAAACGACACTTGCAAACAAATTTCTTGAATAACTCATTTTGTTCATTTTTTGTCTCAAAAACATAGGTTATGACCCCTAATTGGAAAGAGCTCGATGAGCTCGCTCCAAAGAGGGGTCATATCCTATGTTTCTGAGACAAAAATGAAAATAATAGCTATTCAAGAATTTTTTTTGCGAGTGTCGTCTGCTTTTCATAATAGGTAAAGGGTTAAAAAAACAATGAAGTCCCCATTACACCCTCGGCAAAGCGTCTTCGTTTGCGCGCACGGATACATGACACAATTGTTGATTGCATAATTCACTTGTGAAGTTATCGTTTATAATCATATCCGGAAATCCCAGTAAATCACATTTTGGAAAGTAATAAACATAGAATAATATACAAAAACGTTCAAACGGATTGACAAAAAAAATGTAAAAAGTCAGCTTCTGTATTTTATTATTGTCCTTTCCATAACCCCCCAATGGTAAATAAACTCTGGAATAATACAAAATCAAGAAAATATCTTTTAGTTTTCAGCTCCCGATTACGTGTAATATATTTAACTTCGCCGTCGTTACGTTTCTGTGATTTTAGCTCGCTCGAAAATTATATGAACGAATTTTTTAATTCTCTATGGGAATTTGTGTGTATTTTCGGAAGAGCGTCCATTTTGCAACAATGCACAAGTGACGTAACTGGGACCGTCCATTTGAGAACAGGTAAATTTGAATTTTCACGGCTTGCCTTTGCAGAAGGCGTGTTTTGACGAAGTTGGAATATCAGTTCGTCGTGATGATGGTTCAAAATAAAACTCAAGTCTTGTTCAAAACGCGTTAGTGAATTAGTGAATAAATAAAATATACATGTATTGTAAATTATTTTATTAATACGTGCCGCACCAGTTTTCCAAATTTGTCATGTCTTGCCGACAACTGCCCTCAGTATGTTGCTACAGACCTCCATTTAGGCTTTGATTGTTTGTGTGACAGTGCCACGGGTACAGACGAAAACAGCACCGTGTGAAATCCGGGGCCCGTTACTTTCCGGATTTCTTGGGTTTGGACTGCCCCCATCCAAATATGGCCTAAAAGACCTTGTTTTAATTTTTTACTTTGGCACGTCCTTTGAATTCGGACCCCCCCCCCCCCCCCCCCCCCCCCCCCCCACACACACACACACATACACAAGATTCTGATTTCTGCGTCAAATAATAAAGAAGGAGGTGTATCGTGAATCCAGGTTGGATAGATTCTAGGGCCGAGGAAAGGGTGGGATTGGGGAAGGGGTGTTATTGCTTTTAATGTTTAGAAGTCACTGCTAAACAAGAAATCCATGAGATAGTTGGGAGGGGAGATGTATCCTCTCATTTTTAACTGCTCAATTTTCCACAAATTTATTAGAGAACCATAGGCTAAATACTCGGTTTCAAAACGAAACACAGAAAAAAGGCAAAATTTAAATGAATTAATTTCGCCATCGGAACTGGTGCCGTTCTCGCCACAATCAATTGGTGCCGTTTTCGCTCACTCGGTGCCGTTTACTCCAGGTGCCGTTTTCACACGGTGCCGTTTTCGCTATAACCCGACACAAGTCCAGGTAGGCCTAACCAATTTTCTTTTAAGAAAGTATATAACTAATAGCATGAGAGAATTGGCATCTTCGAATACAACCCTTACGAATACGTATAATCACTAGAAAGCTTATTGGAAAATTGTAGGGGGGGGGGGGCGTCACGTACGTCACTTCCTGATCACGCTGCCCCCCCCCCCCCCCCCGCCATTTCTCAGCAAGCACCTGATAAATCTTCTGAGGGAGAAATCACTAGGCAAAGTTGATCAGAGAATTTATATAATATTAATCATATTTCGACTCCACTGATTATACCCAGCACAGGCGTATATAGACCAACGGGCCAACTTTTTTTCCATGGCTGCGGGGGGGGGGGGGGGGGGGGGGCTGGAAGATTTTGCCCGAAAAGTAACTACGTGCGTAGCCCTGGTGTGGATGTTCGTGAGCGTGTCTTCTCCTACTGGTGGGATTAAGGGAACCCTCCCCGGGAACATTTTTAAAAATCTGATCCGCTTGAGGGTTTCTAGAGAACCCAGACTTCCTTTCGAACCTTGAAATTGGAAGAAATGACGATCGCTTTTGTAGAGGTGCCTGACTGAATGTGTTCGAGCGGTCTCGTCTGGTATCAGTCAACCGCAATAAAACATTATATGCTTCTCGGGATTCAGCTGGGGTAAATACGTGTAATGTAAGACCTGTGTGCCAAATAGCATTAGAGGATGGAATCCTACAGATGGATGAGGCTTTAACACTATTCACAGTTTGGCTGGCCGCTGATTTGCCGTGGTTCTCAGTTGAGAAGGTTTTGGTTACTCATGTGCTTCCAACTGCCTCCCGATTCCCACGCATCTTTCCTTCCAATACTGAGACGAACTGCTTGAAGACACTCTGTACCCCCATTCTTCACAATCCCGCCAATAAGCATACTAACCATCGCATTTGTGTCAACCACTAACCACGTCCTTTATTCTCCCATCCCACGTCCTCATTATACTACTCCCAGTAAATTTTGATCTAGAAGATTGAGATTTTGGACTTCCTAATAAAACGTATTCCAAGGTCACCACTACGCCCAAGTTACACATTTGGCTCTCCTTTTCCACCGTCTTTCCCAATTCCCCCTAATCTCAAGTGATCGCGACCTCAGCTTGAACAACAGTGACCACCCCCTCCCCTTACAATGGTGCCATTGTCAAGGTACTCTTCAAAACCTGTCTTCTCTTTGTCACACAGGCCACACAAAGACCTCTTTCTTTTGACCTACTCTCGCCAATTTTGGTTACAATCCCCATGACTCTTTCTCTAACCGGTTTTTTTTTACCTTTGGTTGTCTCTATTTCTGAGTTCGGTACATCGTTTGGATAAATCCCTACAAACTTCTACCATTACTGCAGTTAATTATAACGAAATTTTTAAAAACCCTAAGCTATGAATTATTATCTCGACTGTCTAATATTTCTACATACCTGTGTTACTTCCACTGGGTCCAGTGGCGGCTCAAAGGTGTCTCCCCTCTGGATACACTTTAGCAAGGGGCGTCATATATGCCCAAGACCTAAGGTGGGATGCTAATAGAATTATAGATGGCGGCGGGGAGTATCCCCGGGAAAATTGGAAAAAAGATTTCAATCCCCGAGGGCTTTTTGGCCACTAAATAAACTATGTTCCCATTCAGCCTGCAACATTTTTCAGTGGGTAGGTAGATAGTGTGACATTTTATATAATAAAATCAATCAGTAATTTCAATCCCCGAGGGCTTTTTGGCCACTAAATAAACTATGTTCCCATTCAGCCTGCAACATTTTTCAGTGGGTAGGTAGATAGTGTGACATTTTATATAATAAAATCAATCAGTAACTGGAGCTTTCGGCCACTTGGCCTTATTTGCCACATTGTGGGGACCTAGTGAGGGGACCTAAGAAGTGATGGCACAGTAATATGACCCAACTAAATCATGTTAGATTGTCATGGTAGCCCGCGGAAGCGGCCGTCTTGTGACGTCATCTCCATAGTGACACGTGGTCTTAGTGCGCATGCGCAGCGCGTGTTGTTAGGGTGATAGTACTTCTGTCGGACATTTTTGTCTGATGGAGGCCGCCATCTTGGTTTCTAAGGTAGCACGTGGTTGCTATGAGCCTGAATGGCCTACACCAAGACGGGGGTATGTGCGGAGGGTTTGTTCGTTTGAATAGGAGTAAATCTGATTACCCAGAAAGACCCATCAATCCATCCAAACCACCCAAAACGACTATTTGATATGGATTCCTCACGAATCCTTCTTTTTTCAATAACAGGTACGTTCCTTTGTATAAGAGTAGTTGTACTTTGTAGAATTACCACAAACAAGCCGACAATCCTCCAAATCACCAAAATGCGCCCAAAACAACCGTAACGGACTTGTACTCCCCATCTAGGGTTTTTAGTAGTAGCACGTAGTGCTATAGGATCGAGAGTATGTTCTATTACACTAAAGTACTGGTCCAGATTTTCCAAAAACCCTATTTTTGTGCCTATTACAGATACTACTCTAACACTAGCAGCATGTCTAGCCCAAACTAGCTCTAGTTCGTTCCCTCGTCCAAGTCTTATAATCACCAGTGCTTGGTTTCCCATAACATGTATGCAGAGTTATCTTCAGTGTGTATAACGAAAGCCTATATGATTCTTATAGCCACGAATCCATCGAAGAGTTACTGAAAAGTCATTGCTCAAGCGACTCAAATCCCATCGAGCAAATGAGCTATAGAACAATTCCTCGTTCGAGTGACTCGAACATACTTTCTTCGACTCATTTAGGTATTTGAGGAAAGCCAGTATACAAAATGCCCGACAGAACAGTGTATCACCCTAACAACACGAGTTGCGCATGCGCACTAAGACCACGTATCACTATGAAATGACGCCACAAGATGACCGCTCACGCGGGCTAGCACATCAACCAAATTTGACGTAACTGGGTCACGTGACTAACTTGGCGTAACTGGGTCACGTGAATATGACCTCCTTCCTAGGTTTCCCATTAAGCCCCCCCCCCCCCCCCCCATGTGGCACGATCTCTACATCTAGTACTGATGATGTTACATAAATGCACAGTACATCATGAAGGTAGACTTTCAGAAATACAGTTAACATTAGCGTCCTGCGTGATGAAGTTTATATTTTTTATAATTGTTGATAAAGACGAAGTGACCGAACACCCCCAAGATATCAATCACTTCCATTACACGTGGAACGACAGCAAAATCTTCAGTCTACAGTGTCCACGTCAAGTCATTTAATTCCCGATGACTCAATAGCTGTCATCGCGAGGCCGCCTAATCTGTCGCGGCACACAGTAGATCTGGCATCGGTTTTTATAAGAATGAGGAACCTCTATTATTAAATATAGATATTCTCAACAGGTATCAGGGAACTAAAAATTTGAATTAGAGTTACCCACCTTGAATTAGAGTTACCCGCCTTGAAAGGTTGCACTCGAAAATGATGCAATTGTTACGGAATTTAGTAAAAAGTCTATCGATCTGCGATTGTAAATTCTGACTCCAAGCGTTGTGATTACTGCGAGAACTACGGAGCCCCACCAACCGCGAAGTCCCATCAGCCCGTGGCGTTTTGTGATTTCTTACCAGACGATACCAGGCACAGGCTCCAGATTCTGGGTTCAGGTTGGTTACCTCACGAGCTTGTCGTGTTCAGCACAACGAAGACCAGTTAACCAGTTATCTACGATTTTTATTAACAAATAAAACTCAACTGCCAATCGTTTTCTCTGGTATAAAGTAAAATTCACAATGTTCAGTCAAAGTTCCTACCTTATAGCAACAGTGGCGGCATCCATCTTACTTCTTGTAGGTAGGTACTTGCTCGTCGGGAGCCCAGAGACAACTTCCCAAACATCCAGGAATCAGTGCTTATATCCACTAGATTTTTGATGCCAAACCTGATCACGCGACTACCAGTCAACGGAATAGTTAGGGAAAGTTCCCGTGACGTGGCAGTCACCATTGTTAGACGCTTGTACTGCCATGCAGACTGTCGGCAATCTGCATGCAATCTGTCGAGTGGTTGTTCCACAAACACATTCCACCGGGCGTTCTGTTGACCGGGGAAATTGTGTGATAGAATTTACAGTTCTGCAACTTTAGCATTATGTGATGCCCGCTTGTTCTGGAGTGTGATTTATGGGTTGATTACAGCTATATATATATGGCAGTTCAAATAGTACCAATTCGGAGATTTCCGCCCGTGTTATTTATCAACTAAAACTCGACTACCGAAGCTTTTCCACCGAGTGTAGGTCAGTCGGTCGAGTGTTAGTCGGAGTATTTCTTATTAGTTTATCCAATTCTACGAATATCGGCTCTGAGGAAAATTAACAGCAATAATATGAGTCCCATTCAAACTAATAGAAAACTGTCCTGTTATTTCTATAATTTCCACGGAAGAACTATAGCTCTTCTTTCGAGCTTGCTTAACTTCTGTGGGCCAACTTCGCAACACAATCGTTAAAAATAAACAGCTTTGGAAAATATATTGTTTCAATAAAGGTTTGAAACATTCTATTGACATCTTGCACTATTATTGAATATGCCTGATAAAAAGAGGATGATTTGATGACTCTTAGACCTAAAAAATACAATTTACTTTTTGTGTGTTTTTGTAGGGAATTGCCTGAAAAATGCACGTGACCTGTACTTCCTTTCGTGTCAGTTTTTCTCTCTTATTTGATGCATGACCCCTGTTCTCGGGTGAGAAAAAAATTGTCTGAAGGGCTATACTTGACAAAGATATTTCAATGGCAAAATTGAAGTGGTGCGATCATATTTTATCGCCTGAACGTTTACTATTGTCGCATGTGGGATTGTCGCATGTGGGAAAATATTTTGTTCCGTGATACCTGTAACTTTGTTTCACTCTCGAATTCAAATTCAAAACCTGGGCATATTGGTCTGCGTCACGCAGCGCGTTCCGTGTGGCTTGTAAGTGAAGCTAAGCGCACATGTTTGCAGTTGCGGCAATAGATCTGGGGTCCGATGTGTTATTTTTACCGGAAGCGTTTGTCAGAGAGAAAACTGATTTAGGAACTCATTGACATCGGCACATGTGTGCGGTTGCGTACGAAACTGAATTTGCTGCCGCAAATCCAATCGGTACCGGACAGAAAATGTCGGTGTCCGGCGGTCCGAACGATGAGGCTCGTAGGCCCATATAAAAGCAGTCCGCCTTCTTTTTTAGCATACTTCCTTTTCTTCTCTCAATTGTTTTACCGTTTCACCTATTTTTTTTTTTTGGGGGGGGGGGGCGCCTCTGGCCGCCCCCTGAACCCACTCAAACAGACCACTCCCATTAGGTGGAGCAAACTATTCTCCGCCTCGCGCGTTCCAACTTTCGGTTTCTGTATTTTCCAGTTATGACGACTTAATCCACTGGGGGGTGAGTTGATGGTATACTAGTAAAATAGATTACAATATTTGCCTCCTCATCTGCTCGTTTCAGGCATAGTGGATGAAATTTGGCGCAGATTGAACAAATTTGAGAAAGACTGGTGCTCAATTTGAAATAATTTTAAAACTCAACTTATACTAGAGAAGGAGGTGGGGTTGAAAATAAACAAGAGGCCCCACGGGGCCTGAAGCGCTCATCTTGTACAGAACACAATTTAAACAGAGTCCAAGAATGAGTCTACATTAAGCAAGCCATCTCCATAGGCTACACTGTCAATCCTTGAGTCCCTCAGGAGTGACAAAAATAATCTGGGCATCATGCCTTTTCTTCAGTTGATCATAAGTAAAATGTAGAGCTCTCCTATGAAGCCCCTTGATACAACCTATGTGGATTAATCTTAGTACCTCTAGAGGGTACTGAATACAAAATTCTCAATTCTTCAGCAAAATGGCCAACTCCGGCTCCCATAGAGAGCCCAAATATTAACCCAGGCTCTTGATTTGAACATAGTTAAATCTGACTTCCCTAGAGATGTTGTGTACCGAATATGAAAGCATTCTGACTGTTGGATCTGAGGAAGAGAAATTGTAAAGAAATTTCTTCGAATTGCACTAAGTTGAAATTTGGGCTGCCATAGCGAGCCCAAATATTGACCTATGGATCCGATTTGAACAAACTTGAATCTGACCACCCTAGAGATGTTGTATACCAAATGTGAAAGCACTCTGACGAGTGAATCTGAAGAAGAAGATTTTTGAAGAAATTCCCTCATATTGCACTAAGTTAAATTTCATGTTCCCATATGGAGCCCAAATATTAACCTAGGCACTCGAATTGAACCACCTGGAATCTGACCCCCCTAGAGATGTTGTATACCAAATATAAAAGCATTCCGACTAGTGGATCTGAAGAAGAAGATTTTTAAAGAAATTTCCTCATATTGCACTAAGTAAAAATTTGGGCTACCATAGTGAGTCCAAATATATACCTAGGGATCTGATTTGAACAAACTTGAATCTGACCCCCATAGAGATGTTGCATACCAAATATCAAAGCATTCTGACTGATGGATCTGAAGAAGAACATTTTTTTAAATTACCCTCCATATTGAACAAAGATAAAATTTGGGCTTCCGTAGGAAGCCCAAATATTAACCTAGGGACTTGGTTTGAACAATCTAGAATCTGACCCTCATAACAATGATGTATACCAAATATTAAAAGATTCTGACTGGTGGTTCTGAAGAAGAAGATTTTTAAAGAATATTCCCCATATTACCCTATGTTAAAACTTTGGGCTCCTATAGAGAGCCCAAATATGAACCAATGAGCTTTATTTCAACAAACTTTTATCTGACCCCCCTATGAATGCTGTATACCAAATATCAAAAGATTCTGATGATTGGTTCTGGAGAAAAGATTTTTTAAAATTTTTGCAAATATGCTGACTCAGCATTTTTTCGATGCCCATTACAGAACACCCTAACATAACCGATGGCAATTTTTTTTACCATCCAATTCTACTGGTCATAAGGATACTTCATACCAAATAAAAGCTCTCTGTTCCGTGGGGTTTGGGAAATATGGGCGTTTGAAAATATTTCTATTTTTAGCTCCCAGGGTTCCCATGGGGATGCGGGAATTTTTTTTTTTTTTTTGGCATGGGTCAAGTACTTATGACCCAATACTACCACAAACCAAATTTGGTTCATACCGGACCATCGGTTCAGAAAATCGAAATTTTGGGCGGGGGCCCAAAAATCTTACCCCTCCAATTACAAAGCCAAATATTATTTCACGAACTTCGTTTGAACAAATTTGATTCTACACCTCATATGGAAGCTCCATAGCAAATATCAAGTCATTGTACGCAGTGGTTCTTGAGAAGAAGATTTTAAAAATATTTTGGAGCATTTTCCCCCACTCCCTCCCTATGGGGCTGGGCATGCTGAGTTGAACAAAAATGAAATGCCCCTTTGGGACCATCACTCACACAAACTTTCACTTGAATTGGCGCAGTGGCTTTGGAGGAGAAGACCAAAACATGGTGTTGACGGACGATGGACGACGGACGGGAAGCGATGAGATTAGCTCAGCTTGACTTTGTCAAGATGAGCTAAAAATATAGATACTAGGCTGAAAAAAACTGTTGTTTTAGACAACCCCTACCTCCGATCCAAACTTTGCCCCTCCTGAATTTCCTTCCCACCTCCTGCACAGGATGTAATTTCGTCTGTTTGCGCTGCATTCCAAGGGGTGTTTCACGATTTCTACCATAGTATGTGAAGGGTCCAGCTGTTAGTCAAATAGTGATTCGAAATTCGAAATTTCTAGACGTTGATTTTATTTTTTTTTTGCGGGGGGGGGGGGGGGGGGGGGGGGGGGGGGGGGAGCCCCACTCCCGCGACAACGAACGCGCACGTCATCGAGAAACGTGATGTTTTTACGACATACATGTAACAATAATTATAGCTGAATTCCCTGTGACCAAGAGGGGTGGCACCCCCCCCCCCCCTCGTCTCATGCGCGCATGGTTCTTGGAACAAATTCAAATGACCTCCCGTTAATTAATGATATGTGTTAGTTCTGGTGTAGCCGTTTAACTTTCTCCCTACATTTCACCCCCACCCGATAGGATAAAATCTCGTGTGTTTCCCCTCTCTAAATATAAAAAAAAACATTTGCTTTTAAAAAGCTTATTTCTGGCTCCCAAGATTGGTGGAAGATGAAAAGAAGAAAAGAAACACGCAGGCCATGACGGAATATCTCACCCCCTGCCCCCACTATGTGACTTTGCATTCGATTTATATATTCTTTCTTTCTTCATATTCGAAGATTTTGTTTGTAAAGTTAAAACTTTGAGCTATAACTGAGACGTTGTAACTTTTCCTCTTAGTAATGTAGAAGAGAGATAATCCACGCACACTGAAAACTACTTACGGTAAGTTTTACAAGCCTAAAATTAACCTACCCTCGCGAAGTATGTTACAATTGGTTTTTTTCTAACGATTATTTGAATGGTAGTAAAGGCCGACGTCCCAAAACATATGTAAAAAACGAACGAGAATTACTTTGGCGAAGTCCAAGTTCAATGTTATTGAACTGGTTCGGACGGGTGGGGGGAGGGGAGGGGGTCGGAACATGACACGTCCTGAATAGCCATGTGAATCTTTTAAAATTTAGTTCAAGTTATATGCTCTGCCCAGACTTCAAAGAGTATGGGCTATAAATTCACTGGCAGAGAAAAATTGGAACGTGTGTCTATATGTCACTTGGAGAGGTGGAGTGCATTTTTTGTGAGCATCGTGTACACAGTCAGTGATGCCAGATCGAGGATCTGCTGCCAGCTATCTCAACCCCATACTGTCTTGAATCTGTTTCCTTGCAAGACACATATATGCGATAAACCAAAGATGGTTAGCCCATTTGCCCAAACTTGATTTCAATGCGATTCGCTTGACTTAATTATATTCTACGCATTTCAAGGGCAGGACAGTGCCGGAGTGGACTTCAGGTGGTGGAGGTGGGAGGGGGGGGGGGGGTTGTTTTAGGTTTCATGTTGGTAAATTTGGCGAAATGGAAGTAAAAGCCGGTATTCTGACAGCAACATACTTTAGAGCTTGATTTTTCGATAAGTAATCGCGTTGGATGCAAAAAAACGTTACATCTGGGCGCGGTGGCTCAGTTGGTAGGGTGCAGGCTGCAAGCCGAGAGGTACTCTGTTCGAACCCCACCTGCGGCAACCGGGTTGTGTCCTTGGGCAAGACACTTCACCCCATTGCCCACGTTGGGGCATGGTGGCGTTGTGTACTAAGGCCTACTGCTCCTCGTGGATGGAGCACCTGTCTTCAACCAATGTTATAACTCTGCATGTGTTGAGTTAGTATGTTGTGGAGCTGAGTTGCTTGCCATTGTTCGATGGTTCTCTCCGGGTAATCCGGCTTCCTCCATCCGTAAAAATGTCGTCGTCATGATTAGCCATTGTGCATAAATATGTGGCTTTAAACACCAATAACTAACTAACTAAAAAACGGTACATAATTTGGTTCTTCAATCAGAAATCTGTTGAAATCAGTGTTTTGGTCTTCAATCAGAAACCTGTTGAAATCGGTGTTTTATCGCCGAATGTGGTAGGGATAAATCCCATATATTGAAAAATATGGGGTTTATCCCCACCCCAATCGGCGATAAACTTTGACTCCACTAAAGAATTTTCATCGAAAAGGAATTTTCGGCAGAAAAACATTATTAAATCACAAGTCTGCTTTCGTGCACAATGTTTCTAAAGCTGTAACAAAATTTATCAAGGTGAACTTCAAAATTTTATTTAGAAAGCCTCAACAGTTATTTTCCGACGTATTTTATTTATTTTACAGAAACGGTCATCACTTTGTGATCGTAAGTTTCACTTGGGCCCGAATTTCGCAACAAACGTACCGATGTTGTGGAACGGTTCAGATTTATGTTTTGATCTGTATCCAAATCCATCAAAACACAACTCCTTGCAACAACCTCGAAACCCTCAGGTAAAAATAGATTATGCTATCCGTTACGTCATTGGTAAACAAACATGTCGGCTGTTGGCGTAAAATGACAACAACAGTGAGCTTTTGAGTGAAATCAAGGGAAAATGAAGACCCACCGATAAGGTAGTAATGCGAAAATTGTCTCCTTCATCTATTCTTTAATTTGAGTGGTTGATTGTAATTGAATAACAAACAGAACAGGAGATACGCGATATAGTCTTAAGCCAAGTATGTTTCGGAAAATACTATAGAAGAGTCAAGGCTGGAAGGAACTACATTAAATTGAACATATTTCACCGTGTTAAACGTCATTGACTCAGGACGAAGTAAATAAAATGACCAGACGTGCACACTTGGGCGGTATATATCACCTATGTGCGCGCAACTGGTCATTTTATTGCGACCTGAGTAAATGGAGTGCAACCTTCACTTTTTATGGTATGAACTGACGATTGCCGCAAATACACTCAACTGTAAGCTTTACATGTTGCTTAACTGTATATCCCGTAAAGGGGCGTCTAGAGAAATTAAGAATATACATTGTACTTGTTTCTCAACTTTATGGAATGGTATCATTGATATCATTTTACATTAACAACTGAACAATTGCAGAAGATAATTTGATATGGTTAATGAATCATCACAAAAAATGCTTGTCAACAATCAGATGAACCGATGTGCCAGGAGACATTGCTGCTGTCATCCGATTGCCCACAATCGGCCAATTGGAGTGGTCGATTCCGATCATCAGTTGAACATTAGGATAAATATATGTCAGAGAATATGAGAAATGATTACCTTGAAATCTCATTAATTATGACCAGGCTCTGATGAGATGATATTAAATTTGCTGACACTACGCATTAACCCATGTTGAAATGAAAAATGATAAATTTAAAGTAATTCGTATATTTTTTATACTTACCAATGGCCCAGACTTAGCTGGTGCAAACTCAATATTATCAAGGGACAAACACAAATTTTGAACCCCCACAATCCCCAAAATTTGCATACAGTACAGTAACCCAAGGATGATTGTTACACACCATCCATTAAACCCATGCCTAGTTCACCCATTGACAATGCCACTGCTCTTACAAGTGCAAGTTCCACTCAGTTGTCTGCAACCAGCAATAGCTCAGAAACACCACTCCTGCTTCAGGGGGTGGTCAGCTAAAAATAGCTGATGTTTTTCGAAGAAAACTGGCATCACACTCACCCAGAGCCTCAGCCATTACTAAGTGGATAGGTTTATATACTGCAACTGGTATGAGACCGTACACAACTGTTGAAGATAAGGCATTTATTGGGCTTATCAACGAATGTGAGCCAAGATATGAAATGCCCAGTAGAAAGCAGTTCAGCACAAAAATTGTGGCAGATCTTTATGAGAAGACGAAATCCAGTTTGATTGACAGTCTTAAACAAGAAACTGCAACTAATCTAACAACAGATGGCTGGACGTCACGTGCAGTAGAAGGTTATATTACAATAACTGCCCACTTCATGACATCAGAATGGGAAATCGCCAACTACGTGTTGCAAACCAGATGTCTGCCCGAGTCCCACACAGACATAAATATAGGGGAGGTGCTGAAAAGTGCTATTTCTGAGTGGCATATTTTGTGGCCGGGTGTCAAGACTGTAATAACTACCGATAACGTGAATCCTAATGCTATCGCTGTCAAATATTGCAATGGTATGCAAGTTGGATGTTTTGCCCACACTCTTAACCTGGCAACGCAAAAAGGGCTTGGAGTTTCTATAATGTCGAGGCTATCAAGCAGAATTAGGCGGATTGTAACTTACTTCCATAAAAGTAGTAAAGCAAATGCAACACTGAAAGTAAAACAAGATCTGTTAGCTATTCCAAACCACAAACTTATCGGCGATGTCACCACATGATGGAACGGCACCTATGAGTTGTTTGAGCATTATTTGGAACAGCAACCAGCAGTCCACGCCATGTTCCTCTGCCCTGAGATGCGAAAAGACATTAAAGACATTGTAACACTTTCAGATGATGATATTGTTGGGGCCCAGGAAGTCATTAAAATACTCAAGCCAATACATACCATCACCACTCTGTTATGCGAGGAACAATCGCCCACCATTTCACTCATTGTGCCACTGCAGCAACAACTACTTACCTCTCTCAGTCCAAATGAAACAGATATTGCTTTGGTGAAGCAGGTGAAGGATGCCATAATGACGGACTTATCATACGTTATGAAGACACGGAATTGAAGGAATTTCTGCTGCAGAGCTCAGCTCTAGATCCAAGATTCAAGAGCCTGCCATTCTTGTCTGACAAGGACCGTGAAACTGTATATGACAAGCTTACTATCTCGGCACTAGTGCTGTGGGATATAACACACCCAAAATCTAACACAGCTGATACCCCTTCTGCTGATGATCAGAAACATGCTGAACCTGATGTTGAACCTATCAGCAGTGGTGTTAGTGAAACACCGAGAAAGAAATATGCCCTTGAAGATATTTTTGGGAACATCTTTTCTGGTGGACGAGAGCTTGTCAATTCAGACAATGATTACAGTTCACTGAGCGTATGTAAACGCGAAATTCCACGATACAAGAACGAACCAGTTATCGGCATGAACAATTCCCCATTAATTTGGTGGAAGGAAAATGCCAAAGCGTACCCTGTGCTGGCAAAATTTGCATCTGTTACACTGTCCATTCCAGCAACATCTGTCTCAAGTGAGCGTGTCTTTTCCACAGCTGGTGATATTATATGTTCCCAAAGATCCCTATTGAAACCAGAACACGTGGACACACTGGTTTTTTTTTTTAAAGAAAAACCTGCATTTCAGCATTTCACCAGACAACTGAATTGTTTCTTGAGTTGAGAACTTGAATTCCGGCTTCATCTGTTTCAAATTGTTCGTCAGTTGTGTTCTAAATTCGTTCCATGAAATGAAAACTCCAGAGTCGCTTAATGCTGAGTACATACGCTGTGGTCCGATGAATATGAAGATCAGCATGAATGATAAATGAGCCCCCCCCCCTCCCTATGACAGCACTCAGAAAACTGTCTTGAATGAGTATGCATGAAGATCATCATGAATTATGAAGGTGAGGGTGGGTTCTGGTGGGGGTGGGGGGGGGGTGGGGGGTGCAGGGGTGGGGGGGGTGGGGGGGGGGTTGAGCAGCACCCTTGACATCTCTCAGAAAACTGTCTGGACTTTCCAAAAAGATATTTCCCCAGTCTGGCATTCTTATTTTATGGCAGGTTTTTATTAAAAGCAGACGGCCTCATTTGTTGGTCAGTTCTTATTAAAAATGTTCCATTGAATGAAAAGGCCAGAGTCGCTTAATGCCAACTTTGCCAAGTATATACATTATACACTAGTGTCGGATAAACATGAAAGATCACCATGAATTATAAATGGTGGTGGTGGGGGGGGGGGGGGGGGGAGGGGGGGGGCGAGGGGCATTGGAACCTATGGGGGGGGGGGGGCAATGTTTTTTCCGTGTTTTGGTGAAAATAATAGGTGCCACAGTGAACTCTCCTACTGTCATACATGTCTGTGATTTTGCACCAGTGTTGGCTGCCTCTATAACCAGCCAACACTGTTGAATTTGTCTTGGTACTGCATGCACACCAGTGTAACTTACACTGGTGTGTATGCAGTACCAAGACAAATTCAGTCTATTGGTTGCGGTTTCCCTGACATAGGCCTATTCATGAACCTTTCGAGGCATGATCAGGCATCTGTTCCTGCGGATACGAGTCATACAACATTTCCTTTGTGTAAATTTCGCAAGTCCTGTATCACTGGGATACATCATTTTCATAATTCACGGGAAGGAAGTACCAGCATCTTTAAAAATGTCCAACATGCTGTTAAAAACCGTCTTTTTCTACTGAAGAAAATAATGATTTTCATCCCAAAAGCCACCAGAATGCACCATTTGATACCTCCATTTTAAATGTTTTCGGGAGTGGGGGTGGGGGTGAGGGTGTGGGAGGGTGGGGGGGGGGGTTGGTATGGCTCTCAAATTTCCATCATTCACTTTGCAGCTTCAGCGCTTGTGTCAGATGCCTTTGACATCTGCGGCCCAGCCATATCACTCTATAATCAGAAATGTGAGCCCCCAACATTCAGAAATGTGTGCCCCCCCCCCCCCTCACCACCCCCCCCACCCCCAACATTCAAATGATTCCTATGACTAAAATTTCATAGTCTTAAGGTGCCCTTCTGTGAGGGATGGAGACTCACACTCTGTAGCCCTCTCACCATCCAAATGTTCCATCTGAAAATATGGTCAACTCCATCCAACTGAATGGATGACTGTACCTACGCAGCACTGTCCAACAGCTCACCATCGGAGCCTGTTAACAGTAGTACCAGTGACTTCTGGGATGCTGCAATACGTAGTGCAATCTGTGGCAGCCGGTCCGTGAACGAGGCTAGCAGAGCAATGATAATCCACTTGTTACCATAAGTTGTTCACGGAACGGAGATCTGGCCCCAGATCCTTGACACATGTCCCCCTATAAAAATGCCTTGAATGACTAGCTATCAACCCGAACATGCGAAGTCATATAGATAGTTTGTGGTCAATATGCTTCATCAATGAAGCAGGGGAAGATGCAATAGCTGCAACTGAATCCAGCTGCAGTGTGAAAGGAGCAGACTGAATCGCAAGCGTGAAAGGGCGTCCCAACTCACTCAAGTTTCTCTAATCAAAAACAGTTGACCACAACTGCTGACGGAAAGGAGAGGGCTCTCCAGCTGGCGGTCTGCTCCAGACCACTCCGAGCGTTCCGTTAGAAACTTGTAGGCATCTATCCCTTAGTGGGCATATCCATGGAAGAAGAGGAAGCCGTAACGACAGCCAACTGAAGTGCGGAAGAAGCATCCAAACTTGTCACATTCTGGACGGAAGCTCCAGCTACTCATGGAAGTTTCTTACAACACAAAACAGTCATCCCCGACTGTTAACGGGAAGAAAATTGCTCTGCACCCGTGATCTGTCCACAGATCTCGCCGAGTATCCCGCTTTGTAATTTCTAGGCTAATCCCCTTCCGTGTGCTTCCATGTAAGCAGAAGAAGCCATAACTGCCGCAGTCGACCCCGACTGTTAACGGGACGGAGAGGGTTCTCCAATTGGTGATCTGACCCCAGATCTAGCCAAGCGTCCCGTAGAGAAACTTCGGGCTTTTTCTACATGTACAAATGACCGGACCGACCCAGCACCATCCGACGGTTGGCTACCATAGTCTGCTGACAGGTGCCCCTTGCTAGGTTTTTAAGTTGCTATAAGCTGCACAAATTGCGACAGCAAGTCCATTACGGAGGCTTGTCGAGCAGCAGCTTATATTCTCCACTGCATGTTGCTCCCTGGACGGAGATTTGGCTGCCGATCTAGTCGTCGAACGTCCCGATGAATAAAGCCTCGAATCACTAGCTACTGGTTGGACCGACTTCGAGGCCAAAGACTGGTGCATCTTCATTCGGCTGCATGAACATCTGGAGTCGGGTAGCTAGTGCACGGTCGCATGTGCTTCGCTAAAGCAGAGAAAGAAGCGGAGGAAGAAGTCATAACTGCAGCCATCCTGGCTGCAGTGTAGAAACAGCATCCCGAGCGACCAGGGAGGACGTTAGCTCCGACTCAGTGCAAGTTTCTCAAAGTAATAGTCGACCTCAACTATTACTGGGTTAGAAAAGGCTCTCCCACTCGCAGTCTGATCCAGACCTCGCCGAGCTTCCCGAAGAGAAACTTGCAGACTTTGTTCCCTTATTTTGCCGTCGTCGCTGGGTGAGCCTGTTGATTAAAAGGTGCTCGCTCTACCCAAATCTACACTCTCCTCGACCGCATCGGACATACCCGGTATTACGGTTTCCACTATCGGGTAACCGCCTGACTGGTCGAGCTAGCTGCTGGAATAAGAGGCCTTATTCCTTATATTCAAGAGCACCTTAGCAGCTAGCTCAGTTTACTCTTCAGAACGCGACGACGGCAGCACATTCCGGACGGGTGTCACAATACTATCATCATGTTCTTGTTCCTCTGAAAAAAAAACTGAAAATTCGAATTATCTTGCGGTGACAGCCCCGACATCGGAACTTCACCGCAAATACATAGCGCGACACCCGCTTCCAACGTTAGTGTCCTAATGAGTCAACCCTGACCACACAAATAGGACCAGAATCAGTAGGAGTGCAGCGACTACAGGCAAGGCAACAAGCATGTAAATCCGATGTAGACTACTTCACCCTACACTGAGAGCAGTAATTCATAAATAATTATAATCCCACAAGTTCACTGCACTCCTAACATCTAACATATAATAATACAATATCGGGATACATGATGAAGACAGATAATTTCGAAATAAATTAAAACAATTTTTTTCCGAAATTTTTTCTGAAAACGCCAAGGGAACCACACGAGCCCAAGGGCATCCCGATAGAGCCTAAGTGTGAACAAACGCCAAAATATTAAAGCTACACTACCGGAATATTAATAAATGTATCCTAATATAATTGTGATGAAATAAACCCCTGAATATTACCTGTTAAGGGCATTGTTAAAAGTAAACGAAGGGATAGAAAAACCGGAAACTAGACAAAAGGCACACAAAAGGCCCAAGTCAGTAAATAATTAGGCACACAAAAAGGCCCAAGTCAGTAAATAATTAACTGATATCTGATGCAAAGCTAGATCTTCATGTGAAGAAAAAATAATGCATCCGGTAGGAGATGCAAGACAATACCGGCCCAACACCCCTAGGGTGAGGATGTAACAGTGGGGATAAACAGAATAAACATTCTGTACAACATGTTAAACTCCCAAGAAATTTAATAAAAAATTTCAACAAGAGGCCCCAGGGGGCCTGAGGGCACTCGCCTGACATGGTAGCCTAAATATCAACCCAGAGAATTGATTTCAACAAGTTGCATCTGCTCCTCCTAAGAAAAGCTTATACCAAATATCCAAAGATTCTGACCAGTAGATCTAAAAAAATGAAGATTTTTAAAGAATATTCCTCATATTGAACTAAGTTATAATTCGGGCTCCCACAGGGAGCCCATATATGAACCCAGGGACTTGGCTTTAACAAACTTGAATCTCACCCCCCCGAAGGATGCTGCACGCCAAATATCAAAACATTCCGACTGCTGGATCTGAAGAAGATTTTTAAAGAAAATTCCTCATTTTGAACTAAGTTACAATTCGAGCTCCCACAGTGAGCCCAAATAAGGACCTAGGGACATGGCTTGAACAAACTTGAATCTTACCCCCCTAAGGATGCTGCATAAAAAATATCAAAAGCATTCATCTGCTGGATCTGAAGAAGATTTTTAAAGAAAATTTCTCATTTTGAACTAAGTTGTCATTCGGGCTCCCATAGTGAGCCCAAATATGAACCAAGGGACTTGGCTTGAACAAACTTGAATCTCACCTCCCTCTAAGGTTGCTGCATGCCAAATATCAAAGCATTCCGACTGCTGTATCTGAAGAAGAAGTTTTTAAAGAAAAATTCCTCATATTGACTAAATTATAATTCAGGCTCCCACAGGGAGCCCAAATATGGACCCAGGGACTTGGCTTTAACAAACATGAATCTCCCCCCTCCCACCCCCCCTAAAGATGCTACACACCACATATCAAAACATTCCGACTGCTGGATCTGAAGAAGATGATTTTTAAAAAAAATTCCTCATTTCGAACTAAGTTACTATTCAAGCTCCCACAGTGAGCCCAAATATGGACCTAGGGACATGGCTTGAACAAACTTGAATCTCACCCCCCTAAGGATGCTGTATACCAAATATCAAAACATTCCGATGCCTGGATCTGCAGAAGATTTTTAAAGAAAATTCCTCATTTTGAACTAAGTTATAATGCGATTTGAACAAACCTGAGTCAGATCCACCCCACAATGTTGCATACCAAATATCAAAAGATTCTGCCCGCTGGATCTGGAGAATTTTTTTTAAGAAATTTGCCTGAAATGCACGAAGTTCGCAAATCGGGCTCCTATACTGAGCCCAAATATGAACCCAGGGGGCCGATTTGAACAAATTTGAATCAGATCCACCCCACAATGTTGCATACCAAATATCAAAAGATTCTGCCTGCTGGATCTGGAGAAGAAGATTTTTAAAGAAATTTGCTTGAAATGCACTAAGTTCGAATTCGAGCTTCAATAGTGAGCCCAAATATGAATCCAGGGGGGGGGGGGGGGGGGGGGGGGGCCCGATTTGAACAAACTTGAGTCAGATCCACCCCACAATGTTGCATACCAAATATCAAAAGATTCTGCCTGCTGGATCTGGAGAATATTTTTTAAGAAATTTGCCTGAAATGCACTAAGTTCAAAATCGGGCTCCTATACTGAGCCCAAATATGAACCCAGGGGGCCGATTTGAACAAATTTGAATCAGATCCACCCTACAAATTATGTTGCATACCAAATATCAAAAGGATCTGGAGAAGAAGATTTTTTAATGTTTTTCCCATTGCCTACAGTGTTAAAAAATGCTGACTTAGCACTTTTTCAAAGCCCCAAAACTGTACCCTATGATAAAACTGATAGCAATTTTTTTTTACCAATCCTTTCTGTTGGTCCTAAGGAAGCTTCACACCAAATAAAAATTCTCGGTGCCGTGCGGTTTTGGAGATATGGGTGTTTTCATTTTTTTCTATTTTTAGCTCCCGCGGTTCCCACGGGTCTGCAGGAAAAATTTTTTGGGCATAAATCAAGTACTTATAACCCAATAATACCTCATATTAAATTTGGTTCAAATTAGCCTCTGGGTTCAGAAAATAGAAATTTTGGGCAGGGAAAAAATTCTTGCCCTCTCAGAACAAAGGCAAATATTGCCCGTCAAACTTCTCTTGAACAAAAAACTTGAGTCTACACCTCAAATAGAAGCTGCATACCATATATCAAGTCTCTGGTACTGGTGATTCATTAGAAGATTTTCAAAAAATTTGGCCATTTTTTTCCCACCCCTCTGCTCAATATGAGACAAAAACTAATTTGCATAAAAATCAAAATGCCCCTATATAACCACTACTTACATGAAATTTAATTAAAATGTGGCCATTGGTTTAGGAGAAAGAGGCTCAAACACCACCTTCACGCAGGACGACAGACGACGGATGGACGAACAATGGATGGACGGCCGGATGATGGACGAAGAGTGATCAGAAAAGCTCACAGCTCACAAAGCTAATAAAAACAAGAGGCCCCACGTGGCCTTAATCGCTCACCTGACAAAGTGACTCTAAGAAGTATTTTAGGTCACCTTCACCATGTCATGCCTCATCAACATTAACTGGTTGAGTGATAGATTTTGTTTGAAGTTCAACATTTGTTACCTAAAATTAGTTTTATTTAAAATCATTGGTGTGTGGCTAATCTCCAATGATTTTTAATAAAGCAAATTTATCTCTGCAGACAAACTGGTTTAGCATGAAGCACAAACAAGGAATGTGAAGAGATAGCCTTGGACATCTCTCCCCAACTGTGGATATCTTCCATGTGCTACATGTATATATTTGCATGCAAGAAAACAAAAATTTTCACAAATTTTATTTTTTTTTATCATCACTGGAACAAGCTCAAACAGCTTATTCCAATAGGGGTATGGGAAGATCAGGTATATTTTTGAGACAGAAATGTGAATATATAAATAATGGTGTTTTTTTGTGAATGATGCTGGAGAATTTTGCGTAAAGATATGGTAAATTGTTTGTTCTAGATACAGAATGATGCAAAAGTATTTAAATTTGATTAGGCAAGTTGTTCCTATAATGCATTTAAAAATTGAAGTAACTGTTTTTTTGCTGACGAACTTTTAGATGTGTGTGTCTGTGTTTGTGTGTGTGTGTGTGTGTGTGTGTGTTTGTGTGTGTGTGTGTGTGGGGGGGGGGGGGGGGGGGGGGGGTAAGAGTGTTCTTGCAAACAAAATTCCAGAATAAATGGAAAATTTTATTTTTTGTGTGAAAGACATAGTGCGTGAATGTTGATTGGAACAAGCTTAGAGAGCTCATTTTAATGTGAAGTCATAAAGCTGTGTTTTACGTATGAAATTCTGGAATAACTAAAAAAATTGCTTTTTTGACTCAAAAAGCATGGTGTGCGACCTCTCATTGGAATGAGCTCAAAAAGCTCATTCCAATGGGGTATTTACAAGCGATAAGTACATGTATGTTTAAGAGACAAAAATTAAAATTTGAATAGCGATTTTTGCGAAGAATGCTGACAAGTTTTGGCAGTTATGCTGGTAAAAAGGTAAGATATGCAAAGTGGTTGTTTTTTAGAGGCGACATTTAATTAAGGGGAATTAACCCTTGATTACTGAGGTAACTTCTAAAAGTACTGAAATTTCATGAAGCAATGTGAATAACAGACAACAGTTGCCTAAAAATTTCATGAATAACTAAAATTTTTATTCCTTTGTCTCGAAAACATGGCATATGACCTTTGTTGGAATGAGCTGAATGCGTGTGTTCCAATGAGGGGTCATAAAATTTGAACAAAGATTTGTGTGAATAATGCATTAGTACTGCTAGATTTGGGTAAACGGTTCACCCTGGATACCACCCCTTCTATAGTAGATCTTTTCTGCAAATTTTGTCTAAGATTCTATCAACTTTACAAATAAATACGTTCATGAATCACAATCAGATCCACCCTACAATGTTGCATACCAAATATCAAAAGATTCTGCCTGCTGGATCTGGAGAAGAAGATTTTTTAAGAAATATGCCTGAAATGCACTAAGTTAAAATTTGGGCTCCTATACGGAGCCCAAATATAAACCCAGGGGGCCGATTTGAACAAACTTGAATCAGATCCACCCCACAATGTTGCTTACCAAATATGAAAAGATTCTGAAGCTGGATCTGGAGAAGAAGATTTTTTAAGAAATTTGCCTGAAATGCACTAAGTTCGAATTCGAGCTTCTATAGTGAGCCCAAATATGAAACTAGGAAGCCGATTTGAATAAACTTGAATCAGATCCACCCCACAATGTTGCATACCAAATATCAAAAGATTCTGCCTGCTGGATCTGGAGAAGAAGATTTTTTAATAAATTTGCCCGAAATGCACTAAGTGCGAATTCGGGCTTCTATATTAAGCCCAAATATGAATCCAGGGGGCCGATTTGAACAAACTTGAATCAGATCCACCCCGCAATGTTGCATACCAAATATGAAAAGATTCTGCCTGCTGGATCTGGAGAAGAAGATTTTTGAAGAAATTTGCCTGAAATGCACTAAGTGCGAATTCGGGCTTCTATATTAAGCCCAAATATGAATCCAGGGGGCCGATTTGAACAAACTTGAATCAGATCCACCCCGCAATGTTGCATACCAAATATCAAAAGATTCTGCCTGCTGGATCTGGAGAAGAAGATTTTTGAAGAAATTTGCCCGAAATGCACTAAGTTTGAATTCGAGCTTCTATAGTGAGCCCAAATATGAATCCAGGGGGCCGATTTGAACAAACTTGAATCAGATCCACCCCGCAATGTTGCATACCAAATATCAAAAGATTCTGCCTGCTGGATCTGGAGAAGATGATTTTTTAAGAAATTTGCCTGAAATGCACTAAGTTCGAATTCGAGCTTCTATAGTGAGCCCTAATATGAATCTAGGAAGCCGATTTGAACAAACTTGAATCAGATCCACCCCACAATGTTGCATACCAAATATCAAAAGATTCTGCCTGCTGGATCTGGAGAAGAAGATTTTTTAATAAATTTGCCCGAAATGCACTAAGTCCGAATTCAGGCTTCTATATTAAGCCCAAATATGAATCCAGGGGGCCGATTTGAACAAACTTGAATCAGATTCACCCCGCAATGTTGCATACCAAATATCAAAAGATTCTGCCTGCTGGATCTGGAGAAGAAGATTTTTGAAGAAATTTGCCTGAAATGCTCTAAGTTTGAATTCGAGCTTCTATAGTGAGCCCAAATATGAATCCAGGGGGCCGATTTGAACAAACTTGAATCAGATCCACCCCGCAATGTTGCATACCAAATATCAAAAGATTCTGCCTGCCGGATCTGGAGAAGATGATTTTTTAAGAAATTTGCCTGAAATGCACTAAGTTCGAATTCGAGCTTCTATAGTAAGCTCAAATATGAATCTAGGGAGCCGATTTAATCAAATTTGCATCAGATCCATCCCACAATGTTGCATACCAAATATCAAAAGATTCTGCCTGCTGGATCTGGAGAAGAAAATTTTTTAAGAAATTTGCCTGAAATGCACTAAGTTCGAATTCGAGCTTCTATAGTGAGCCCAAATATGAATCTAGGAAGCCGATTTGAACAAACTTGAATCAGATCCACCCCACAATGTTGCAGACCAAATATCAAAAGATTCTGCCTGCTGGATCTGGAGAAGAAGATTTTTTAATAAATTTGCTTGAAATGCACTAAGTTCAAATTTGGGCTCCTATACTGAGCCCAAATATAAACCCAGGGGGCCGATTTGAACAAACTTGAATCAGATCCACCCCACAATGTTGCTTACCAAATATGAAAAGATTCTGCCTGCTGGATCTGGAGAAGAAGATTTTTTAAGAAATTTGCATGAAATGCCCTAAGTTCAAATTCGAGCTTCTATAGTGAGCCCAAATATGAATCTAGGAAGCCGATTTGAACGAACTTGAATCAGATCCACCCCACAATGTTGCATACCAAATATCAAAAGATTCTGCCTTCTGGATCTGGAGAAGAAGATTTTTTAAGAAATTTGCCTAAATGCACTAAGTTCGAAATCGGGCTCCTATACTGAGCCCAAATATGAACCCAGGGGGCCGATTTGAACAAACTTGAATCAGATCCACCCTACAATGTTGCATACCAAATATCAAAAGATTTTGCCTGCTGGATCTGGAGAAGAAGATTTTTTAATAAATTTGCTTGAAATGCACTAAGTTCGAAATCGGGCTCCTATACTGAGCCCAAATATTAACCCAGGGGGCCGATTTGAACAATCTTGAATCAGATCCACCCCACAATGTTGCTTACCAAATATGAAAAGATTCTGCCTGCTGGATCTGGAGAAGAAGATTTTTTAAGAAATTTGCCTGAAATGCACTAAGTTCGAATTCGGGCTTCTATAGGGTTTGTATTGAAATGAAGATTGAATACCCTACACATGTCATGTACATGTAGACAGTACACGAAAACATCATGAAAATCAAGGGGTACATGCTTTCCATGACTGTCCCGAAAAGTCTGCCTGTCAAGAGAGCTAATGAAAACACTGGGGACTATCTCAATACATTCCTCAATCATATCCACCAAAAATATCGCAAATATGTCACAAGCAAATTTCACAATGATGTGTCAAATATATGGTGCTTAGCAAACTTTCAGTAGTATATACAGACTAGACAAGGGATGTGTGACAAGGTACAAATTTTCTCTCTGTGACTTTGACCTTGGTGATGATACACTGGTTCAAAGTCATAACACACCTTTGAGTCATGAGCCATAATTGGTCCAATTATAAAAAAAAAGATCTGTCAATCATAGCAAGTTATATGGACCAGAGAAAAGTCCTCAAATTGTACAATCCAGACAGGAAAAGTATTGAAGAATTCATGTGTTACTGCTTGTGACCTTGACCTTGATGATACTGAAAATGGTTCAAGGTCATGACACAACGTAAGGTTATGGGTAACAATTGTGGGAATTATACAGACCAGACAAGGGCTGTATAACAATAGCAAAGTTTTGCTGTCAGTGACCTTGATGTTGATGATATGACTTTGGATCAAAGTCACGACACACCTTTGAGTCCTGAGCAATAATTTCATCAAATATGAATTGAATAAGATCTATCAATCATACTAAGTTACATGGACAAATGTGACACTGAAAAGTTTTGTCAAAAAATATTCAGTAGTTAAGAAGTTATGGCCCAGACCAGACAACGACTGTTTATTTATAGCAAATGTTTTGCTGTCTGTGACCTTGATGCTGATAATATGTCCTTGGATCAAAGTCATGGCACACCTTCTATTATTATTATTATTATTTATTGGTGTTTAAGGTCATATACCTATGCACAATGGCTAATCGTGACCGTGACAGTTTACGAGTGGAGGAAGCCAGAGTACACGGAGAGAACCACCGAGCATCGACGAGCAGACAGTGAAAAGTTTTGTCAAAAAATATTCAGTAGTAAAGAAGTTATGGCCCAGACCAGACAAGGACTGTTTATCAATAGCAAATGTTTTGCTGTCTGTGACCTTGATGCTGATGATATGTCCTTGGATCAAAGTCATGACACACCTTCTATTATTATTATTATTATTATTTATTGGTGTTTAAGGTCATATACCTATGCACAATGGCTAATCGTGACCGTGACAGTTTACGGGTGGAGGAAGCCAGAGTACACGGAGAGAACCACCGAGCATCGACGAGCAACTATCAGGTCCTCAATATTCTAATTCTGTTCAAGCTCCACTCAAGCAGGGTTACAGCAGTTGGAGACATGTGCGCCATCAACGTGCAGTACGACTCAGTACACGGCATCATCATGCTCCCAAATAGGCAACCGAGATAAAGCGCATTGCCCAAAGGCAAAATGCAGATCATCCCGGGCGGGGATCGAATTCAGGACCTCTAGCATAGAAGTCCAACAGTCTACCACTGAGTCACTGCGCTCCCCCATGACACACCTTCAAGTCATGAGCAATAATTGTACCAAGTATGAATAAGATCTAAAGCTGGAAGGTTAACTGCAACCACTGGTAGGGATTGGAGGTGACAGACTACCGAAACTGCACTCCAATAAACACAATCGAAATTTGGTTTTAAAATTCCAGTGCATTTTAAAATACTGCGCGTAATTTTGAATTACCAGAATGACCACATAATTCACTTTATCACAAATGCAATATCTATGAATCTGCTGGCCACCATCGAAATAATTTTCTCTATACATTTGAATGGAATTAAAAAACAAAACTTTGTACACTATACTTCCACCACTGACATTTTCAAGACAGTAAGCCAAGATTTGAGGCTTTCTGTATCAATACACAAAACTCAACACGATGTTCATTAATATTCATGACCTGTCAACATCAAAGCTGAAGTATTGTAAAATGTTCATCAGTTTATCAAATGCAGTTTCCTTTGATGAACTATAACTTGCCACTTGCTCTTCATTTATACTGTCTGATATATTTATTCCTACAAGTAAATTTGAAAGCGTGAACATCAAAATCGGTTTCAAATTCACAGTTGAAGTCGGATAGAAATGTAGGGTTACAATTACCTAAATGAGTGACGTTTACTTGATAAAATTTTGAGGTATAATTTTTAGGGTCGGTCGGGTTACCCTAAACTTTTTTTTTCCTGACATTTTACAACATTTCAGGCATAGATTTGTTATAATTATTTATTCAACTGATACAATAAACAGAAGATGCCTTGTTAGTTGTTAATGGAAGATGTTGTGATTATAGGGCCGATCTCATAGGTATATACGAATAGTTTCTATATGCTCATGGACAACCTAAAGTGCAACCAATGTTTTTTAATTTAAGAAAATTGAAACAGCAGTGTAATTCCCACAACCTCCCAGCTCTAATAAGATCTATCAATCATACCAAGTTATATGGTCCAGACAGATGTGACAAAGTTTTTCAGTCACCTTAATATAAGGCCTGTGACCTTGATCTTGAGGGGTACATACCATATTATAATTCATGACACACTGTCTTTTATTACATATTGTTAAAATGTTTTGTTGAAAAATATTCAGAAGTTAAGAAGTTATGACCGGGACAAACAAAATGCTAATGACAGGCGGATGATGGACAACAAACGATGGACAAACGGTGGACGTACTAAGGACAAATCATTACCAGAAAAGTTCCACAGACACTTATCAGGTCAGAGCTGATTACTGTACATATGATTTGTGTTGGCAAAAGAATGCCAATGTTTTGACTCATCGACCGAGGCATTTATGCCCGTAATAGAATGATACAAAAACAACTTTCCTGGTGTGAATTATCCTTTGGTACAATCAGCAAATCTCAGTCAAGTCAGATACCGAATACCAAACTGATACTACGGTATTTATGCCCGTAATAGAATGATACAAAAACAACTTTCCTGGTGTGAATTATCCTTTGGTACAATCAGCAAATCTCAGTCAAGTCAGATACCGAATACCAAACTGATACTACGGTATATATCCCCCCCCCCCCCCCCCCCCCCCCCCTTAAAAATACAAAACTCAAAATTCCAATACCCCCAGTCTCTACTGTTTCAGTGTTCAGTGAAATTTAAATTTTATTTTATTTTAAATTTCCTTTCTTATTGTACCTTCCGCAATTGTTTACAACAGGCTTGCACTAAAGTGGAAGTCCCTAACTCAGAAAAATACTCTGTATTTTCTTCTTTCCCAAGCGATTTTGGAAAGAAAAGTGGTGCAAAAGCACCAAGAAAAAAAAGTTTCTGGCATCTGATTCTTGGCCAGAAAGGAGCAATAAGTGGTAAAGTAACACTGATGGTGGAGCTCCTGAAAAGGCTGGATCAACAGAGAGGGCGAGAAGCTCACAAACCCTTCTGGCTGAGAAAAAAGCCGTCAGACAATGCCGTCTAGTAGGTGAGAAAAAGCATATCCACCTGGGATAAAGGTTCGAATGGCACCCCCCACCCCCTCCCCCAAGCAAAGCAGCACCCAAGAAAGATACCATCTGAGGTAAGCTGCAAAATCCTAGGCCTTTTCAAAGAAAATGGTAACTGGTTGGAGACCCAGAGAATCAAACAGATATACCAGAAACGCCGCAATCTGTGTGATCAAAGGATCGGCATAATCAACACAGTAAATTGCACACTATCGACAGAAGACATTCCATTTAGCCGCATAGGCTAAACCAGTGGAGTGCCGCCTTGAAGAAGAAAAGCACTCCACTGCTCGTCTCGCGAAACCTCTATGGAGGAGACAGGACCTGACAAAAGATGTGCGTGAAGGCACAATGAAGTCAGTCGACATGAAACCTCCTCGGGTGACCTTGCAAAGAAGGTCGTGATGTAGAGGGAGATGCACCGGAACTGCTGCCAACAGAGAGTGGAGCTGTATGGATCCACACCCACTGAGGCGACAAGGGAGCGATAGCGCACAGGGGGCAAAAAGGTATCAGCCTAGTGAAGAACGAAGTCTTCATAGCCTTGGAACTAAGCTTTGAGTCCAATGCTACAAAAGCTTCTACCACTTTGTACCGACTGGTACGGTCGAAGGCGCCCAGAAGCAGGGTGCTCCACAGGCTGTAGGCACGCAATCGATGATGAATGAATGGATGGAACCTCCGGCTGGTCTGATGGTCTGAAGGAATTCAAAGTCAAGCAGAGTCGGGCATACCAGCCGATGCCTCCCATGGTGTAGGAACACCAGGGGGATCGGAAGGCAGCACCCTGCATCCAATCCCGGGATGTGGTGCACGGAGGGCACCTAGAAGCAACTAGAAGTCTCGCTGGAGGCAACGGAAAGGCTCTTGGAAAGAACCTGCATGACAGGAGCCTCCCTAAGCTCACAACCAGTATCTGCCGGTATGACATGGGAATGGCCCGGCAAAATGGCTTCGCATCTGACCCTCTATACCAGCGAAGGGTCACAGTCCTCTAGAACCCCCGAAGCGGGCGATGGGTGGCAGCCGAAACATCTGAATAGACACTTATATGGGTATGAAATACCCCGAGGATCTGAAGTGCATGAACTCAGGAGAGTTGCCATGGACCCTTGGGGGACAGAAAGTCCCGGCTGCATAAAAATGTACCGGTCCCGCAAAACTGGCCAAAGGACCAGAGTGCATGGCTGGAAGTGCAACAGAATCCACGGTGCCCCCACCATGGACATCTGAATCCAAATCAAAACCTGCTGGGCCTGACAGCTGACAGACCACAGCAGAGGGATCGGCTGGCAACCACTTCCGACTTTGCCGAGTTGAAGACAGGGAAGGTTGAGGCTGATATCCCCACGTCCAAGAAGCAGAAATCCCTGCAGACCCCTGCAGGAATAAGCTGAGGCCGGCTGAAATGAAGACCGATGACGTCACCGACGGAGTAGCAGCAGGAGCAGATACATCAGTAGCTGTTGACAAAGGTGGAAGAGCAGAGAGAGCAACCGAGCTCAGCTCCAAAAGAGGAGTCACAACCCTAGCGACAGCCTCAGATGTTGATTGGAGGGGACCCAGGCATCTCTTTGCCAGAAAGTCAGCTGCTACCGCGGTATCCATGCCATAAAAAGACTGCACAACCACCAGGAGGAGGTATAACTCTCTCCAGTTGAATCGTGAGGCCCCAAACGACTGCATTCCCCATCCCGCAGGCCCAAATTACACAAAAGATGGAAGCCTAAAAGGTGGAAGACCACCCAGCCTTTTCATGTTAGGTGAAGGGTTAAAAAAAACAAACAATGAAGTCCCCATTACACCCACGGCAAAGCATCTTCTTTTGCGCGCGCAGATACATGACACAATTGTTGATTGCATAATTCACTTGTGAAGTTATCGTTTATAATCAAACCCGGTAATCCCAGTAAATCACACTTTGGAAAGTAATAAAACATCATAATAACCAGGGGGGTTTGAAAATGTGTGGTTTTGAGACTGAGCTGTGATGGTATAGCTGTGTTGTCATCTGTAAGCATCCTGATGAAGGCCTAGTGCTGAAAACTTGGTGCAGAGTTATTTTGATGTTATATAAAGTTTTACTGTCCTTTATAGTCTGGGCATTTTTTGCCGATATAAAAAATTTAAGTTTTTGTCTCAAAAACATAACTTATGACACCCACATTGAGATGAGATCAGCATGTTTGTTATGATATCCTGATGTATCGGGGTGAGTGAGATCGCCCCATTTTATGAAAATTTTCAAATCACAAATGGGAGATGGTGCATCAGGTGGAAGTCCAATTTATTAAGGAGGTGTGTTCACACCTGTTGCACCTCCCCTTATCAAGCCTAATTTTACATCATTCAACCTCCAGATCTAATATATAAGTTTTATTACAAGACCTTTTGCTGATCATAGGAAAGTGAATCATTTTATGTCACATTAGCCTCTGAATAATTTGTGAAAGTTGGGTTTACGGGACTTTTCTTAAAAATTCTATCCATGTGAGACAGTCTTTTATTATTTTAAAATGATTCAATACAATTTTGTTAATAAAATAAATTAAAAGAGTGAACAGTACCTGTAATCTACACGTGCAAAAGGCAACTTTCTACCATCTTGTAACCTGTCAGTTTGTTCCTTATCGGGTCTAGAATGCTGTGGATAACTGGATCTGGGCGGTGGTGTTCTGTGCCTGAAAAATAGAAAATATGCATTGATATCAATATGCTTGTAAGCAAAAGTTTTCAGGAAATAACAAAATTAAACCTTTATCTAACATACCCACCATAAACGGGTAAAGCTGTTCACAAAAAAGTAGTGATTAACAGATAAGGATTTGCCACCTTCATCTGCTTGCCGATTAGATGAGCACACAATCAGCCAATTGTGAGTGCCGGTGTCAGATAGACACAACCAAAAGGAGTAGTATACTCAAGAATGCATAGAATAGGGTTAATTTTATAGTACGTCAGGTTGATTGGTTCTTTGACTTCAAGAGCATGTCACTGTGTGTATTACAATAAAAATATGACATCATCATGTTATAAGCAGACACCACCTTCAAACAGAATTCTTGAATAACTAAATTTTTTCATTTTTTGTCTCAAAAACATAGCTTATGACCCCTCATTGGAATGAGCTCATCGAGCTCGTTCCAATGAGGGGACATAAGCTATGTTTTTGAGACAAAAAATAATGAAAATTGAATGGTGATTTTTGTAAGTAGCGCTGGCCGGTTTTGGCCATTATGCTGGATCAAGGGTTAACTTGTTTCTTCTGATGTCGTATTTCATAGAGTTATCACATGACATGTGGCAATTGTGTCTTGAGCAGTTATCAAGGGGAAGATCAGACCAATCAATGAGATAAGACCAATCATGATTCCTGCCAATCATTGTGGCAACTTACTAAGCTTGGTACTGCTTCTATGAAATCATGAATCAAACATATATACAAACAATTTTGATTGAATGGTGATCCAAGTAACCACCGGCATGAACAGATGTTCAAACACTTCTACCGATGGTCAACCGATGGCTTAACATTGGATGCCAAACAGCAGTTAATCAGTACAAAAAAGCAACATCCAAATTTTAGGCCACAGAAACTAAATTAATTGATTCTTGGGTAATTTTTTTTTCAAATCAGAGACAGAGAGGGGGAACAGGGGTATTTTTAATTTGAATTTTGTCTTGCATGTACTGAGCATGGATTGTGGGGCTTTTTGCTGTCTTTTCACACTTAGGATATGCAGAAAGTTCATAATTATACAAATTAACTCAATGAATTTTAACTCTCAAGGGCCTAATTCTGACCTTATTACTTTTTACTGCAACAAAATGGGTGCCCCAACATGATGTCTCTGGGAAAACTTGCTAGTTACATTCTAAATAACTTGGGAGTCATTTCTAGGGAGGTCTTGGCTCACTATTTAATGTGTGTTCCAAATAATGGTAGGGTGCAAAATAAGAGTAGGGTGTAGAACATTGTATTACAAGGTGTGATATTTATGAACATTCACCCCATGAAATCAGCCATACAGTACATGAAGAGTGGAGTGTAACTAAATCACCCGTGAGTCAAGTTATCACCCAAGCTATAACTTTTGTACATATCGACAAAAAATGCAAGCAATGTTTCAGCCAATGGACCTCCGGGTTTAACCCGGAGGTCCACTGGCACAAACTTTTCTTGTGCTGGTTATGCTCTGCAACAACTTTGCAATTATTGCTTGGATGGAATCTCCACTCTGCAGGTGATTTAGTGATAATAAACTCTCCATGTACTGTACACTGAACATATTAGCCCAGGATGTTCAGAATACTTCAGTTGGATGAATCCATTGAACCAATGAAGAAGCTCAACTTCTAAAAAATTCATTTTTGCTCACAGCTGTCTGGAAATGGGAAAAAATACTGGCACAATTAAGGTTCATAGGGGTGGAAAAATTCTGAAAAAATAGTAATAGTATGCAGGCCTCGACAATTCAGACAAATGATCGTTCTGTTCACCTGGAGGTTGAGCAAACAAAAAGTAAGGTGAACAGACTATCGGTTAACCAAAAGGATCCATCAGTTAACTAACTTTTTTACGACTGTCATATTAGATGTCTGAGGAGAAATTAGTGCAC